>CM072524.1:27430446-27557946 GCA_036898135.1 Oncomelania hupensis
TTTTTTTTTTTTTTTTTTTATTTTTTTTTTTCCAGTGCAACTTACAAGTTAAAAAAACCCCAAAAATTTTACTTCTTAACCACTATTTGTATCTGTACTAGTACTTGATGATCCCCCCATGGGTGGCCGGGGTTTCAGTATAAATAGTATCCCCACTTTCTGGAAATTAAATTCCAGTCAGTCTGTTTTTTTCATTTGTTTTCTCATTCCTACTCTGTTCTATATACTACTATATATATCTTCTTCATCGCTAGTACCAGTCACCTACTTTTTTCTTGAAAACTCTTCTGGACAAAACTCCTCATTTGTGTGTGAGGTCTGTTGGAATCAGCTTGGGAATATTGAACGCTTTTTGCCAAATGGTCACTGGGGCTTCCTATGATGTTATTATTGGCAATGTAGGCATTTTATATGTATGTGTTTTGTTGATATTTTATAACGATGTTTGTATTCTATTTTGGTTTTTGTAAACAAGGGTTCAATAAATTAGAGTATAGCCTCAGCATCCCCTGCGTGGGATGTCTTTATTGTAAAGTGACTGGCTGGTGAAGTGCCTTCAGTGTTGCCACTGTGCGGATCAGGGGCGAGTCCTCTTTCAGCAAAGTTGTGGTCTTGATTTTGTGGTCCTGATTCGGCTCTTTGTAGTCCGCGGGACCCTGTAAGCAATGAATAACTATTACTTGATGAGGGTTAGCTGCTGAAATGACCACGACTCGCTGTTATGAGAAACCATTTTGTTATTTTCAATATTAGCTGCCATGTCATATAATAATTATTCATTCCGTTCATTTGTTTCTCATTTGTTGGTTCACATGCCAAAGAATCATATATAACCACCTTCGTAACTGTAAAACCACAGGCCCTTTGTGTAAGCCTTAATGTACCCAGGTGTGATGATGAATTGTTCTTTAGTGCATTTCCAGCTCAAAGAGCTGCTCAAGGCGCTGGCTTTAAACAAGATCGAACTCCATCCGCTCTAGGCGCCAACTTGATGCTTTTTGTGCAACACCATATGGCCCAGACAACTGAGCGATCCTGTACAATGGAGAGGGAATAGGGCCTCATGCTTGTTGTGCTGATGCATATGGGCTTATGGCACTTGCCCATGTAGAACATTGGCGTCAATTAGATCTTTACATTTTAGATCTTTACATTCCATGCAGTGGAATACATGAGTGCTGTGACGAGATGACTAGTTTTACTCTGCTTATTTTAATATTTAGCTTGGTTAGCCTATGTAATATTAGAATTTCATTGTTAGCCAGCAGCAGACGACGGAAGTAATCAGGCGTAGCAATAGCATACTGCCGCTTACACACAGTGGCCGTTGACGCTGGCTCACGCAATGACATCATCGTAATTGCGATAGGCTAGTCACTTATCCGCCAATGAGAACACAGCTAGAATAGACCCAACCAGGTTTGACTAGTTCGAATAGAGACACAGACCGGCAGTCGTGTCAAAACCGAGGAAGAGATAACAGCTACATATAGCTACACAGGAGCAGTAGTTCTCTCCAGAAAAGACTAGGACGCAGTACTTGTGAAAATCCGAATTCACTCAAGTAGCCACTGGCCTGATATTGTCACGAAGACGAACAGGCGTTCTGTAGTGGGCCCAACACAGCATCAGACGAAACCACGTCGACGCACACGTTGGCTGCCGGCGCACCTCCAGCATTGAGCGGAGATAGGCCACCAGTCTAACCATAGGAAAGAAGACAACACAAGTTGTCAGGAAACCGACCACAGCACAGCATGCCAGACTGACAGTTAAGTCTATAGTCGTGTGTGCACAAAAAACTGAGAGCTACAGGACCACAGTAGTCCACTTCTCATGAACTATAACATCCAGTGCCCAAGGATGAACTATTAGCTGCATAGACTATCAGCGATCGAATTATTCACAGTGACTATTTAACGTTTAAGGTAGATTAGTACTTAGAAAATCTTGTATAGAGTAGAAGAAATAAATGTGTGATGTTTAACTGTTATCAAGTGGCTGGACTACATATGATTCATAGCCGTGTGAAAGCTAGTGTGACAGTAATCTTTTACCATTTTTCTATCTATCTCTGTACCCCAGCCTTTACACAGACCGAGCTAAACAAATAAATTTATTAAAGTAATCCACCGGGTGACTAACTAGCAGTTCCCATAGGATAAAGCGTGAGGTTTACATCATTCCATTGTGCAGAGCCCCAAACCCATAAAACCCACGTGACAAGTGCACAGACAAGGCATCAGTTTAATACTCTCATCTTTAGAAGTGGGGCAAAAGAACCCAAATGTACAGAGATGTGATGCACCATACTGTAAGAACGAATACACTGTACCATGGAGTGATGTACACTGTTGCATATACTGTAACCTTATCCGACTTTTAATTTTCTTTGCTTTATCATTGTTCAAAATAGCATTCTGTGATGAAGATAACTGAGCCAACAGAAATATTCTGAATGGGCCTTGTTCACTGCCATCATTGTATGCCTACAATAGTTTTTATTCCAACACTATACAAGTACATGTATATAGGCAACATGTACATGTATATATATAGGCAACATGTAAATGCATATAGGCAACATGTACTTGTATCTGGGAACACTTTGTTTACAACTGAACTTATTTAATGAGCACTTATTTGTTTACTTGTTAAATTTGCTGTTATAATTACATTCATCTGGAAAATAACTGCAGCATTTTTGTTTTCTTTCTTGTTTTAAATGTTGTACACCCTGATTGGTTTCCACTTCTTTATTATGAATTAGTATTATATATCACTAAAGTATTATGTCATCCTAGTATTATCTACAACTACTGTGTTACGCTTTGTAAAGCCTGCAAAGCATGTCTTCTTAGAATGAGATATTGCTAGTTTTCTCATATGTTGTATCTTTCCAAGACAGTAAGGGGAAAGTCGGGTAATAATAATACATTACAAAATGTAATATGAAAGATGACCTTGCAGGGGAAAAGAAAACCAGAGTTGCAATTTCTGTGATTTGGTTAAAACATAGATCTGACATATGGCTTGAACTGAAGCAAGTCACAGCTAGAAATTTCAACTTGGGGGTGTTTACTTTTTGCCAAAGGCCATGTTTTATTACCAAATGGAGACTAAAAGTTTGTATAAAACACAAATGATTAAAAGGCCTCAAGGATGGGATTGGAGTTTGATAGCATCTTGCATAAAATCCTTATTAGACGTTATCCATAATCCTCCTTGGATTGAGAAAATGATAGGAAAGATCTATCTCCTCTTCTGTGCTACAATTGGTTTTCATTTGTGGATTAGTGCCATAGATATAGATGGCCATTTTGCTGTGTTCTCGGCTCGAATGGGGCCTCTTGGCTTGGTGAAAATCTGATTTTCCAAAGCATGAGAGGACGCCTGAATTAATACACCTTGTATCATATTATCTGACTTTCCCTTATATTAGGTACTCCAAGTTGCGCCATTACTGTGTCCGCCCTATGGGGCACTTTTAATGCAATTGTTCTCTTGATTGTTTTGCCTGATGTTGAATAAAAACATACCAAATGAATGCCTGAGCCTTTTATCTTTTATGCGTGTGTTTCTTTGAGTGAAAGATATCCAAGTTTCAAAGTACAAAACGTGTTTTGCGATGCACTGCCTCGGTTGTGGCAGACGCCATCTTCTCAGGGCGCTCTCAACCCCACCTCCATACAAAATGAAATCTCAGTTAGGGAATTAATCTCCAACAAAAAAATCGACCAATGAAAGAATCTGTACTATTTTGGCTTTCTTCCGGTGCAATTTTTTTTAAAAATTCAGTGGGAAATTCATTTTGTGATCTGTTGTGGAACCTTTTGTTGCTTTTTTTTTTGTTAGATACCTTCTACTGAATCGATCTGTTTAAAAAGTAGCTCGTTGGAAAGGCAAATCTTTTTTCTACAATAATATGTTATCAGTTTAGGATTTTTGAGTTCACACTAGCTGAGATTATTTAGAAATGGAGAGTGGTGTTGAGCGCGACAGCTACCAATGTGCGTCGGTAATGGCGGAGTACGATGTCAGTGTATCTTCTTGCACGTCGTCACAAGTCAATCTAAAGGCACTTGTTGGTAAGTTTAGCCTTTAAATACTTGTTAATAACATTTGTATTGTCGATAAATATATTTTTTTCAAATGATAGGCCAATTGTTTAGCAATTATTTGAAGACCGGAAGTTGACAATCGAGAATCGATCATGTAGGTTGAATGGTATGGTCAAAAATATGTGAAATTAATTAAGATACACCTTTTCCACCAGATTTAACTGTTAACAAATTTTATCTGCATATATTAAAGATTCTTATCATATATTCCATTGGGGGTAAAATATGCACAGGGATTTAAGAAAAAACGATCTTGCTATGAAGTCACGTGACTTCAGCACTGTTTACTTTCGTTTTCATTTACAGCTAGTGAGCTAGAAACTTGTGGCAGTGGTTAGACCTAGATATGTTTTAGGGCAATTTGTGTTGAAGCTATTTTTGTTATTGATTTTTTTATTTGAGCTATTCTGCAAGCATCCAAATCTCTCCCAATTACTTCAAGACCCAATGTTTTTAAACATAAATTAAATTGCAGCCAAATATAATTTAAACTTATTTTTTACTAGTTTTAGTACTTTTACTTAGCCAGGATTGAGGATATTTTTTTGTGTGTACATTCATTTTACTGATATATGCGATAATAAAAAAAAAAGCAATAGTGATTACATTTTACTTTGGGTTTATGGCATTGTGATTGTTGTTCATTTGTATGTTATTTAAATATGTTGTATAGTTTTAATGTTTATGGTTGCCATTGTAAAGATTTATTATTATTATTATCATCATTATTATTATATTGATGATCCATAGTTCTTGTCATACTATTTTGATTTGCCCTTTCCTCTATTCACTCACCACCCCACTGCTTTTTTTTTTCTTGAAGTTTTCTGTTTCTTTCTTTTTGTTTTTGTTTGTTTTTGGTAGTCTTTTTTTTGCCTCCTGTGTCATATTAATGCAGTGCTGTTCTTTTTTTTTTTTTTTTTTTGTAGCTGATGAAACATAAAACAAATTGAAACTGAGTTTACTGCCAACCAAGCGAGGTGCTCCACCACGCCCCCCATTAGACTTGTTGTGTACGAATCGACTACTCCTCCAGCTGGTCGCTCTCTCAGAAGACCACAAGAAAACTTCAAAAGATGTATGCATATTACTTTATTAGTTTCATTACTAAAACCGAGCCCCCCTTTTTTATATAAATGAAATTGACATCATATTTATGATATTATTTACTGTTGTATGCAAAACTTGCATGTTCTGTTTTAGTGTTTACTTTGCTTGTTAAAATTAGAGCATAAGGCATTTACTTGAATAAAACTAGTATATAAATCTAAGCAATTTTTTATGATAGGTAGTCCTTATCAAAACATGATGATAATGTTACTATGCATTAAAGTAATTACTGTAACTTGTACAGCAGAGGTCTATGTTATAAAATTTTATATTTTCTTCTGTTGTTGTTTTAGGTGGGAGCCTGGTTTCAAAAACTCTTTCCTGCTGTTGTTTATCCTGTCAGCCGTCTGAGTCCCTCACTGAGCAGACTTCGAAAGAGGGTGATGACCATGCATGCACAAGGTGAAAATCTGACTTCACTTTTGGACACAGAGGTGGACTTTGATTTTGTGTCTAATTCCCTCACTTCAATTGGCCTGAAAAGAGGGCACCTGACTGGTGTTTTGTCGCCTCCACATGAACCACTGCTTCCAAATCAAGTGACAAATGAGACAGTACGTGACCTTGAGCATTTTCGTAAAAGCGAAAGACTCAGAGAAGAATTCACAACTCGCTGGGTGACAAAGTTGACAGGAGCAACAGATCCAGAAAAACATGTCAAGTACAGCATTAAGAAAAGTCTTGACTGCTACAGAAAACTGAGCATAAATAAGGGTTCTGATCAACATAATTTGCTGGCCTTACATCTGAAAACACCATTTCAAGTTCAGCCACCTGCTAAGGCATCCATGTTGCCAGCTGCTACTGCTTCTGCATCAGACTTAAACCATGATAATAAAAATGATAGAAAAGATATTAATCAACTAAAGGCTGACATGGAATTGTTACATGAGAAAATAAACATGCAACAAGCAAGTATTCGAGAGCTGACGAGTGACAAAATGAATCTAATGAAAACAGACAGTGAGAACAGAAAATTGAAGAGAGATCTGAACAGAGTAAATGACATTGTAAAGCAGCAGAAAAAGTTGTTGAAAGACTTGAAACCAGACAGTGACAGGCTTAGGTATTTGAAAGCTAGGAACCTTGTGTTGAAAGACAAGCTAAGGTCTGAGATAACAATGAAGAAAAGACTTAGTGAACTGAGGAGAGAAAACAGTCAGCTGAAACTAGAAATTATTCAAGTGAAAAAAAGAGCTGCTACAGACATTGAAACTGGCAAAAGAAAACATAGAAGATTAACATCAAAGATGAAAAAGCTGAAGAAACAGTTGGGAATGTTGACAAAAAACGAAGTACTTGCACTCAATGTTTAGCTTTCCACAATGTGTTTCAACAAAACTTTGTTGTACATAAAGTAAGATGATATTATATACTTGTATCACCACATATATTGTAAATCATAACTTGCACAGTGCCTTATTACTACACTAATGTGACTTGTACTGCCATAATATATAACACTGCCATTATGTATTACATTTTACGATAGTGTAACAATATTTACATTGAAATAAAAGTGGTATTTTATAACCTGTATGAAGCAGTTTATGTACTGTGAGTGCGACATGGACAGAATGCTTGTTTATTTATTTATACACTTTAATCTGTCACTCACTCACTCTTTTTACTTCCACACGCACAACATATCTGTATCGTTCAAAAACAATTCCTCAGAATAAGAATGAAATAACCAAACATAGGCCATTCATATTCTACCAAAACAATAAGAATTTAATAACAAAACATAGGTCAGCCATATTCTATTAAAACAATAAAAATCTAAACATAGGTCATCCTATCCTATCCCATAACTCAAAAGGTCATTGGGGCATTACAGATGATCATTTAACCAGCGTACTCCATCTTTCTTAGAACAGAGAAAGATGAAAATAGGTCATCAATATTCTACCAAAACAATAAGAACGTAATAAGTATAAACATACATATATCATCCATTCTACCAAAATAATAAGAATGTAATAAGTTTAAACATCATAGATCATCCATATTCTACCAAAACAATAAGTATAAACATATATCTTCCATTCTACCAAAATAATAAGAACGTAATAAGTTTAAACGTGGAATAACTAAACACAGTGTGTGTGACAAGCGAAGAGAGATGAAAAAGAAAAATTACACACACCCAAAGCTGATCCCTACCGAAAAATCAACAATGACATCCGAAATGGCACGCGCACAGCAAAGGAGAACCGGATAGAAGAACAATGCCAGGAAATAGAGAACGGTCTGAACAAGAACAACAGCAAGAATGCCTACCAGACCTTGAAGCGGCTGACAAGTGTTGAACAGCCCAAGGTCGCTAGGTTCAAAACAAGTCTGGCATATGACTTACAGAAGAACAAGAAGTCTTCGATAGATGGACAAAATACTGCTCTGACCTTTACAACCACAAACCAAACGGAGACCCATCAGTTCTAACATGTCTCCAGAACAGAGAAGAAGAAGAAATCCTCCCAATTCTCCGAGAAGACGTTGAGGCAGCAGTGCAATCCCTAAAGAAGGGAAAGTCAGTGGGAGTGGACAACATACCCACAGAATTGCTTTAAGCAGGAGGAGAAGCGATGATTGACGCCCTCACTATTATCTGTAACAAGATCTGGCAGAGTGGGAAGTGACCTACACCATGGACTCAGTTGCTTGTCATCACTCTTACTAAAAAGGATAACCTTCAGGAGTGTGAACATTACCGCATCATCAACCATCCCAGCAAGGTCCTCCTGAAAATAATACTCAACAGGTTGAAACCCCAAGATGAGAAAATGTTAGCTGAAGAACAAGCAGGATTCAGGGCAGGGTGAAGTACCCCTGAACAGATTTTCAACCTCAGAATAATTTGCGAGAAATACCTACAGCACCAACAACTTCTGTATCATATGTTTGTAGACTTAAATAAAGCGTTTGACCGAATCTGGCATCCAGCTCTGTGGGCAACCATGAGAGAGTACAACATCAGCCCTAACATTATTGAAGTCATCAAAAGCATGTATAACAAGGCTACAAGTGCTGTCCCCCACAACAGCGCCATCAGGAACTGGTTCAGAACAACAATCGGCGTGCATCAATGATGCCAACACTCTCCAACACTCTTCAACATCTTCCTAGAGCGCATCATGTCAGGTGCCCTTGCAGATCACGAAGGCACAGTCAGTACAAGGGTATAGCAATCTCCAGCCTCCGTTTTGCGGATGACATTGATGGATTGGCTGGAGAGGAACAAGAACTTGAACAGCTTGTACAGAGGCTTGATACCACCTCCAAAGCTTAAGGAATGGAAATAAGTGCAGAGAAGACCAAAATGATGACCAACAACCCCAATGGACATCAAAGTCCAAGGCCAATCCCTCAACACAGTGCATAGCTTCAAATATTTAGGAACCATTGTTTCAGACTGTTACACTCAGTTCGATGATGGTGTTTTTCTTTATCAGTATTTGATTCAGCCCCGATGCTGAAGTCCTGATAAGGTGTAACTCAGATTCGTTTATTCACACAGCCTGCTCAAACAGCATACAAGTCGCAAAGTCGACGTATGAAGTTTTCCACTTTTATTCAGCACACACCAACAACTGCATACAATTCTCAACTCAACTCAACAACTTTCACAGCAACTCTCCAAATCACTATCAACAACTTTACTATCTCAACAGCAACTCGGCACACGATTAAATAACCTCTCTCTTTTCTCGAACAATTTGGTACCTAGTAGAAATGACGCACTGCCACCAATCGAACTAAAGATCGTCATCACTGGCTTACGTCATACACATTTTCTCTACTTCCGGGAACATTCACGACCTTCGATATCCATCCGGAAATTTCTATCAAGAGTAAACACGCAGATCCAGAATATTCTACATCAATATCGACCAACGAAAATTATCAACGTTATACAAAGCCTCTCCTAACAACAATGCAAACTCAAATCAAAGGTAAATAAACTCCATTATTGAATACTTTGCAAATCGAAACTATTAGATCTATCGTACACGCTTCCGACATACTTTCGTTCGCGTTTCAACGTAACATAACCCCCCACTCAAGAAGAAATTTACCCAATTTCTTTCAACAACGTTGAAACGTAATGCACAAACAAAGTTCAGAATTAAAACTTATTTCAGACTGTCTGGACACTGTCAATGTTCTCAGCTCATTCACACAGAGTCAATGGTTTTCATCTTCAAATCTGTCTGGATATTGTCAATGTTCACAGTTTATCTACACGGTCAATGTTTTTTACTCACACACTCTGCTGAGGAAGTCCGCACCAACATTGTCTGATCCTTTGATAGATTCTACTCGCATGTTAAAGTTCTGCAAGTACATAGCCCATCTCATGATGCGACTGTTCACAAACTTGGCAGAGTTCAAGTAAGTTAGCGGCTTGTGATCAGTCTGTAGCACGAACTTCACTCCTTGAAGGTACAGTTCGAACTTCCGGATTCCCCATATGATGGCAAGGCACTCTTTCTCCATGGTCGAGTAATTTTTCTCAGCCCTGGACAGCTTCTTGCTGGCGTAACTGACCGGAAATAGTTTCCCTTCGTGCTCTTGCATCAGTATGGCGCCGATGCCTTCGTCCGCTGCGTCTGTCCTTAAGACGAATTCCTTGGAAGTATCGGGCAGTCGTAGCACCGGATCCTTCGAAAGGAGGTCGCGCACAGTCTGGTATGCCCTCTCCTGAGACGGTCCCCACTGCACTTGGTTTGGACAGCCTTTCCGCACCAGGTCCGACAAAGGTGCTGTGATGGCTGAGTAGTTCGGTACGAACTCCCTATAATACCCAGCCAATCCCAGGAAAGATCGTACTTGCTTCTTTGTTTGGGGACGTGGAGCGTTCAGAATTTTGGTGACGTTTTCTAGCAGAAGCCCCTTTTGTCCTTCTTTTAGCGAATGGCCGATAAAGTCTACGTTGTCAGTCCCCAGAATGCACTTACTGGGTCTCACGGTCAGGTTGGCTTCTGTGAGACGGTGAAACAGCTCCCTCAAGGTCTGCAGATGCTCTTCCCAGGTGCGAGTGTGGACTAGCAGGTCGTCCCAGTAACACACGACATTGTCCATCCCTTTGAGCATCTTCTTCATCCCTCTCTTCAGGGTAGCTCCGCTGTTGACCATGCCAAAGGGCATCCTTAGGCACTCGTACGTCCCATCAGGGGTTATAAAAGCAGTCTTTGGTATGTCCTGTTGACGCACGGGGACTTGCCAATAACCTTTGCTGAGGTCAATCTTTGAGAAGATTCTACTCCCCGATAATTGGCGGAAGAGGTCTGCTGCGGTAGGCATCGGCTCAGGGTCGAAGACGGTGATCTTATTAACCTTCCTGTAGTCGATGCATACTCGGTTGCTCCCGTCCTTCTTCTTCACGACCACGACAGGGGACGCGTAGGGGGAACTGGACTCCCTGATGATGCCCATCTTCAGCATCTCATCGATGTCTTTCTTCAAGGATTCACGGGCCTTGAAAGGGATCTGGAAGGGCTTGGATCGAACAGGGATATTCGAAGTGAGGTGGACTTCGTGTTCGACCAAAGTTGTAGAGCCAGGGACATCGCTGAAGTTGTGGGAAAACTCGCCCATAAGGTCCTTGAGCTCCAATTTTTTACCTTCCGTCAAGCTCGGTCCTAGCTTAACATCATCGATGCCTTCTTTGCTGTGGAAGTCTCCCAGTTCCAACAGTTCTTCGCTGTCAAAGCTGTCGTCGGTCACAGCTGCTGTGGCTGCGTGCACAGTCTCTGATGGCCTTTCTACGTACAGCTTAAGGAGGTTGGCGTGGTATATCTTGGAATGCTGGCCGACCTTCACCTTGTAGTCGTTGATTCCCACCACGGTCTCCACTTCGTACGGGCCTTTCCACTGCATCAGCAACTTATTGTGATCAGTAGGTAGCAGCACCAGCACTTTGTTGCCAGGTTTGAACTTCCTGTTCACAGCCCTACGATCATAGTAGTGCTTTCCACAGTCCTGGGACTTCTTCAGGTTTTCTCTGGCTATCTCGAGAGTCTGCTCCAGCTTCTCCCGTAGCTCAAACACGTACTGGTAACTGTTCTTCACCTCTGGGGTGTCTAATTCTTTCGTCCACAGTTCTTTCAGGATGTGCATCGGCCCTCGGATGGTTCTTCCGTACAGCAGCTCGAACGGAGAAAAGCCGGTGGACTCCTGCGGTACTTCTCTGTAGGCGAAAAGTAAGGCGTTGATATAGCGATGCCATTGTCTGGGCTGCTCGCTGCACAGTTTCTTCAGGGTGGACTTCAGCGTAGCATTGAACTTCTCGACAAGCCCGTTGCACATCGGATGGTAGGGTGTCGTAGTCAAATGCCGGATGCTCAGCAGTCTGTTGACCTCCTTCATACAGTCAGAGACGAACTGTGTCCCGAGGTCTGTCAGAATTTCTTCAGGCACTCCAAGTCTACTGAACATGTCCACCAGTGCCTCTGCTACAGTTTCAGTGTCAATCTTCTTCAGTGGCACTGCTTCTGGGTACCGAGTCGCATAGTCCACTAAAGTCAGTACCCATCGATGACCTTCTTCACTCAGAGGTCTTATTTCGCCGATTAAGTCTAAGGCCACCCTCTTGAAAGGTCGGTCGATCAAAGGCATCCTCTGCATAGGCACTTTCGGGACCCTTCCTCGAGGTATGGTCTTCTGGCAAATGTCACACGATCGGCAGAAACGGCTGACGTCCGCATGAAGTCCTGGCCAGTAGAATACCGCCTGGATTCTATCCGACGTCTTCTTGACACCCAGGTGACCTCCCATGATTGAGTCATGCGCTACTTCCATCACCTGGCGCCTTAGAGGTAACGGTACCAAGACTTGACGTAGTGGTTTCCCTCCGTTGACCCTCGGGTGCTGGAAGATTCGGTACAGGATCTTGGCCTTCACCTCAAAATAGACCGTGCCACTGCGTTTGGTCACGTGATCTTGGCGGTTCCTGTACTTGTTTAAAGTGCTATCAGCTTCCTGGAGCTGAATCAGCTTATCTCTGTCCACGATGGCAGCTTTAGAGTTGTCGGCGACCTTCAGTGGCGTAGACGTCTTGTCTCTCTTGGCCTGGGCCCTGGTAGTGACAGCACCGACGATCTCTGGTCGGCAGGGCTGAGCCGGAGTAACCACATTGTCCCGTAGCAGCTCTGTAAGGTCTCCATCGGGAAACGGCAATGGATCCTCCTCCACAACTTCGACGTGTTGAGTTGAGGCAGGACTCCACTCTGGATCGGGGTCGTCGGGGAATTGACAATTCTTTATTTGTCGACGATTTTGCATTGGTAGCCAAAGGTAAAACTTTGGCATCTGCAGAACGTCAGCTACAGTTATGTGTCAAGGCCGTTGAAGACTGGGTTTTACAAAATGGTTTTAAATTTTCTGAAGCAAAAACTGAATGTATTCACTTTTCCCAGCACCGGGGAATTATTCAAGACCCTACTATTCTCCTCAATAAAACTCCCATAAAGGCGGTCAAACAAGTCAAATTTTTGGGTGTTATTTTTGATCAAAAGCTAACTTTCATTCCTCATCTGAAAATTTTGAAAACTAAATGTCAACAGGCCTGCAATTTGCTCAAGGTTATCAGTGGTACAGACTGGGGTGCTGACAAGAAAACTTTACTGCTGTTATATCGTTCTTTAATTAGATCCAAGTTAGACTATGGTTGCATTGTCTATGGTTCTGCTAGAAAATCTTATCTTAAGATGCTAGATCCAGTTGCCCATCAGGCACTACGCATTGCTTTGGGTGCGTTTCGCACTTCCCCTTGTGAAAGCCTTTATGTGGAAGCTAACGAACCCCCGCTGGAGCTGAGACGTACAAAATTGTCAATGAATTACTATTTAAAATTAAAAACTGATCCTATGAACCCTGCTTATGACTGTGTTTTCAACCCAGATTTTGTTCAGAAATTTGAATCCAAACCTAACACAATCCCTCCGTTTGGCATCAGAATGCAAGTTCATCTGGAAAAAGCAGGCATTGATGTTGCTTCCATCAACGACGATGAACTTCGGACTGAAGCTCCCCCATGGAAATTATGTACCCCAAACATTAATTGGCAGTTGTCCGCTTTCCTTAAAAACAATACCTCTGAAACCGTATATAACCAACTTTATTTAGAACAGTGTGCATTATACCCAGGATATGAACAACTTTTTACAGACGGGTCAAAGAAAGGAGATTCAGTTGCTGCTGCATCTGTCTCCGAGAGACACTTAGACCAGCCTTTGCAACAGCGTTTACCTGATTTTTGTTCTGTTTATACAGCCGAGCTCAAGGCAATTCATTTAGCTCTGAAACAAGTTTATCAATCCAAAAGAACCTCGTTTTTAATAATGTCCGACTCACTGTCAGCACTTCAGGCTCTTTCCACGAGAAAGATATCACACCCTTTTCTGGCAGAGATCCATGACCTCCATACACAACTTGTTTCTGAGGGTAAAAAGACAGTTTTTATGTGGGTCCCTGGTCACATGGGCATCCGCGGCAATATTGCAGTAGACAGAGCGGCTAAAGATGCTCTACATCTCGATTTCCCTCCAGAGATTTTCCAGTTTGTGCCCTACTCTGACCTGCGTTGTATGACTGGATCTTATTGTAAACGACTGTGGCAGACTGACTGGTCTAACCATGTCAACAACAAATTATTTCAAATTCTTCCCGATTTGTCCACTTCTTTACCTAACTTTGCGTCCACTCGCAGAGAGGAAACAGTGTTATCTCGCCTTCATATTGGGCATACTTATGTCACCCACAGTTTCCTTTTAAAAGGAGAAGAACCACCATGGTGCTTTGCGTGTGATCAATCTTTTTCTGTTCGCCATTTTATGTCTGAATGTGCTGATTTGATTGAGGAAAGGGAAACATATTTTGGTTCCATACCTTTCAAAGAGATTTTTAAAGTATGTAATGGTCAACATCTGTTTCAATTTTTACATGATGTTGGTTTGTTTTATCGCATATAAATCGTATCGATATATCTTGTTTAGTTTGGATTTTATTGTTCGGACTGAATTTAGTGATTTGATTGAAGAAAGAGATTATATTTTTAATACATCAGTTTTAAAGCAGACTCTTAAAGTGATGTCATGTGAAAGTTTGTTTGGGTATTTAAGAGTAACAGGTTTGTTTTTTAAGATCTGAATCATTTTATAATATTTTAAGATAACGTCTCTCTGGTCCTGATTTGGCTCGGAAGAGTCCGCTGGACCTAAAGCAATAACCTTGTATTGTCGGGTCGTCTCGCGCCGTCGATATTCCCGATCATCAAATCATACAGCGGCTTCTTCAGGCAAACCGCTTCGACTTCGCCTATGTAGAAAGGGGTGTTGACATGAATCTTCGCAACTGGCGCTCTCACACATTTGCTGTCGGCCATAAGTGTCCATTTTGAATCGCCAGTGAACTGTTCTTTAGCGATTAGGTCTTCTCTGACGATGACCCCACTGCAGCCAGAGTCTCTTAAAACAGTCACTTCATGATTTCCGACGCGTCCCTTGGAAACAGGCATGTTCTGTACGGTCACAGCTGCGCTGGCGACGACGGGGATGGATTTCCCGTTGGCAAGGAGGAGTTGGCCATCAGTCATGCACTCTTGCACGTCCGCAGGGGTAGCTGTGCGCTCGGTCTCACTCGGAAGAATGACGCTCCCGCCGCACACTTGATGGTCAGATCTACTGGTTTGCCGTTGATTGGAGAAACGTCTCTGTCGGTTGCCCGCCGCTGCGTTGTCCGTACTGCTCCGCTGTCCGCTACTTTTGTTTTGAGGACAGTTAGCCGCCCTGTGGTCTGTAGCGTTGCAGGTGAAACAGCCTCTTGAATGCCCTTCCCTGGGAGGTGGCGTGGAGTCAGTCTGTCTCTGGCTCGTCTGGCTCCCTTGGATCTGGTTCCCATGGTTTCCAGTCTTCTGAAAATGTTTCGTCGCGCTGGGTGGCCCCAGGGTTTTCCCATGAGCGATGAGATATCTTTCAGCAGCCTCAGTCACATCTTTAAGCGTCTGCAGCTTTTGTTCTTCTAAGTGGGTCGCTAGGTCCTTGTGACAGGCATTGAGAAATTGTTCCTTCACGATCAGGTCATGGAGACTGTCGTAAGACTTCGTTTCGCCTGATAACTCCACCCACTTGTGTAGATATGACGACAGGCGCTCCACAAACTGCTTTGGCGTCTCGTCTGACTTAGGCCGGCATTCACGGAAGCGTTTACGGTAGCCCTTCTCTGTAAAGTTGTAGCACTGCAACAGGGCCTCTTTCAAGACGTCGTAGTTTTTGGCGTCATCGTTCGACAGTCTGGTGTAAACTTCGAGAGCTTGCCCCGTCAGAAGTGCACTCAGTCGAATCGCCCAGTCTCGAGGTTGCCAATTGGAGCTTTCGGCGAACCTTTCGAATCTCGCCAGATAGCTGTCGATCTGGTCCTTCCCGTCGACGAAAGCTGGCAATTTTGGAGCCGTATGGTCGTTGGTGACTTGTGGCGCATGCTGATTGTTCTGGATACGCGCCAACTCTAGCTGGTATTGATGCTCAGCTTCTAATCGTCTCTCTTCCATCTCTCTTTCTTGACGCCGCTCTTCTCTTTCTTCTCGGCGACGCTGCTCTTCTAATTCTCGTTCTTCACGGCGACGCTGCTCTTCTAATTCTCGTTCTTCACGGCGACGCTGCTCTTCTAATTCTCGTTCTTCACGGCGACGCTGCTCTTCTACTTCTAGACGCTTCTGTTCTAGTTCTATTTCTTTTTCTAGATGCTTCTCTTCCAATTCTCTTTCTCGTATTCTCTCCTGAGACTTAACGTACTCCGTCAGTCATCACTGGCTTACGTCATACACATTTTCTCTACTTCCGGGAACATTCACGACCTTCGATATCCATCCGGAAATTTCTATCAAGAGTAAACACGCAGATCCAGAATATTCTACATCAATATCGACCAACGAAAATTATCAACGTTATACAAAGCCTCTCCTAACAACAATGCAAACTCAAATCAAAGGTAAATAAACTCCATTATTGAATACTTTGCAAATCGAAACTATTAGATCTATCGTACACGCTTCCGACATACTTTCGTTCGCGTTTCAACGTAACACAGACAATGAAGTCCAACAGGAAGTCCTTTCCAGGATTGCACAAACAACTGCTGCCCTGACAAGGTTGAAGCACATTTGGAAAAACAGGACCATCAGTCTACAATCCAAGGTAAGGCTGCTGTGCTCCATTGTTATCTCCATCTTCCTATACGCTTGTGAAACGTGGACCCTAACAGCAGATCTACAATGAATAATACAAAGCATGGAGATGAGGTGCTACATAAGACTTCTGGGCATTTCCTATACCATGCGAGAGTGCTACATAAGACTTCTGGGCATTTCCTATACCCAACACATCACCAATGACGAAGTTCGAAAGACCATCACACAAGCCATTGGACAACACGATGACATGCTCACAGTGGTGAAGAAACTGAAACTCCGATGGTATGGCCTTGCAAAGACCATCCTGCAAGGTATGGTGCAAGGAAGCAGAAGAAGAGGGAGACAGAAAAAGAGGTGGGAGGACAACATTCGAGAATGGACTGGCTTGACACTGAGCGAAGTCATGAGGGTTGCTGTGGACACAGAAAGATGGAATGATCATCTGTGGTGCCCCAACGACTTTCGAGTTACGATATAGGATAGGACAGGAAACACAGGTCATCCATATTCTACAAAATCAGTAAGAATTAAATAACTAATTATTAAAAATAGTATTGATTGATTGATTTATTATTGCTTTAGGTCCAGCGGACTCTTCCGAGCCAAATCAGGACCGGACAACCCCCGATCCGCATAAAAGATCCGTTGAAACAACCCCAGTGGGAAAATTGAATGCCCTCCACCGGCCAGTCACTTTACAATAAAGACATCCCACGCGAGGGACGGCTGAGGGTTGACCTCAACTACGCGAACTCCCCGATTACAAAAACAAAATAGAATACAAACATCATTATAAATCATCAACAAAAAAACATACATATAAAATGCCTATAGTGCTAATTAGTACATTCATAGGAAGCCCTAGTGACCACCCGGCAGAAAGCGTCCAACATTCCCAAGCTGATCCAACAGACCTCATACACAAACAAGGAGTCTTGTCCAGGAAGAGTTTTCAAGAAAAAAGGTAGGTCATTGATCTAGCGAAGAAGAATATAGTATAGCAGAGTGGTAGGACAGATCGGGAATGGGAAAGAGCAAATGAGGAAGACAGCGACAGTGGGAATTTAAAGCACTAAATTTCCAGAAAGTGGGGATACTATTTATACTGAAACCCCCGGCACTCCAACGGGGGGAACTGTTGCCGCAGTTAATTTGTCATGCCTACAAAGGCAAGACAGGTTTTCAACTGGGGCTTTCACTGTACCCTTTATAGGTTAGAACAATCTACAGTGGCAAGATTGCTCATGACCCCAAGGGGTTTTAAAAATAGTATAGGGAATCATGTTCTACAAAATCAATAAGAATGAAATGAATAAACATAGGTCAAACGTAAACACAAAGTGTATTGTTATGTTTGTCCCACACATTAAAAAGCAGGTGCATTCAACCACAGATGAAGACACAAGATTAAATTTACATGTATGAACCAATGTACATGCTATGCCAAGTAACACCCAACAAAAATTGCACAGTAATACTGTTAGTATTATGTCATACAAACTGTTGATTCTACATTTGGTTTTGCTCAATTATTAATAATCAATACATTAATTCATCATCATTATTATGATTATTATTATTAATATTATTCATTATTCTGTGTTCTATCTATCTATCTATCTATCTATCTATCTATCTATCTATCTATCTATCTATCTATCTATCTATCTATCTATCTATCTATCTATCTATCTATAGATAGATAGATAATGTCTACTTGTGTTAGTGTGTGTTTATGGGGGGAGTGGAGACAAATGATAACAAAATAAATTTATAATAGCTCAAAAAACAAAACAAAAAACATCTTTTTTTAATACATGTAGGGCATACCTTTAGCTTATTACCAGTTCATCCAAAGAAAAAAAAAAGTAAATTTAAACTAACTGCATCCAGTTCACTTTAAAAGCCGTTTACCATTTTCTTTCCCAGCAATAACACATTCATATTAACGTCTTCAGTCCTGGCGGGGAGCATCACAACCAAATAGACTACATCATGGTCAAGAAACGCTTCAGATCAAGCATCAACATTGGCAGGACACGTACTTTTCCAGGAGCAGACATCGGAAGTGACCACGATCTCGTGATGATGTCTTTCCGGCTCCACTTGAAGAGAGTAAATACAGCAAAGTGCACTAGACTGAAGTTCGACCTGGACAAACTGCAAGACCCGGAGGTGGCAGAACTATTTCAGGCCACAATTGGAGGGAAATTTGCACCACTGCTCATTTTGGGGGCTGGTGAAGTAGATGTCAACACCATGACCACCACCTTCAACTCAGCTGTGACAGATGTCGCCACTGAGATCCTTGGCAAGCACCGACCAAAGAAGAAGCTGTGGATCACACCTGAACTTTTGGATCTGTGTGATAAACGAAGAGAGATGAAAAAGAAAAAGAACACCTCACAGGGAGCTGATGTCTACCGAAAAATCAACAATGACATCCGAAAAGGCATGCTCACAGCAAAGGAGAACTGGATAGAAGATCAATGCCAGGAAATAGAGAACAGTCTGAACAAGAACAACAGCAAGAAGGCCTACCAGACTGTGAAGCGGCTGACAAGTGTCAAACAGCCCAAAGTCTCCACTATCCAAAGCAAGTCTGGCATATGCCTTACAGAAGAACAAGAAGTCTTGGACAGATGGACAGAGTACTGCTCTGACCTTTACAACCATACACCAAATGGAGACCCATCAGTTCTAGCATGTCCCGAGAACAGAGAAGAAGAAGAAATCCTTCCAATTCTCCGGGAAGAAGTTGAGGCAGCAGTGCAAGCGCTAAAGAAAGGGAAGTCAGCGGGAGTGGACAACATACCCGCGGAACTGCTACAAGCAGGAGGAGAAGCGATGATTGATGCCCTCACCATTATCTGTAACAAGATCTGGCAGAGTGGGGAGTGGCCTATACCATGGACCCAGTCGCTTGTCATCACTCTTCCCAAAAAAGGTAACCTTCAGGAGTGTGAAAATTACCGGACCATCAGCCTCATCAGCCATCCCAGCAAGGTCCTCCTGAAAATAATACTCAACAGGTTGAAACCCCAAGCTGAACAAATCATAGCTGAAGAACAAGCAGGATTCAGGGCAGGGCGAAGTACCACTGAGCAGATTTTCAACCTCAGAATAATCTGTGAGAAATACCTACAGCACCAACAACATCTATATCATGTGTTCATAGACTTCAAGAAGGCGTTTGACCGAGTCTGGCATGCAGCTCTATGGGCAACAATGAAAGTGTACAACATCAGCCCTAAAATTATTGAAGTCATCAAAAGCCTGTATGACAAGGCTACCAGTGCAGTCCTCCACAACAGAGCCATCGGGAATTGGTTCAGAACAACAATCGGTGTGCGTCAAGGATGCCTACTCTCTCCAACACTCTTCAACATCTTCCTAGAGCGCATCATGTCGGATGCTCTTGCAGACCATGAAGGCACAGTCAGCATAGGGGGTAGAGCAATCTCCAATCTTCGTTTTGCAGATGACATTGATGGATTGGCTGGAGAGGAACAAGAACTTGAACAGCTGGTACAGAGGCTTGACACCACCTCCAAAGCCTATGGAATGGAAATAAGTGCAGAGAAGACCAAAATGATGACCAACAACACCAATGGCATCAATACGGACATCAAAGTCCAAGGCCAATCCCTCGACACAGTGCATAGCTTCAAATATTTAGGAGCCATTGTATCAGACAATGGGTCCCGACAGGAAGTCCTCTCCAGGATCGCACAAACAACTGCTGCCCTGACAAGGTTGAAGCCCATTTGGAAAGACAGGACCATCAGTCTACATTCCAAAGTAAGACTGCTGCGCTCCCTTGTCATCTCCATCTTCCTATATGCTTGCGAAGCATGGACCCTCACAGCAGATCTCCAACGAAGAATACAAAGCATGGAGATGAGGTGCTACAGAAGACTTCTGGGCATTTCCTATACCCAACACATCACCAACGACGAAGTCCGACAGACCATCACACAAGCCATTGGACAACACGATGACCTGCTAACAGTGGTGAAGAAACGGAAACTTCGGTGGTATGGCCACGTCACCAGATCATCAGGCCTTGCAAAGACTATTCTGCAAGGCACAGTGCAAGGAGGTAGAAGAAGAGGGAGACCGAAAAAGAGGTGGGAGGACAACATTCGAGAATGGACTGGTTTGACACTGAGCGAAGCCATCAGGGCTGCTGAGGACAGAGAAAGATGGAGTATGCTGGTTAAACGATCATCTGTGGTGCCCCTACGACCTTCGGGTTACGGGACAGGACAGGACAGGATGCCAAAAGAAATGGAAAGAGACTCTCATTTATCATTCATAAGATGTGTACAATGAAGAAAAAATTAGCCTTTTTCATTAGATCTATCCACACAGCAGTAGGCTCAATAGTTCAAAGAACAAAAAATAAATTAAAACAACAGTAGGCTTCTCAAATGTGACTAGATAAGATGCAATGTCCCCAAGCATCTAGCTGTTATAACTTATTAATAATAAGGATTTTGCTTTTATGATTTATGGTAATTTATGAATGTTTGCGACTAATGTTTTTTAGTACTTACCACCCTCGTTGTGGTGCCAGGGTTTCCTGTATAAATAATATCCCCACTTTAATGATGCAAGGATCAGAACTTGTTTGCTTGATCTGATGGGTAGGTGATGCTTGACTAATTATAATGTGTGACACCATGCTGAGCGAGTGGAGTGTGTCAGGCAGTAGCTTTTGCCTTTCCACCTTAGAACATTTAACAGCCAACAGACTGATGATAGGAGAGCACTCCTGTAGCAGCCACATATAAAATTTACAGCATATGTACTACTACAGCTGGATAGGGAGGGTTTATGTTATTGAAAGTTTAAGATGAGCGCCTGATATTACATTACATTACACGATTATTGCTTTAGGTCCACTGGACTCTTTTGAGTCAAATCAGGGCCAAATAGTCATTATCTTAAAATATTATTAAACTATTTAAATCTAAAAAAACAATCCTTTCTCTCTACCCTATCCTATTCTGTAACTCAAAAGTCATTGGGGCACCACAGATGAATGTTGAATGCCAATGAAGTGTATGACATGATGAATGCATTTGTGACTGTGCAAGAAAGGATGTATTTCATTGTCGCCATGCCACACCAAAATCCTTGTAACGTTTTTACTTGGTGAATAAATAATCTTATCGTATCTTAAGACTTGACTTGACTTGCGTAGATTAACGTCCAGACAGGTAGCGTATAGGGGACCGTATCTTAAGAGTGTCTCCCTAGCTCTTAAATATCCATCCACATTCAACTTCTCTAAAAATGTTGTTTAAATCTGATGTATTAAAAATGTGTTCCCTTTCTTTAATCAAATCAGACCACTCAATTAAAAATTTATGAACCAAACATTTCTTATCAGCCATGACACCAAGGTGGGTCTTCCCCTCTGAGAAAAAAAACTGTGAGTTACGTAAATGTGTCCAATATGCAATTGAGCTATCACAGTTTCTTCTTTTCGTGTAGGAGCTGGTAGGCAACAGATCAGACAGATGTGGTAAGGTTTGAAAAAGTTTGTGGTTGGTTTCATGGACCATCATTCTGTCCTCTCAAGAGTTTTTTTTACAAGCTATGAAGGTCAGAAAAAGAGACAAACTGAAAATTCATAGATGGAATATCATGATCAATGGCTTCTTTTGCTGCCTGATCCTCTATCGTGTTCCCTCATTCCACACATGACCTGGTGCTCACAAAAATACTATGTTTTTTACCTTCGGAGTGTAGTTTAAAGGTCATGTATTTCGGCTAGGAACAGGTCTGATAGTTTTCTCGTAGAGATGGCCTGGAGTGGATGGCTGACAATGAGTCAGAAATTATTAAAAAGGAGGATATTTCAGACTGATAGACCTGTTTCAACGCCAGAAAATTTGTTTTCAACTCCTCAGTGTACACGAAGCAAAAGTCAGGCAACTGCTGCTGCATGTGTCGATCGAAGTCTCTCTAGAGACCAAAGCAGATGCGACAGAATTCTCCCTCTTTGACCCGTCCCTAAAGAGTTTTTCGTAACCTGGGTACAAAGAGCACTGTTCTAAATAAAGCTGTCTATGGACAGTTTCAGCGGCATTTTTTTTTTTTAAGAAAGTAGCCAACTGCAAGTTAATGTTTGGGTTACTTAATTTCCAAGGAGAAGCTGCAGTCAAAAGTTGATCATCGTTGATGGAAGCAACATCAATGCCCACTTTATCAACATGATCAAGCATTCTAATGCCAAACAGAGGGATTTTCCTTGGTTTGGCCTCAAAATTCTGTTCAAAGTCTGGGTTGAGAACACAATCATATGCAGGATTCATAGGATCGGTTTTTAGCTTTAAGTAATAGTTCCGCGACAACTTTAATCTTCTCAGTTCTAAAGGAGGCTCATTAGCTTCTACGTAAAGGCTTTGACAAGGAGAAGTGTGAAAAGCATCCAGAGCAATGCGAAGAGCCTGTTGGGCAACTGGATCTAACATTTTAAGGTGATACTTTCTATTTGAAAAGTAGTTGATAACCTTTTTGGATCGATGTATGCTTTATGACTTTCTTTAGGAATTTACATTTTATATGCATTTTAAATGTTGTGTTTATTATATTGGTATATTGTCTGATGTAATAATTGTAGGTGTTGTTATGATTAGGTGTGGAAAAACGTTTAATATGTTGAAAGTATTTGGTTTAGGTTGTATTCTGTATAACATATCATGTAGCATTATCATGTATAGATTTTTAAGAGAAGTGTCCAGTCTATTCTCAGTATGTGTTTGATACAGCAGTGAAATGAGGGAGCAACGTTTCAAAACAGTGGGTTAGTAGAGAAGTAGGTACTAGGTAGTTGGTCAAGTTCACAAGTTTTTATTGTCGACTTTTGGTTGATGCCACACACAGCTGGTTTCATCACATGGGAAAAAGATGTCACTGGAATACCTACAAACTCAGGATCAGCAGACATTTTGAGTGACGCTTTGTGCATCCAGAGTATCTCGAATAAAAGAGATTTTCTGTAAAAAGAAGTCAGAGAAGTGTTGAGCAAGGAGAGGAGGTGGTACTTTAGTTGGAAGTGGAGATTTTTCTGATTTTCCTTAAAGTATGTTTGTAACACTGAACAGTTGTTTAGATGTGTGGCATGCAACAATTTTGCCATTGTAATATGCTGATTTCGCTGAGATGGCAATAATGATGAAAGAGTCGCTGAGGTCTGAATTGAAAGCAAACATATCAACAGCTGCAATGTTTCTAGCGTTTACAAAAGTCTGACTGCTGAGGTTTAGCCTGTGACAAGCGACACAATACAAGAATAGTCTGAGGGGGAATGTGTGATAAACATCAATGGTTTGAACAATAATATGGTCAGCACGATGCACATGCTAGTCTAAAGTAAGGCCACGAACATGAGTTGGTACATAAGAATTTTGCTGCAAACCAAAAGTGTTCAAAATGTGAACCACTTTAGAAGTGTTAGCGTTACATGGCTCATCACAATGAACATGAAAGTCACCTGTAATCCCATAAGGACCCTTGATTGAGTTACAGTACTTTAGTAGATCAAGAAACTCATCCATGAACATAAAGTCAGTCAGACGGTTCTTGATGCTGGGAGGGACCGGTACATGCAGAGGAGATGAAAAGTCTGGTGCGGTAAAGCAAGAGAGAGCTGAACCAGCCCAGCTCAAAGAACTGATGTTGAAAGGGAAAGTCCGTCTTGGTGGAGATGACTTGAGACAGGCGATCAGACCCAACAAAGGCAAGACCACCACCAGGTGAAGATCGTGAAAAAGAGAGTGTGCGATGACCAGTCGGAGCTATGTTATGACATTTTGCTTCATCACCGACAGCCTAGAACCAAGTCTCACTGACGGCGAAAATGTTGACGTCGTTGTCATGAATAAAGTAATTTATTGCCGAACGTTTCTTCAGCTTGGTGCCGAGAGCTTGAGCATTGAAGACAGCCAGGGTAAGCGAGGAACATGTTTGTTGGTCTTGGCAGGCAGGGTGGGAATGCTGATCAGATTGTTGACATTAGCGCCAGAGGGATGAGGGACAGGTGGAGAAACAATGTCAAGAAATGCTGGTTCAGGTGACCTTGATGAAGAGGCAGCTTCATAGTCGCCTGAAGTAGAAATAGTTATGACGTTTCAACACTTGCGTGTGCCACCACGGCACAATTATCGACAAGGCAGATTGCAACCAGTTTTCAAATCTTTGAAACAAGCAATTGCTGAAGGATCTGGACCTAATGAGTATCCACTGTTGGAGCATATCAGGTTGTTGATCACGTGTGTAAGTGTATAAACACAGGGAATGCAAAGATTGAAGCAGATGAAGTATGTTAATCAGTGACAGATTGTTGTTGTACTAAACACAGTTGATTGAAGAAAGCGGTCATCCAAGGCACACAGAAAATGGGAGATGTTAATGCACGCTCACAACAAAATTTAAAGTCAACTGCAAACAAAAAACAACGTTAACTTCAATTTAAAAAATGGAGACACGTGGACGTGCTTGTTAGGCAGCTTAACCTAGATCTATAGCCCAAGTACCTTAAAGAAAGACCCATTGTTGAGTAAAGATGCAAGCTATGACGCTAGGTTGGAGGAGCCTAAAGTGACGTCAATGATGTAGAAATACCATGGGTTAAAAGGTTTGAATAACATGGAGGAGTGGATGAGGAACAATAGTACTGATTTAGGACTGAACTGCACCTTGCATAATATGAGGATAAGAACAGATGCAGGAGGCTCAAGGAGAGACCACTACTGTTTCCCAGAGAAGAGAGACCACCCCTGTCAGAAGATGTGTAGTTCAGTTAGAGTTAGAACAAAAAACAGATTAGAGCCTGTTTTACCTATGTTGTGAATTATGTGTGTGACTCTGGACATTGGTCAAAGTAAGGTAAAGCAATGATATCATCAATATAATATAACCCTTTAAGCCAGCCAATACCACCACTACCCAGTCCATCACAGGACCATCAGTCTACACAAGGCAGAAGAAGAGGGAGTCAGAAAAAGAGGTGGGAAGACAACATTTTAGAATAGACTGCCTTGACACTGAGTGAAGCCATGAGGACTGCTGAGGACACAGAAAAATGGAGCACGTTGGTTAACGATCATCTGTGGTTCACCAACGACTTTTGAGCTACGGGATAGGATAGGATAGGATAGTAATCCATTTACAAGTTTTGCACAAATAGATGGCGGACAGACAGACACAACTTATTTTAAAATGTCATTTTTGGACTTTTAAGGATTCCTCTCACACAGATTTGCAAAAGTGTGAGAAAAAAAATACCTTTTTGAGAAAAGTACATAGACTCACATTGCTATGCATGTTAGTCAAACACAACATACAGCCTGTACAAAAGAGATGCCTTTCTCTGCATACCTCACATAACTCGCTCACCAGTTGATTTCGCTAAGCCTAGTGGCAACTTCTAGGGTGGTGCAGTAGGGTAGTGGTCTGGGAACGCGCTAGCAATGTTTTATGTTAAACAACTTCAGGAGGGGTTGGTACTTGGATGGGTGACCATGCATGGAAAGCAGCCACCAAACAGTACCAGAAGATGGAAACTACCTCACAACACACCCCAGTCCACCCAGCTGGATCTGTTTAGCACCGGAAAAGGTAAAGTAGCGAGGGAGAAGAAATAAGCACTGCCCTCATTAGGCTGGCCTAGATAAAAGTGAGGTCCCTAACGCTTCCATCCCCAATGACTGAAAAGTTACAGGGACATCTTCACCTTTTAGTGGCAACTTCTCAAACAAGACTGCTTTGCCACCATTTTGTGCCACTAGGGAGCTTGCGAAAGCGAGTGATTTCGTTGTGAAAGTAATTCCTCACTACTTTCTCTTTCCGTTGCTGCCAGGAAGCCACTTCATAGGCCATGCAATGACCAACTTGACCTACTTCCAGTACCTCGCTTCAAACTACATTCTAGGTCTCAACACAAGTGCAGATACCCATTTTCACATCTAAAATGGTTGAATAAGGTCCCTTTTGTGATCACATCCTTTTGGACGTCATGCAAGCAATGTAATAAACAAAATATACTCAGGAAGTCAACTTCGTGGGAAGGTCCTTTTCCAGGAAACCACTGATAAATATTTCATGAACTTTTCACCTTTGCATACTAATGAGAGCATAAACTGCTGACCTCACAGACAGAAAGCAGTACAGAATCACATTCACAACGAAAATCACTCGCTTCAGAAAGGTCCCTACTATTTTTCTGTCTCTTTCCCTGAACCTGTCCCACCCGCTTTTCACTCTGTCTGCTGAGCTGACTTGCTTACATCCGAGTCTTACACAGTTTGATATGCCTGTAGTATTTACTGTCCCACATAAACCTCTGGCCACAGAGGCAGAGAAAGAGTACATGGAGGTGTATGGATCGCGTGTGCTTGTTCAGATTCCTTTGGCTTGCAAACAGCTTGCCGCATTTGGAACACTCTATGTTTGCCTTCTTCACCTCTTTTAGAATCAGACCTTCACGGCACAGGACTAAGTGCATGTTCAAATTCTTGAGGCGGTAAAAGTTTCGATGACAGAACTGGCATGGATAGTGCACAGCTTGTCCATGTTCAAGTTGTCCATGTTGCACCCCTAGGTGCTCCATTAGTTCCCTATTTCGCATGAACTTCATTGGGCACACCGTACACCTGCAAGCAAAGAGAGAAAGAGTCAAAAACTAAGTCACCCGAAGCAAGTGACACAAGTGCAAAAAAGATTGGGAGATTACACCAGCACAAAGGCAAAAAAACTCTCTCAAATCATGTTTCACTAGTCTAGTCTGTAAAATATTTTCAACAAAAATGTAACACAAAACAGATAGCAATTCAGTGACATTTGAAAGAATAACTGAAAATTAGGTCTCTGACATGAACTTCTGGACTACATTTGTCATTTTACCTCTCAAGACAGCCCTTTAAGAGGAGTGTATTTATAGGACTACATTTTTTTATAATGACCTTTCGACAGCCTATTAACTTATTAAGTGGGTTTTTGTTGTTGTTTTTGGTTTTTTTAGGAATGCATTTTTAATGTTACCTTGCCACAGCCTTATAACTTATAAGAGGTATATTTTATTGTTACGACTACATTTTTTTCAAGCTACTTCATGAAACAGTCTTAAGCCGCTAAAGGGTATGCCTTTTTTAAATTAGGACTACATTTTGACATGGTAACCTTGTGACAGCTGTACTTATTATTATTATTATGAATATTTATGCGCCAAATCTAGACTTAGCTCTAGACGCTTACATGAGTACAGAAGAACTCAAGTATTTAAAAAAAATGAGGAAAACTCATTAACTATTAACAGTAACCTTATATAAAAACAATAATGACTCTAACACACACACACCCACACACGCTCACGCACTCCCACACACGCGAACTATGACTTTATAGATCTGCTTCATTGATTTCAATCGGAGGAAGCAAAAAAAAAGTTAAAAGAGGATTTAAATTACCGAATTGAAGAATTGAATTTCTGAGAAAAACCAGGCATTTAGTTCCAATTATTATGGTCCTGATAAGAGAAAGCACATGCACAATATGATTTCGTACGAACAGATAAAACTTATTCTCACCGGAAGCGTCTTATCAAGACCTCTGTTCTATGGCAGAATACTTTCATGTGGAGTTTCTGTTGTGTGCGAGTTGACAAGCGCGCCGAGCAGCGTGGACATTGGTACACTCTAATATTGTGCTCCTTGGCCAGATGCCTGGCCAGTTGTGTCCCTGATCTTTGTTCTCCTTGGCACAGGTAGCAGGTCAAAGATCCCCGGTAATCCAACAGCAACTTCTCTTCTTCACTGCTGTTTTCACTGCTAGCTCTATCTTCATGCAAATAGTTGTCTGCGTCACTGCAAAAAACAGGGGAGCAATTTTATACATTGATAGATGGATGGATGAATTGTAATATCCACCAACGAAATAAATGCATGAATAAATTACAGTAAACTAGTGTTTGAATATAGTTTTCTTAACATCATTTTTGGGGGTTCAGTTTCATGACTTTAGTCAGTACTAGCCTACAACTTTACAACAAATCAATATAAATCTTTTGGGAGATTTAGTGGTTTTTTTAAAGCAGCTAGACTTGAACTGTTCAAGTGCCTCGCACACCCACCCCCTCTCCCATTGCCTCAACTATGGTCAAGGTAAATAAAAACAGTTTAAAATTATATACATATATATATATATATATATATATATATATATATATATATAATATATATATATATATATATATATATATATATATATATATATATATATATATATAATATAAATTTATATGTAATCTTGATGGGGTGTGTGTAAAGAATCAAGTGTGGGTGCGTGTGGGTTTGGACTCTTCTAAGTGATGATGATGTGACAGAGAAGAATAAGCAGGAGACCTGAAAAAATGAAGTAACAAAGTAAGAATAACTTTCCCTGTTGACTTCCAAAACACAAGTGACTAATTTCTTTCTGCTAACCTCAAGTAAGAGCTACCTTGAGAAGAACTCACTATTATAATATACTTCTACTATTCTAGTCTAGTCTCTCTCTCTCTCTCTCTCTCTCTCTCTAATTTATATACAGGGTTACACTCCCCCCCCCCCCCCCCCCCCTCCCCAGCAAAAAATGGCGTCCCGACATTTATCCAATATTAAAACATTTTTTTCGTAGTCTTAGTAAATAACTTATCAAATCTCTTTTTTGTTATAGAGAAAGGAAACACAAAAGACTATTTACAGTTTAGTCACTCTGGGGTGCCAACTCCCTAATCTTCTTGTCAGTATTTCCGGACCCGTTTGTCAGTATTTGTTAACACTTGTCAGTATTTTTTTTCTCTCGCAAAACCTAACCTATGACACTATAAAGTAACGACAGGCTTCCCTCTGAAACAGAAGGCTATTTTCAATCCTCTAAAATCATGATAAAAATCAGCTTGTTGAACACCACACTTGTTTTACTCTAAAATCACCATGAAAATCAGCTTGTTGAACACAGCGACGTTCGGTGAGTGCAGGAGTACTATTATGAGACCAGAAACCGGTACAGAAGCACCGCTGGCAAAGATAAACGATCAGCAACTTTTCCTGCATATTTTTATAAAAGCTACCGTATTTCCGTATTTAATTCACATCGCCGGAATTAAATACGGTCAATCCGTACTGGCTGGCACCTTTGGTCACTGTTTTTTTTTTCTTCAGGAATACTTTAGCTTACCCTACACGTATTGTCCATGCATGTCTACACTGATCCTATATGCACTGGACAGTACGTGTAGGGTAGGCCGGGCATTGTGTTGTGTCCTTGGGAAAGACACTTTACTCCCGTTTCCTACTTCTTCGGATGAGAGTATAAACCGAGGTCTAGTCTGAGTCGCATGCATTCCATCATAACAGACTTTAAAGATCCTGACGCTCATGTCCTTGACGGGTGAGTGCCGGTGACAAGAACACACCCAGCATGTAACTTGGGTAAATCGCTTCACTTGGGGCTGCTGTACTTTCGAAAATGAAAGTGCCAGAATTTCACCTTGGTGATAATAAAGTTGTTTATAAAAACAAAATAGAATACAAACATCATTATAAAATATTAACAAAACACATATAAAATGCCTACATTGCCAAATAATAACATCATAGGAAGCCCCAGTGACCACCTGGCAGAAAGCGTCCAATATTCCCAAGCTGATCCAACAGACCTCACACACAAATGAGGAGTTTTGTCCCAGAAGAATTTTCCAGAAAAAAGGTAGATAACTGGTCTAGCGAAGAAGAAGATAGTACTTTATCGTAGATTGATAGAACAGAGTAGGAATGAGAAAGAACAGAGGAGAAAGACAGCGACAGTGGGAATTTAAAGCATTAAATTTCCAGAAAGTGGGGATACTATTTCTACTGAAACCCCCAGCATCCCCATAGATGGGGAGAGGTTGGAGTTGGACTTAATTTAATTTAAAATCTTCTCATAAAACAGTCAAATTTAGCTAACCTTGCTAGTACAACACAACTTGTCATTGAAAAGAAGATTTCAGTGAGACTGTAATATTTTCTATTTGTAGGACACCCCTCCCCCCCTCCCTCCCTTTCCACCCACAAAAAAAAGAAGTAATTTTGACTCCTGTCTCACTCAGTGACTCACAGACTAAAATTATTTTAAAAAATCATTGAAATAGTAGATATTATAGTTTCCTGAAGGCACATTCATTACTATCATATTATTATTCACAAAAAAGTGAACATAGGTCGAGAGAAGAGCAATGCCGGGAAATAGAGAACAGTCTGAACAAGAACAGCAGCAAGAAGGCCTACCAGATTGTGAAAAAACTGACAAGCTGTGTAAACAGCCCAAAGTCTCCACGATCCAAAGCAAGTCTGGCATATGCCTTACAAAAGAACAGGAAGTCTTGGATAGATGGACAGAGTACTGCTCTGACCTTTACAACCGCAAACCAAACGGAGACCCATCAGTTCTAGCATGTTCCCAGAACAGAGAAGAGGAAGAAAGTTAGAAACCCTCCCAATTCTCCGAGAAGTCGAGGCAGCAGTGCAATCACTAAAGAAGGGGAAGTCAGCGGGAGTGGACAACATACCCTCGGAATTGCTGCAAGCCGCAGGTTAAGCTATGATTGACGCCCTCACCATTATCTGTAACAAGATCTGGCAGAGTGGGGGGAGTGGCCTACACCATGGACCCAGTCGCTTGTCATCACTCTTCCCAAAAAGGGTAACCTCCAGGAGTGTGAAAATTACCGCACCATCAGCCTCATCAGCCATCCTAGCAAGGCCCTCCTGAAAATAATACTCAACAGGTTGAAACCCCAAAATGAACAAATCATACCTGAAGAACAAGCAGGATTCAGGCCAGGGCAAAGTACCACTGAACAGATTTTCAACCTCAGAATATTCTGCGATAAATACCTACAGCACCAACAACATATATATCGAATGTGTTTGTAGTCTTCAAGAAAGCGTTTGACCAAGTCTGGCATGCAGCTCTGTGGGCAACGATGAGAGTGTACAACATGAGCCCTAAAATTATTGAAGTCATCAAAAGCCTGTATAACAAGGCAACCAGTGCAGTTCTCCACAACAGCGCGATCGGGAACTGGCTCAGAACAATCGGTGTGCATCAAGGATGCTTCTTTAACATCTTCCTATAGCTCATCATGTCAGATGCCCTTGCAGATCATGAACTTGATGAAGGCACAGTCAGCATAGGGGGTAGGGAAATCTCCAACCTCCGTTTTGCGGGTGACATTGCTGGATTGGCTGGAGAGGAACAAGAACTTGAACAGCTTGTACAGCGGCTTGAAACCACTTCCAGAGCCTATTGAATGGAAATAAGTGCAGAGAAGACCAAAATGATGACCAACAATACCAAAGGCATCAACATGGACATCAAGGTCCAAGGCCAATCCTTCAACACAGTGCATAGCTTCAAACATTTAGGAGCCATTATATCAGACAGTTAATTAGTTATGCATTGCTTACAGGGTCCAGCGGACTGCAAAGAGCCAAATCAGGACCACAAAATCAAGACCACAACTTCGCTGTAAGAGGACTCAACCCTCATCCGCATAAAAGATCCGCTGAAACAACCCTAGTGGTAACACTGAAGGCACTTCACCAGCCAGTCACTTTACAATAAAGACATCCCACGCAGGGGACACTGAGGCTATACTCTAATTTATCAACCCCCCGTTTACAAAAACAAAATAAAATGAAAACATCATTATGTATACATATAACATGCCTACATTGCCAAATAATAACATCATAGGAAGCCCCAGTGACCATTTGGCAGAAAGAGTCCAAAAAGAATTGGAAATTCCGATGATATGGCAACGTCACCAGAGCATCAGGCCTTGCAAAAACTATCCTGCAACTAGTGCAAGGCACGGTGCAAGAAACTTTTTAGGGATAAAGATTTTAGACTAATGATACAGTCTAATCTTCCAATCTGTCCCTTAACAAATTAACATAGTAAAGAACCTTTAACTTTAACTTGGAAATCATATAACTCACACACACACAAGCACACACATGCACACCCAATAACACCATCTTCCTCATTATCTTTAAACAATTTTAGGCAAACACCACACCTACATACCCCTCCCTTAATATAATAATAATGCTAATAGTAATAACAATACTAATATTAATAATAAATAAATAAATAAATAAATAAATAAATAAATAAATAAATTACTGTGTTCTCATATTATACATCACTTTTATAATTATTTTCGCAGATGCCTACATATTTTACATTTGAAAAAAAACAAACTGTGTCACAATGTTTACACTCCAGAGGGAGAGAGTTCCATACACAAGAAGGCAGAAGAAGAGGGGTACAGAAAAAGAGGTGTGAGGACAACATTCGAGAATGGACTGGCTTGACACTGAACAAAGCCACGAGGGTTGCTGAGAACAGAGAAAGATGGAGTACGCTGGTTAAACGCTCATCTGTGGTGCCCCAACGACCTTTGAGTTATGGGATAGGATAGGATAGGATAGGATAGGATAAGAGAGGTCGCCAAATTAAATTTTGGCCCACAGAGGTTACACTTTCTGTCTTTCCTGCCAGGGGGGCAACTGCTGTACAATGTATTATTAACTGAGCTGATGTATGAAATGTGAAACGTACATTTCTTGCCTGTATATTAATTATTACAGAACACACAACGACTTACAAAAGACTAGAAAGATAAGTATAGTATATATATATGCCTGCATTTGCTGTCTCTCACATTGAACAAAAGTAAGTGTAAGAGTAGACGGAAATAAACCAGTCACACCAACATTAAGAATACAAAGAGATAATAGCTAAGGCAAACGCGATCAATAAATAACCAAAATTTTACATTCACACATTTTCTTATCCAAAACAAATCTAACATCAGGCACACCCACATAGGCATAATTCTTGAGCAGCACTATAATGACTATATTAGGCCTATTTGATGCAGTAGCAGGCGACACATTTGCAATGTAAACATCAAGTTCTAGAGCCACTGCAATCGCTTTTCTTTCATGCCAGCGAGTCATTCTTTTCTAGAGAACATTTCTCCTCTCCCACTCTTTCTTTCTGTGAAAAGTATAATTATATTATTTTTCCAGGCGTTTTCATCAAATAAACAACCACAGGTCTACAGCTCAGTGGGAATCCACAGTTATGCCGGTTTACTTTTGCAAGGGTGCCCTTTGGGTGCCTTACTTGAAACTTCTGCAAGTTCTGGGGGCCCAGAAAAATTGTAGAGTGCCCAAAGACAAATAACTTGAAATACAGGACTCAGGAGTGACCTTTCACTAGTTTCAGTTAAAGCTAACCAAACAGTTACAAAATGACCACGAAAAAAAAAAAACACAATAATAATATGTGTTTGGTGGTATTCAAAAAAATTGTGCTTATTATTTGACACTTGAAACCGAAAAAAGTGTTAAAAAAATATATCAGAGTAACAGTCTAACAATACAAACAATAACAAAGACTCAATGCTCAATATCGGAGAAGAACTCAAATTTTTGGAATTGTATTAAAAATATATATTATATATATTATGTAGCAAGAGCCTAAATTTAAAACACAGCCCGATAGCTTTTGCCTTGTTTAGTCAGTGTAAACTTAGAAGGTTACCGTTAGTCTGTAGCAGACTGTCATGAACTGGCTAGTTTTAACTCTGCCTATGACTATTCAGCCTTGTGTAGTCATTGTAACATTAAGAGAGTCAGTATATTACACAGCAGCAATTAAAGTACACACCGCGAGCCCGACCCACGCAGCGTAGTGAGTCAGCACTTGAGCTTTGAATCTGACCGTTTTAACCAATCAGAAGCAGGATAAGCGGGTAGAGCAGTTCTGACTGTGTCAGATCCTAGCGCAGTTTGAATCAGTCATGTGTGAGACGAGGAAGAGTCAACATCTAAATAGCTAGCAGAGAAATCTCTTCACTCATAGACCAGGAAGCAGGACTTTAGAATCTCAGAATTCTATTTAGTCATCACGGGCCTGAACGTGTCAAACAGGTAAATGAACACCCTTCTGTTTCATCGTGATATATTTATATTATTGTGGAAATTATGTTTGTGGAATTTGCTATGCATAAATGTGAATTGTTAATCCGAATTTGCGTGACCATGTGGAAAAGCCGAACACGTGGCGAAACACGACCGGTTGCGCCGCCATGTTGCATACCATACGGAACCACGGTTGTTTAACTTATATGTATGTTTGCAGACCAGTGGCTGTACCACTGAATGTTTATAATATTATTAATTCTGTATGTGTATAGTTAGACACGATTGATATTTATGTATGTATAGGAATTTAGAGTTGAGATTCCAGCGGACCCCGGAAGTAGCAGAATGTTCGTCGCTTATGTATAGAGATGTGGAGCTATCACTGAGGGCTACTTTGGCTTTCAGTGAGACGCTCTGCACAAACCGATTATTCAGGGTTGTGCAGAATTTCGTCTCTTATATTACAGACGAGCAGGCGAGCTATCCTGTGCGTCCCACTCCACAGAAACGACGAGTTGGTTGAGGAGCCTCTACCGCACCAGTCGGACAGAGCTACCCGGAAAAACACCCTATCAGACCCCACAGCGTGGCAAGGGAACCCAACTACACAACGACAAAGGTGTACCAGAAGCTACCTCACAGAAGGACTTCGCACGCACCATCTAGCAGTTAAGTGTAACAATAAAGGTGCACTTAAACTGATCGAAACAGGACCACAGTAGTCCAACTCTTCAGAAACTGTAAAACGGACCACAGTAGTCCAAATCTACATAAAATATAATAGCAAGTGCCCGAGGAAGATATAACAGCTGCCTAGACTATCAGCGATCGAACTATTAGCAGTGACTGAGACTTTTTAAGATAGATTAGTACTTAGAGAATCTTGTATAGAGTAGAAGAAATAAATGTGTGATTTTAACTGTTATCAAGTGGCTGGACTACATATGATTCATAGCCGTGTGAAAGCTAGTGTGACAGTAATCTTTTACCATTGTATCTATCTATCTCTGTACCCCAACCTTAACACAGAACGAGCTAAACAAATAAATTTATTAAAGTAATTCAGAGGGTGACTTACTAGCAGTTCCCACCGAATAAACGTGAGGGTCCATAATTCCATTGTGCAGAGCCCATAAACCCCACGTGACACTTTAATTGGCGAGCCTAGCTAGGATCTGTGTATAATAGGAATTGGGTATAACCGGACCTAAGTACAATAAAATTAGATAACAGTAGAAGTAGAATAACTTAGAATAGTGTAATGGTATAACACTGATCAGTTTGGTGCACTATTCTTTAGTTAAAAACCTTTTGCTTCAATTATTTTTGTGCCTGTATGTTGCATTGTTCTTTTGCAGGTTTTGCTTAAATAACTGTTGTATGCCATTTGACTTTTGTTTTATTCTATTATTGATTACGAATTTTATGGTCTTTGCATTGTTGTTATTGAATTGCAATATTGCTAGTGTTTTGGTATTCCACGTGATTCAGAGGTTGTTCATATACACTTTTGACAATGTCGGACCCAGTGGCCTTGAGATTGCGCTTCAAGGAATTGGGAGAAGCTTTACACTTAGCAGGGGGAGACCTAATTGCGTATATCAATGCAGAGGTAGAGAAACAGGAGGCTAAGGCAGAGAGAGCAGCAGAGAGAGAAGCGAAGAAATTAGAGGCAGAGAGAGAGGCAAAGAAATTAGAAGCTGAACAAAAGAAACTAGCATTAGAAGCAGAGCAAAAGAAAGCAGAGTTGGAAGCAGCAAGAGAGCAAAAGAAATTAGAATTAGAAGCAGAGCAGAAGAAACTAGAATTAGAAGTAGAACAGAAGAAGGCAGCATTAGCAGCAGAGAGAGAAGCAGAAGTTAGGAAATGGGATTATGAGCGGGCAGAAAAAGAAAAAGAGAGGGCAGAAAAGGAAAAAGAAAGACAGCATGAGTTAGAGCTAAGAAGATTAGGATCAGGAGCTTCAAGTTCTTCCTCAACCCCTCCCCACTCAGATCAGCTAGAGGTAGCATCCAACCCTGTACAAGGAATGTCATTTCCACTGGGAACATTCAATGAGAGAGAAGAAGGTCTAGATCTCTATCTGACTAGGTTTGAGCGTCTAGCAACAGAGTATAAACTAGATCCCACTCATTGGTCTTTTAAGCTTAGTCAAGGGCTTAGAGGAAAGGCTTATGACATCTACAGTAAGCTACCGACTGACAGAGTGACAGACTATCACAAAGTAAAAGAGGCACTCCTAACGGGATTCGAACTAACAGGAGAATGCTACCGGCAAAAATTCCGCACCAATCGGAGAGTGAAAGGAGAGAGCTATGCGCAGTTCGCGGATCGGTTGTCCACAACACTGGATAAGTGGATTAGCCAGTCAGCCACGGCTAAGACGTATGATGGACTGACAGAACTGTTAGTATGGGAACAGCTACGGGAAACCATGACCCCAGAGCTGAGGACATTCTCAGTAGAACAGGGCGCGGAAAGACTGGAAGATCTGGTCAAGGTCGCAGATAGGTACGTGGCCGCACACGGAGAAGCCAAGAGCTTCAGGCGAGACCTAAAGCCTAACGGGAAAGAGGCACAGAAACGAAGCCCTAACCGGGAAGAGCGCACCGCGAATAAGCCGAATAACCCCAGACCTGGGCAAAATAAAGGACCCAACACGGAATTCGGGAAAAGAGGTCCCGCAGTACAGAGACGGTATTGTTCGTTCTGCAACAGAAACAATCACTCCACCGCAGAATGTTTCAAGTTGGCCGCACAACGTAGGGAAGAGCGCGAAAGCCGGCCAGCGCACAGAGTTCTAACTCAAAGCAGCGGTAACAAGCCACACACAATCGGAGATCACCCATCGGTGACAGACACGGTCAAGGTCAACGGAAAAGAAGCGAACTGTCTGTATGACACAGGTCTATCATACGACGCGATAGTTAGCGAATCTCTTGTATCGCGCGCGGACTTGACGGACAAGACAGTCGAACTACAAGGAGCAGACTTGACGAAACCGACGACTACTTGCCCAATAGCATGGATAGAAGTAGAGAGTAGGTACGTCACAGGACGAATCCAAGCAGCTGTTTTACAGAAACCCCTGTATGATCTAGTGCTAGGATGTAGGTATGTGTTCTTAGGCACGCCCCCCAAAACTGTAGAGATAGCTGCAGTGCAAACCAGGGCCCAAGCTAAAACCCAACCACCCCAGCCCGAGTTCGCTCCGAATCCAGGACTCGAAGAGATCAAAACAGCACAGAAAGAAGACACCTCGATAGCGAAGTGTTCCAGAAGCTACCCAAGGCGCACACACCCCCGCACAAGGGAGACTTCTACATGGAAGAGGGAGTTCTACATCGACAAGGAGATGGAGATCACACCCAACTAGTACTACCAGCCACCCTTCGAGCCCAAGTACTAGAATTAGGCCACAGCATGCCACTCAGCGGACACATGGGAATTGGAGCCACAGTGCAGAGAATCAGCGCACACTACTATTGGCCAGGAATCACGGAGGATGTCAAGCGCTACGTGAAATCTTGCCACCAATGTCAACGATATTCCCCGCGACATCACACCGTACCAGTTACCTTAGGACCATCGGTAGTAGTCGGCGTACCATTCCAGCAAGTCTCAGTAGACATAGTAGGACCACTGCCCATGACCAAGAAGCGGAACAGATTTCTACTCACACTCGTCGACGCATGTACGATGTGGTGCGAAGCAGTCCCGTTGCCAGCGATCGACACCAAGAAGATCGCAGATGCACTCATCGCCATCTTTACCAGAGTCGGATTCCCGGACAGCATTAGAACGGACAACGGATCTCAGTTCACCGGCCGCCTGATGCAAGACGTGTTCGAGTTGATACAAGTTCATCACATTCGCACACCACCATACCACCCCGCCAGCAACGGACAAGTAGAAAGACTGAATGGAACCCTTCTCACCATACTCAGGAAAGTCGCCGACGACAATCCAGAAGCGTGGGACACCTACGTGAATGCGGCACTGTTCGCATACCGAGAAACGCCCCATGCAGCCACAGGCTACACCCCGTCAACATTGCTATTCGGCAGACCTCTTGCAGGACCGCTAGAAGCCCTACGCAGAAGTTGGACGGAAGCCAAGATAGACGACACACCAAGAGGTGCCACCAAGTACGTCGCAGACCTGCAGGAAACCCTCAAAGCAACGTGGAAGAAAGCGGGTGAAGCACTGAAGAAGGCAAGAGCCCGTCAGGCGAAGTACTACAACCGCCACGCGAAGGACCGAGAACAGCAAGTCGGCGATCAAGTGCTACTCTTACTTCCAAGTGGAACCAACAAGCTGGACATCGCTTGGAGAGGACCGTACCGAGTGACTGCCAAGAAATCCAAGACAGTCTACCAAGTAGAGGTGAACGGGAGAGCCCGATACCACCACATCAATCTCCTCAAGAAGTACACGGACCGACCAGCGACCCCCGGCACACACACATGGATGGCCATCGCCATCGCGGAAGAAGTTCATCCCCAACTTCAACAGCACCGCCGTACCACGGACAAATGGAACCCGGAAAATCGCCCCGGACAAAGTAGTATGGACAGCCGAATGCGAGACAGCATTCCAAACACTCAAGGACAGAATGACATCGGCGCCAGTACTCCACCTACCCGATTTGACTCAGCCATTCGTTCTTCGCACCGACGCAAGCGACTTAGGCCTCGGAGCAGTACTGCTACAGCGCGACCCCAAGAATGCAGAGACGCTATTCCCTGTCGCCTATGCCAGCAGAAAATTGAGACCCGCCGAGACCCACTACGCCACGTCGGAGAAAGAATGTCTTGGACTAGTCTGGGCCATACAGAAATTCCAACTCTACCTGTATGGGACCCACTTCACAGTTCAGGTGGACCACCAACCACTATCGTTCCTGGCAGCCTCCAAATCCTTGAACTCTCGCCTGATGCGATGGGCACTCACCCTTCAGGCGTACTCATTCCAAATCGAGTACATCCCCGGCAAAGAAAACCACGGAGCCGACTACCTCAGTCGCCATCTCGTGGAGGACACAGCAGCTGTCGCCCATCCAACACAACTAAGGGCCACAGCACCAGAATTCGTCCCCGCCCAGTAATACCCTGTCACTAGTGTCCATAGCTACCTGGCATAGCATTACAGCTCAGGTAGAGCAATTTAATTAGTTTGTACATAGGACCCTAGGATAGTGCAGCGTTAAACTAGGCCCTGTAGTAGAAAAAGGTCGAATCCAGTAGTCATCGCCTTTTTTCAGTTGAGGGAGCCTGTCATGAACTGGCTAGTTTTAACTCTGCCTATGACTATTCAGCCTTGTGTAGTCATTGTAACATTAAGAGAGTCAGTATATTACACAGCAGCAATTAAAGTACACACCGCGAGCCCGACCCACGCAGCGTAGTGAGTCAGCACTTGAGCTTTGAATCTGACCGTTTTAACCAATCAGAAGCAGGATTTAAGCGGGTAGAGCAGTTCTGACTGTGTCAGATCCTAGCACAGTTTGAATCAGTCGTGTGTGAGACGAGGAAGAGTCAACATCTAAATAGCTAGCAGAGAAATCTCTTCACTCATAGACCAGGAAGCAGGACTTTAGAATCTCAGAATTCTATTTAGTCATCACGGGCCTGAACTTGTCAAACAGGTAAATGAACACCCTTCTGTTTCATCGTGATATATTTATATTATTGTGGAAATTATGTTTGTGGAATTTGCTATGCATAAATGTGAATTGTTAATCCGAATTTGCGTGACCATGTGGAAAAGCCGAACACGTGGCGAAACACGACCGGTTGCGCCGCCATGTTGCATACCATACGGAACCACGGTTGTTTAACTTATATGTATGTTTGCAGACCAGTGGCTGTACCACTGAATGTTTATAATATTATTAATTCTGTATGTGTATAGTTAGACACGATTGATATTTATGTATGTATAGGAATTTAGAGTTGAGATTCCAGCGGACCCCGGAAGTAGCAGAATGTTCGTCGCTTATGTATAGAGATGTGGAGCTATCACTGAGGGCTACTTTGGCTTTCAGTGAGACGCTCTGCACAAACCGATTATTCAGGGTTGTGCAGAATTTCGTCTCTTATATTACAGACGAGCAGGCGAGCTATCCTGTGCGTCCCACTCCACAGAAACGATGAGTTGGTTGAGGAGCCTCTACCGCACCAGTCGGACAGAGCTACCCGGAAAAACACCCTATCAGACCCCACAGCGTGGCAAGGGAACCCAACTACACAACGACAAAGGTGTACCAGAAGCTACCTCACAGAAGGACTTCGCACGCACCATCTAGCAGTTAAGTGTAACAATAAAGGTGCACTTAAACTGATCGAAACAGGACCACAGTAGTCCAACTCTTCAGAAACTGTAAAACGGACCACAGTAGTCCAAATCTACATGAAATATAATAGCAAGTGCCCGAGGAAGATATAACAGCTGCCTAGACTATCAGCGATCGAACTATTAGCAGTGACTGAGACTTTTTAAGATAGATTAGTACTTAGAGAATCTTGTATAGAGTAGAAGAAATAAATGTGTGATTTTAACTGTTATCAAGTGGCTGGACTACATATGATTCATAGCCGTGTGAAAGCTAGTGTGACAGTAATCTTTTACCATTGTATCTATCTATCTCTGTACCCCAACCTTAACACAGAACGAGCTAAACAAATAAATTTATTAAAGTAATTCAGAGGGTGACTTACTAGCAGTTCCCACCGAATAAACGTGAGGGTCCATAATTCCATTGTGCAGAGCCCATAAACCCCACGTGACACAGACGATGGAGGTATTACTGATCTGCGCTACACTCTGCTAGCTTGACGCGAGCACAGTGTAGTGACATCATCTCAGCTTACGTTAGAGCGCATCGATTTTACAGCCAATCAGAACACAGAGAGATTAGCTAGACCAGTTCTAGCTGGGTAAGCAGAGGACAGGTAGAAGAGTCATTCTGCGTTCGAACGGCGAGCAGTACGCAGCTACGCTCAAGAAATCTCTCCACTGACAGACTAGGGAAGCAGGACCTGTTGAAAATTCTAATCAATCAAGTTAGCCACGGCCTGACATTGTCAAAAAGGTAAATGAACATAGTGATGTATAATTGATATTATTGTTGAATTATGTTTGTGCGATTTGCTATGCTTGGAATTGAATTGTTAGTCTCACGTTGCGAGACCATGTGGCGAACACGACCGGGCTTGACGCCATGTTGTATACCTTACTGTTGTTTAACCTGTATATGTATGCTTGCAGACCAGTGGAATATTAATTATTTCTCTATGTGTATAGTTAGCCATTATGTATAAGAAATTAGAGTGGAGATTCCAGTGGACCACGGACTTAGCAGAATGTTTGTCGATGGAGCTAATCACTGAGGGCTACTTCGGCCTTCAGTGAGATGCTCTGCACACACCTAGTATACAGGGTTGTGCAGAATTTCGTCTCATATGTTACAGGCATCGTATCGTGAGCCCAACCAGGCGAAAGACAAGAAACAGTCTTTCCTGCAAGTTGGCCTGCAGAGGTATCGCTAGCAATGAGTAACGCGAGCCCACCAGTCTAGCAACAAGGAGAAGAAGCCACAACAACGCAGCTTATCAAGGAAGCACCCACGACACAGTTCTTCGAATAAACAGATAAGTGCATAGCAAAAAACAGTGCACCAAACCTGAATCACAGGACCATAGTACATGTAGTCCACTCTTCCAGAACTCTGACCATTATTGGCATTAGGGCAGAAAGCATCCAGTGCCCGATGATGATAAAGTAGCTGCCTAGAACTATCGAGCGACCCATTCGCATTGACATTTGAACTTTTAAATTAGTAACATATTTCGCAGATCGTGTACAGAGTAGAGGAAATAAATGTGTGATATTTACTGTTATCAAGTGGCTGGACTATTTATGTGTCATAGCCGTGTGAGAGCTAGTGTGACAGTGATCTTTTACCATTTTTCTTTCTATCTCTGTACCCCCAGCCTAAACACAGACCTATCTAAACAAATAAATGTATTAAGTCACAGGGAGATTACTAGCAATCCCCACCGACAATAGACGAGTGGGTAATAGCATTCCATTGTGCAGAGCCTAGCAACAATAGACCCACCGTCACAGCTTATTATGTTATGGACATCAGTAAAATGAAAAAGCTATGCCAAATAAAAGCAGACACTTTTTTCAGCTTTTCTGCTTGAATGTAACTCATTCATCAATTTTGTTTTTAATTTTAATAATTGTTGTAATTTACCATCTCTTTCTCTATACATGTACATGCTTGTTTCAGAGTAACTCCATGTTTTGTTTTGCACGCGCTGAGTAGCAACTGACTCCCTGATTGGTCATTGAATAAATTACTGGCCAATCAGAAGCTCGTCTTTTTTTTCATGCGTAAAGTGAGACTATTCCTGACCCATCGCAACCAAAATCGAATTGAGAAAATAAGAATGTGATGTGCAACGGAATATTTCTGTTGCTGTCACTCTGAAGTTTTCCTCCGATCTTAATTATGATGACTATTCAAAGGGAGCTTCAATGAATGAGTTAAACTTTCTTTTAGGATTTTACACACGCCTGTTGTCAACTATGATCTGGGTGTCCAAACAGGAATTAAGGATCCCTGGGCGCTCGCCAAATTTTAACGCTGTGTTATTATGAAAAATCTTATGATTGATAAAATACTAACAAATTACCATTTCAATGAAAGTTTTGTGCAATATCTCAGCATTTTCAAGAGAGTTTATTATCCCTATATGGTTTAAACATGATTGATACTGATCTTTTGGATAATAGTACATGCGACATGACTAACACTTGGATAATTATCAATTAAATGTGCAGAGCTATGCACACGCAACGCCTTTTAACTAAGTAAAGTAACAATTGAACAGCTTTGATTCACAGAAAATAAACAAATTGTTCAACAATTCCTCTCTTCCTCCCTCCACATTACCCACGTGCTGTGAACACAAACAAATTACATTATTATTTAGATTATATAATTTAATTGTTCAGTAATATTATTATTTACATTTTCCCGTCCTTAGCCCTTTTCTTCATCGTTAGATTCGAAGGGCCATTCCTGTCTGAAGGTTTGGAACTGTCAGAGTTGTTGTCACCATACACACTCCCAGAGGGTTCTTCACAGTTAGCTGTACATTGGCCATTCCTACTCACACCAGATTCAACATCTCCCACAGTAAGTTCATCACAATTATGACCATTGTCAGCACCATTATTCAATAAATCATTTGATTCTGGTTCTTGATGTTTCTCTCGTCTACGTTTTTTGTTTCTTTTTTTTCTTTCTCCAATCTCACTCTCAGATTCCACTCTTGCCATTGGCATTTCATAAAGTTCTTCCAAAACCTTCTTCTTTTTCTTTTTCTTGTGAGCAGTACTTTTCTTCCGAAGTTCTCCTGTAGGTGGGTCCTGTTCAGAAGGAAGGTTGACTTTCTCCATGTCTATGTTAGCCATCACACTTGCAGTTGCACTGTCCACCAGCACAGATTCATCTGTAGAATGTCGCTTCTTTCTTTTCTTTTTCATATTTTTCTTGGGACTGCCAAATTCTGACAATTCATTGTCTCTTGTCACAAGTTCTGGCTCTTCCATGGAACAACTTCTTTTCATCTTCTTCTCAACTGCAAGTTCTGAATCCTCTTCTGAATATTTTTTTTTCTTCTTCATCTTCTTCTTCTTATGAACAGATACATCATCTGATGTTCTATAAAGACTGCCACATATTGCCAGTTCACTGTCTCCTGTCACAAGTTCTGGTAACTCTAACAATGAATAACTTTTGTTTCTTTTCTCCTTCTTGGGATTGGAGCAACTATTTGTCTTATTTTTAACTGCAAGTTCTGAATCCTCTTCTGAATAATTTCTTTTCTTCTTCTTCTTCTTTTTCTTAGGAACAGATACATCATCTGATTTTCTATCAAGACTGCTACATACAGCCAGTTCGTGGTCTCCTGTCACAAGTTCTGTTCCTTCCAATGAAAAAATGTCTTTTCTTTTCTTCTTCTTGGAAACAGATACCTTGTCTGATGTAGTCACACTAGTCACAGTACTACAATCCTGAACAGATGCAGAATAATTATCTCCTGTCTCTCTCTCACGTCCCAATTTTATCACTATTACACATTCTGAATTTTCTACAGAACAACGCCTCTTACTTTCCATATTCTTGGACAAAATTGAGTAATCTTGTTCTGGGTTTGTCTGGCTACTAATTGTTGCATGTTCAACAAAATGTTTAATCTTCTTGTGCTTCTTTTTCCTCTGAGCAGTTGTTTTATCACCCGTTGTTGGCTGAACAAATTCATGATTTGGAATGTTTTCTTCAGATTTCATTTCATCTTCGTTAAGCGTTCTATGCTTCTTCTTCTTCTTCTTCTTCTTGTGAACAGTACTGACATTCGTTTCATTATTTGGATGACCGCCTACATTTTTTGTCAGAACAATGTTCGATTTATTCATATTCTCGGGATTCTCTTTTCCTATTTTTCACTTATTGTTATTCAGTTATTGCCTGGTTTGTGTTAAAATCTCACTGTAATGTTAACGAGCACGTCTTAAATCTTACTGTTATTTTTCACCAGTACGACTTTCTTCAGCATTGATTGTGCTTCAAACATGGCCAGAATTATTTATAAAATTCTCCAAATAAGAAAATATACACGATTCATGCGGTCCACCACTTGCTTCCACAAGTGGCTATTGTTGCGTGAGAGTTAATGTTCTTGATGCGACTATTCATACAAAACATTAAAAAAAAAAGAAGAAGAAGAACGAGATTATAATGATTAGATTTAAACAAATAAATAAACCAGGTGCTTTAGTGGGGTTTTCCCCTTTTTATTCTAATCGTATATCGGCAATTGTTTCTTTATCTAAATGTGTTGCCTCACACTATGCAAATGTGAATCAGCTGTCAAGTGTCTTGCGCTCTCCCATGATCTTCGACACCACACTCTTTGGGTTGCATAGTCAATGAGTCATTGCATACCAACAAGATTTAATAAGACTAAAAACATAGGACATAAGAAATGTATTCGAGCAAGAGTTTACTTTGAAAAAAGTTGTTTCCGGCCGTGCACACACACTCACACACACGCAATAAATAAATAATTTGGAGAACATATAGTAGTATAAAAATTGTTATGTTTTAAAATGTATTATATTATTTTTAATTCATTTATTTAAATTAAAATATATTAACATTAATTAAAAAAAAATTAATACAATTTAAAACGTAACAATCTTTATACTGCTATAGTTCTTTGAATAATAACAAATTATACTCATTATAAAATATAGATGAACGACAAGATGACTACTAAAAGAAGCTGGGTAATATTCCTGATGATGATATTCTCTACTCTACTGATCCGCTTGACACAAAAGGTAACCTTTTAGATAATACTTGTTTAAATGAAGACTTTACGAGTGAGGAGGTTAGAAAATCCATATAGTAAGTTAAAGAATCAATAAAGAATCAATCATAGCTGAAGAACAAGCAGGATTCAGGGCAGGGCGAAGTACCACTGAACAGATTTTCAACCTCAGAATAATCTGTGAAAAATACCTACAGCACCAACAACATCTATATCATGTGTTCATAGACTTCAAGAAGGCGTTTGACCGAGTCTGGCATGCAGCTCTAGCTCTATGGGCAACAATGAAAGTGTACAACATCAGCTCTAAAATTATTGAAGTCATCAAAAGCCTGTATGACAAGGCTACCAGTGCAGTCCTCCACAACAGCGCCATCGGGAACAGGTTCAGAACAACAATCAGTGTGCGTCAAGGATGCCTACTCTCTCCAACACTCTTCAACATCTTCCTATAGAGCGCATCAAGTCAGATGCTCTTGCAGATCATGAATTTTAAGGCACGGTCAGCATAGGGGGTAGAGCAATCTCCAATCTTCGTTTTGCGGGTGACATTGATGGATTGGCTGGAGAGGAACAAGAACTTGAACAGCTGGTACAGAGGCTTTGACACCCCCTCCAGAGCTTATGGAATGGAAATAAGTGCAGAGAAGACCAAAATGATGACCAACAACACCAATGGCATCAACACGGACATCAAAGTCCAAGGCCAATCCCTCAACACAGTGCATAGCTTCAAATATTTAGGAGCCATTGTATCAGACAATGGGTCCCGACAGGAAGTCCTCTCCAGGATCGCACAAACAACTGCTGCCCTGACAGGGTTGAAGCCCATTTAAAAAGACAGGACCATCAGTCTACATTCCAAAGTAAGACTGCTGAAAGTGGGAATACTATTTATACTGAAACCCCCAGCACCCCAACGGGGGTTGATGTTGAGCAATATTTTCATTTGCTTTTGTTGTTATATGCTGATAGCACGGTTATTCTGTCGGAAACAGTAAATGACATGCAACGAGTACTAGATATGCTGGGTATAAAGTTTGGATTTTGTATTAACAGTTTGAAGACAAAAATTATGATATTCTCTTGTGGTAAAGCTTTAACGATTACCAGTGTTTACATATAGGAATGAAATAATAGAGATAGTTTGGGATTATAAGTATTTGGGGACACTTTTTAATTACAACAATAGATTTCAAAACAACTTGAAGGCACAGAGTCTATCAGCTGAACGCGCTATGTATGCCCTATTAGGGAAGTGTAGATATAGTTAAATTTGCCACTCGATGTGCAAATAGATCTTTTTGATAAGTGTATTAAACCTATTTCGCTGTATAATTGTGAAGTATGGCGCATGAGAAAATAAAGATATGTGACAGATTGCAACTAAAATTTTGAAAAATGATTTTGGATGTAAAAACTAGCACTCCGACATGCATGATTCTGGGCGAAGTAGGGAGTTTTCCGGTTTCCCTGGATGCAAAATGTAGGTTGTTGTGCTTTTGGTACAAATTATGTATTGATTGTGTTAAGAATCCCTCCAAAATATCAGTACTTATCTTTCGCTTGTGTTCTCATCTATTTTTTAGCACAGACTATAAGCTTTCTTGGCTAGTTTCTGTTCGCACACTTTTGAATGATCTTGGTCTTTCCTTTATATGGACACATGGTTGTAATTTGTCTTTGAACTGTTTTAAGAACTTAGTTAAGCAGCGCTCAAGGGACCAGTTAATTCTTGCGAAACTGGCATCAACAAATGTATGATAATAACACTTGCATCACGTACAGAATTTTTAAATATAATGTTGGTTTTGAAAATTATCTTGTTCTTTTGTCACCTCTCCTAAGAAGAAATTTATTGAAATTTATACGAAGTTGCCACAAGTTACCTATTCAGTCTCAAAGATATCTGAACATCGCTAGAGGAGAGATCGAGATTGTGCACTTTGTGTGATCTAGGTGAAATAGGTGATGAATTCCATTATATGTTTCTGTTTATATGCACTATAATCGTTTACTTATTGACAGCAGATCCTCTCTTACCTCAATATTATAGAAATTATCCAAACGTCTATAAAATGCATCAACTGATGAATTCAAAATCTAAAACTAGGTTATTAAAACTGAGTCGTCTTATTGGAATTATCTTTTCTGTTTAAATAAACTAGCATTTCATCATGATCATTACACTGAAATAGAATTTGTCTCAAGATTGCTTTCTTCATGGATATAACCATTTCTTCTTGGTTATAACCAGTATTTTTTCTCGAATTAAAAAGTGTAATATGCTGACTCTTTACTTTACATTTTGTCTTATTTACGTGTTATTTGTCTTCTTGTGTTGTATTGGTAGGATGTTAAATTGGTATCGTTCTGTGTATTTATTTTCATGCCACGTTTATTTTTGTGATTGTAAATTCCTTAGTGTTTGTCAGTCCAGTTGCTGAATATATTGTAAATGTAGCATGTAGTGTTATACAATGCCGTTCATTGTACGAATGCTATGTGTATCCCATCCCCCCCCCCCCCCTCAAACCCCCGTTTTTTGGCTATACAGCCCCCAGGGCTATGAGCCTTTGTCATTTTTGTATATATTTAAATCATGTTATGTGAAATAAAAGGACAAAGTTCCAAAGTTCTAAAACAGACTTATTCAGATCATAACAAGTCTGAGCTCGCACACCTAATTTATTCTTTACCAGTTCAAGAACGGCTCAATATGCTGGCCAAAACAGAAATGCAGTTAGTCGACTCTTTTGGATGGCAGTATAACGCGCGGTATAGTCTGCCATATACACATGCATTCCATAGCACAGACTTGTAATAAATCCATCATGTTACAGCTTTAGATAATATTTGAATAATTTTCCATCACGGCAGCTTGAGTTAGAATTTTCAGTCAGCACAGTGAGTAGCTCGACATCTGGGCTGGTTATTCATTCATTACCATCTTTACCTCCAAAATACAACACCAAATTATGGCCTTTTAAGTAAAAAAAAGTTGCAATTTCTGTGATATGGTTCAACATAAATATAATATAGGCTTGAATCAAGTCACATAAATTTCAGCTTGGGTGTATTGGTTTTTTTGCCAAAAAGGCCGTTTCATTGATACACCTTGTTTCATATTAACCAACTTTCCCCTACATCAATGTTTAGCTTTACATTGTGTTTCAACAAAACTTCATTGTAAATAAAGAAAGATATGCAATACTTGTAGATATACGTGTTTCTTGTAAATCATAATCTGCAGAATGCCCAGTTATTACTACACTAATGTGACTTGCACTGCCCTTATGTATAACACTGCCATTATGTATTAAAATTCACAACAGTGTAACAATATTTAAATAAAAGTTGTATTTTGTAACCTCTATGAAGCAGTTTGTGTATTGTGAGTGCGACAAGGACAAAAAGTCTGGATTTCTCAGCCTGTTTATTTATTTACACATTTTGCGTCTAAACGCAACAGTTATAGGTGATTTTAGACATTCTATCACACTCACTCATTCTCTCTTATTCCACATACACAATGTATCCAAATTGTTCAAAACACTACTTTAGAATAAGAATGAAATAATTAAACATAGCTCATCCATATTCAACCAAAACAATAAAAATGTGAACATGGGTTATCCATATTCTACCAAAACAATAAGAATGTGAACAGGGGTTATCCATAGTCTACATAACAACACAAATAAAATAACTAAAAACAGGTCAAACATATTCTACAAAATCAATAGGAATTAAATAACTACTTATTAAACATAGTTCATCTACGTTATACAAAATCAATATAAGAAAGAAATGACTAAACATATATGTCAAACATAAACACAAAGCTCACACAGGATCTTTAAGTTTATCCTACACTTCAAAAACAGATGCATTCAACCGGAGATGAAGACCCAATGATATTATATATACTATATAATGCTCTTTTCCCATGACGTTAAAGAGAGTGTACAAAATCAGTTTTATTGGATATCAATCCAATGGACTGCGTTTCTGGAGTGTGTTTAGCATTTTTATCTCCAACGTAGTCAAATATTCGCTAAAATCAAGTTTTCTTGAATGACTGTGCTTTAACAACAGCTAGGCCTAACAACAACAAATAAACAGTGATAAGTGCAGAAAACCTTCACAATCATAACTGAACTAGTCTGTTTTTCATACGCTTCTGATTCGTTTCTGTGATAACAGTTTAGCCAAATACCTTCACACCGCTTTCGCTTTCTGGGTACAAAATCGGGCGTAACAAGCATCTGGCGACGTATATTGGGCGTAACGTTTGTCCACAATGCTAATTATAACTGTCACTCACTGTCCCCCATTATTACCGCCACCATCACACACGCCATTGGACAACACGATGACTTGCTCACAGTGGTGAAGAAACGGAAACTCCGATGGTATGGCCACGTCACCAGATCATCAGGCCTTGCAAAGACCATTCTGCAAGGCACAGTGCAAGGAGGTAGAAGAAGAGGGAGACCGAAAAAGAGGTGGGAGGACAACATTCGAGAATGGACTGGTTTGACACTGAGCGAAGCCATGAGGGTTGTTGAGGACAGAGAAAGATGGAGTATGCTGGTTAAACGATCATCTGTGGTGCCCCTACGACCTCCGGGTTACGGGATAGGATAGGATAGGAGGATAGGATAAACACAAATTCCAAATATACAGTATCATGTCTGTATGCATGTTCTGATCTCTTACTACACACCTCATGGCCCAGCTTCCCCAGCTTGCTCCACTGTCCTGCTCCACTTCTACAATGTGTTTTGAGTTTTAACGCAATACCTCCTATTTCATTCTTCCTATAATGTTCATGTGTCAGTCTTTGTCCTCAATGACTGACTTGTAAGGGGTCTTGACAGTGTTGTGTTGTGGGTATATGCTGCCTAGTGGATCAAACAAAACGATAAAAGAAAAAAATAGTTACACACCTACAAAAATAAAATAAATCCTTAATAATGAGAGAACAAAACAGAAGGATCGCACACAATCACTAATAATCAACTAAATGACAAAATAAATTTTTTTTTTAAATGAGAGAACAAAAAGGAAGAAAATATCCCACACACGTTGACAATTGCTATCAACCAACTAAATTTACGAAAAATAATTTTAAAAATAAAATTAAAATGAAAGAACAAAACAGAAGAATCCCACACAATTGCAAACAACTAAATTCAAATAAATAAATAATAAAAACTGAGGGAACAAAACAAGAATCCCACCCAATCGAAGATCCCCCCCCCCAACTCCCTCCTTCCTCCGCCCCACCTCTTCCCATCTGTGTAAGAAGCACAACTGTTTCAAGAATTGTGTACGATTATTTATACCGATATTTACAATTACTGTAATGCCTTATTACTTTTATATTAGCATCATTACTTTAAAAAGCATTTAAAATCATTCAACATTTGTATACTTTACTATAACTTACTGTAAGGTTTTTAAATCTACAGCTCAGTCATTCCAGTCAGTAATAGATGTAAGTGCATGGTTTAGTGTTACAATAACTTTCCAACAAAGGGAAGTCAACGTTTTCTTCAGTAGTTTGGAAGCAGGCTAATGAGTTAACTATTGCTAATAGAAGAATCAATACCAAGTTCTACTTACAGTGAGCTGTAGGCCTATCATTTATACATGAAACAATTAATGTAAACCAACACAAAATCTTGGTAATTATTCATGTGGCTTCCAATTTATTGCCATGAAATAATAGTGTACCTACAATAAATAGGCAAACCCATTTACATTCCAGGTGACCAGAATTATGACAAAAGTGTACACAAGTTTCTCTTTCTAAAAACATATTTATTTTATTTTACATCTGTACATATATTGAGGATTTTAGATGATCAGTCATTCATTCCCTCGCAAACGCACGCACACACAAGTGCATGCAAATACACAGTCGCATACTACAAAATAAAAAGAATTAAGTAACTAAAACATAAGTACATCTATAAAATGGTGCTTAAAGGACTTTCTAACAAGGACTTAAACAGTTCGTAAATCAGTTGTGATGCTGTTAACTTCGATATTTGATTGTTTCATAATGGAGCGCATGAAAGAATGTGTTGGTGAGAAATAATGCCACCACATACCCATAATACAGTTTTAACATACCTTATTTTACAAACATTGCATTTCCCCATTAATGCTATAACCCTCCTTAAATGAATTACATGCATTATCTCCAGCATAGACATTACCTATAAACGAAACAAAACGAAAATGTTGGCCATAATGGTTGAAACAAAAAAATCACCTATTACTTTTCCCAGATCAAGTTTTTGAGTGTATGAACTCACACACAAAGATACACACCCAAACACAATTTGTATCTGTATTAATACTTGATGATACCCCCATGGGGGTGCCAGGGGTTTAAGTATAAATAGAATACCCACTTTCTGAAAATTTAGTGCTTTAAATTCCCACTGTCGCTGTCTTTCTCATTTGTTCTTTCTCATTCCTACTCTGTTCTATCAATCTACTGTACTATCTTCTTCTTCACTAGACCAGTCACCTACCTTTTTTTTTTTGAAAACTCTTCTGGGACAAAACTCCTCATTTGTGTGTGAGGTCTGTTGGATAAGCTTGGGAATATTGAATGCTTTCTGCCAAATGGTCACTGGGGCTTCCTATGATGTTATTATTTGGCAATGTAGGCATTTTAATTTACATGTATGTGTTTTGTTGATATTTTATAATGATATTTGTATTCTATTTTGTTTTTGTAAACAGGGGTTTGATAAATTAGAGTATAGCCTCAGCGTCCCCTGCGTGGGATGTCTTTATTGTAAAGTGACCGGCTGGTGGAGTGCCTTCAGTGTTGCCACTAGGGTTGTTTCGGCAGATCTTTTATGCGGATGAGGGGCGAGTCCTCTTTCAGCAAAGTTGTGGTCTTGATTTTGTGGTCCTGATTCGGCTCTTTGTAGTCCACTGGACCCTGTAAGCAATGAATAACTATTACTTGATGAGGGTTAGCTGCTGAAATGACCACGACATGCTGTTATGTTCAGAGAAACCATTTTGTTATTTTCAATATTAGCTGCCATGTCATATTCATTTCGTTCATTTGTTTCTCATTTGTTGGTTCATATGCCAAAGAATCATATATATATATATATATATATATATATATATATATATATATATATATATATATATATATATATATATATATATATATATATATCTGTGTCAACATTTTTCTTTGTGACGGAAAGATCGCTATTTAAATGTAAGGGTTCGGGTAAGGGTTAGTTGCAGTTCTATCACTAGCCCTTGCCCTAACCCTTTGCGCTCTTTCCGTCCCAAAAACCCATCTGCCTTCTTGGATTCTTAAATTGTATGAAACCAAGTGAGGACGCTATCCGGCGTCAATAAACGGTTCGAAAATATTCCCAAACGGTTGGTAAAAGTCAGCTGACCTAGATACAACTAAGCGTGACCTACTTCGTCGCCTAGAGGGGACGAAAGTTACTTTTTTCTCAAGTTTCCGTAGCTACTTTAAGTTCTCCCGTAATGTGTCAACTTGCGATGTTGACACTTTCCAGGAGGCCGTTGCACAACTGCCGTTGTACTAACGGTTGTGCAGGTTGACAGATTCCGGTATTTATAAGACTATAGATATATATACCCACCTTCGTAACTGTAACCACATGCCCTTTGTGTAAGCTTTGATGTACCAGGTGTGGTGATGATGAATTGTTCTTTAGTGCATTTCCAGCTAAAACAGCTGCTCAAGGCGCTGGCTTTAAACAATATCGAATTCCATCCGCTCTAGGCGCCAACTTGATGCTTTTTGTGCAACACCATATGGCCCAGACAACTGAGCACTCCTGTACAATGGAGAGGGAATAGGGCCTCGTGCTTGTTGTGCTGATGCATATGGCACTTGCCCATGTAGAACATTGGCGTCAGTTAGATCTTTACATTTGAGATCTTTACATTCCATGCAGTGGAATACATGAGTGCACAGACAAGGCATCAGTTTAATACTCTCATCTTTAGAAGTGGAGCAAAAGAAACCAAATGTACAGAGATGTGATGCACCATACTGTAAGAACGAATACTGTACCATGGAGTGATGTACACTGTTGCACATACTGTAACCTTATCCGACTTTTAATTTTCTTTGCTTTATCATTGTTCAAAATAGCATTCTGTGATGAAGATAACTGAGCCAACAGAAATATTCTGAATGGGCCTTGTTAACTGCCATCATTTTATGCCTACTATAGTTTTTATTCCAACACTATACATGTACATGTATATAGGCAACATGTACATGTATATAGGCAACATGTACATGTATATATATATATATATATATATATATATATATATATATATATATATATATATATATATATATATATATATATATATATATATATAGGCAACATGTATATGCATATAGGCAACATATGTACTTGTATCTGGGAACACTTTGTTTACAACTGAACTTATTTAATGTGCACTCATTTGTTTATTTGTTAAATTTGCTGTTATAATTACATTCATCTGGAAAATAACTGCAGCATTTTTGTTTTCTTTCTTGTTTTAAATGTTGTACACCTTGATTGGTTTCCACTTCTTTATTATGAATTAGTATTATAAGTCACTAAAGTATTATGTCATCCTAGTATTATCTACAACTACTGTGTTACGCGTTGTAAAGCCTGCAAAGCATGTCTTCTTAGAATGAGATAATGCTAGTTTTCTCATATGTTGTATCTTTCCAAGACAGTAAGGGGAAAGTCGGGTAATAATAATACATTACAAAATGTAATATGGAAGATGACCTTGCAGGGGAAAAGAAAACCAGAGTTGCAATTTCTGTGATTTGGTTAAAACATAGATCTGACATGGCTTGAACTGAAGCAAGTCACAGCTAGAAATTTCAACTTGGGGGTGTTTACTTTTTGCCAAAGGCCATGTTTTATTACCAAATGGAGACTAAAAGTTTGTATAAAACACAAATGATTAAAAGGCCTCAAGGATGGGATTGGAGTTTGATAGCAACTTGCATAAAATCCTTATTAGACGTTATCCATAATCCTCCTTGGATTGAGAAAATGATAGGAAAGATCTATGTCCTCTTCTGTGCTACAATTGGTTTTCATTTGTGGATTATAGTGCCATAGATATAGATGGCCATTTTGCTGTGTTCTCGGCTCGACTGGGGCCTCTTGGCCTGGTGAAAATCTGATTTTCCAAAGCATGAGAAGACGCCTGAATTAATACACCTTGTATCATATTATCCGACTTTCCCTTATATCAATGTTTAACTTTCCACAATGTGTTTCAACAAAACGTTTTTGTAAATTAAGTAAGATGATATTATATACTTGTATCACCACATATATTTCTTGTAAATCATAACTTGCACACTGCCTTATTACTACACTAATGTGACTTGTACTGCCATAATATATAACACTGCCATTATGTATTACATTTTACGATAGTGTAACAATTTTTACATTGAAATAAAAGTGGTATTTTATAACCTGTATGAAGCAGTCTGTGTACTGTGAGTGCGACAAGGACAGAAAGCTTGTTTATTTATTTATACATTTTAATCTGTCACCCACTCACCCTTTTTACTTCCACACGCACAACATATCTATATTGTTCAAAAACAATACCTTAGAATAAGAATGAATGAAATAACCAAACATAGGTCATCCATATTCTACCAAAACAATAAGAATTTAATAACAAACGTACATAGGTCAGCCATATTCTACCAAAACAATAAGAATTTAATAACAAAACTTAGGTCATCCATATTCTATTAAAACAATAAAAATCTAAACATAGGTCATCCTATCCTATCCCGTAACTCAAAGGCCATTGGGGCACCACAGATGATCATTTAACCAGCATACTCCATCTTTCTGAGAACAGAGAAAGACGGAAATAGGTCATCAATATTCTACCAAAACAATAAGAACGTAATAAGTATAAACATACATCATCCATCCTACCAAAATAAGAATGTAATAAGTTTAAACATCATAGATCATCCATGTTCTACCAAAATAATAAGAATGTAATAGGTTTAAACATAGGTCATCCATATTCTACCAAAACAATGAGAACGTAATAGGTTTAAACATAGATCATCCATATTCTACCAAAACAATATAAATGAAATAACTAAACACAGTGTGTGTGACAAGCGAAGAGAGATGAAAAAGAACAAATTACACACCGGGAGCTGATCCCTACCGAAAAATCAACAACGACATCCGAAATGGCATGCGCACAGCAAAGGAGAACCGGATAGAAGAGCAATGCCAGGAAATAGAGAACGGTCTGAACAAGAACAACAGCAAGAATGCCTACCAGACCTTGAAGCGGCTGACAAGTGTTAAACAGCCCAAGGTCGCTAGATCCAAAACAATCTGGCATATGCCTTACAGAAGAACAAGAAGTCTTCGATAGATGGACAAAATACTGCTCTGACCTTTACAACCACAAACCAAACGGAGACCCATCAGTTCTAACATGTCTCCAGAACAGAGAAGAAGAAGAAATCCTCCCAATTCTCTGAGAAGACGTTGAGGCAGCAGTGCAATCCCTGAAGAAGGGAAAGTCAGTGGGAGTGGACAACATACCCACAGAATTGCTTCAAGCAGGAGAAGTGATGATTGACGCCCTCACTATTATCTGTAACAAGATCTGGCAGAGTGGGGAGTGACTTACACCATGGACTCAGTTGCTTGTCATCACTCTTACTAAAAAGGATAACCTTCAGGAGTGTGAAAATTATCGCATCATCAACCATTACAGCAAGGTCCTCCTGAAAATAATACTCAACAGGTTGAAACCCCAAGATGAGAAAATGTTAGCTGAAGAACAAGCAGGTTTCAGGGCAGGGTGAAGTACCACTGAAAAGATTTTCAACCTCAGAATAATCTGCGAGGAATACCCACAGCACCAACAACTTCTGTATCATATGTTTGTAGACTTAAATAAAGCGTTTGACCGAGTCTGGCATCCAGCTCTGTGGGCAACCATGAGAGAGTACAACATCAGCCCTAACATTATTGACGTCATCAAAAGCATGTATGACAAGGCTACAAGTGCTGTCCCCCACAACAGCGCCATCAGGAACTGGTTCAGAACAACAATTGGCGTGCATCAATGATGCCTACTCTCTCCAACACTCATCAATATCTTCCTAGAGCGCATCATGTCAGATGCCCTTGCAGATCACGAAGGCACAGTCAGTACAAGGGGTAGAGCAATCTCCAGCCTCCGTTTTGCGGATGACATTGATGGATTGGCTGGAGAGGAACAAAAACTTGAACAGCTTGTACAGAGGCTTGATACCACCTCCAGAGCCTAAGGAATGGAAATAAGTGCAGAGAAGACCAACATGATGACCAACAACCCCAATGGACATCAAAGTCCAAGGCCAATCCCTCAACACAGTGCATAGCTTCAAATATTTAGGAACCATTGTATCAGACAATGGGTCCTAACAGGAAGTCCTTTCCAGGATTGCACAAACAACTGCTGCCCTGACAAGGTTGAAGCACATTTGGAAAGACAGGACCATCAGTCTACAATCCAAGGTAAGGCTGCTGTGCTCCATTGTTATCTCCATCTTCCTATACGCTTGTGAAACGTGGACCCTAACAGCAGATCTACAATGAAGAATACAAAGCATGGAGATGAGGTGCTACATAAGACTTCTGGGCATTTCCTATACCAAGCGAGAGTGCTACATAAGACTTCTGGGCATTTCCTATACCCAGCACATCACCAATGACGAAGTTCGAAAGACCATCACACAAGCCATTGGACAACACGATGACATGCTCACAGTGGTGAAGAAACTGAAACTCCGATGGTATGGCCTTGCAAAGACCATCCTGCAAGGTATGGTGCAAGGAGGCAGAAGAAGAGGGAGACAGAAAAAGAGGTGGGAGGACAACATTCGAGAATGGACTGGCTTGACACTGAGCGAAGTCATGAGGGTTGCTGTGGACACAGAAAGATGGAATGATCATCTGTGGTGCGCCAACGACTTTCGAGTTACGACATAGGATAGGACAGGAAACACAGGTCATCCATATTCTACAAAATCAGTAAGAATTACAAAACAAATTATTAAAAATAGTATAGGGAATCATGTTCTACAAAATCAATAAGAATGAAATGAATAAACATAGGTCAAACGTAAACACAAAGTGTATTGTTATGTTTGTCCCACACATTAAAAAGCAGGTGCATTCAACCACAGATGAAGACACAAGATTAAATTTACATGTATGAACCAATGTACATGCTATGCCAAGTAACACCCAACAAAAATTGCACAGTAATACTGTTAGTATTAGGTCATACAAACTGTTGATTCTACATTTGGTTTTGCTCAATTATTAATAATCAATACATTAATTTATCATCATTATTATGATTATTATTATTAATATTATTCATTATTCTGTGATCTATCTATATATCTATCTATCTATCTATCTATCTATCTATCTATCTATCTATAGATAGATAGATAATGTCTACTTGTGTTAGTGTGTGTTTATGGGGGGAGTGGAGACAAATTATAACAACAAAATAAATGTATTATAGCTCAAAAAACAAAACAAAAAACATATTTTTTTAATACATGTAGGGCATACCTTTAGCTTATTACCAGTTCATCCAAAGAAAAAAAAAAGTAAATTTAAACTAACTGCATCCAGTTCACTTTAAAAGCCGTTTACCATTTTCTTTCCCAGCAATAACACATTCATATTAACGTCTTCATGCCAAAAGAAATGGAAAGAGACTCTCATTTATCATTCATAAGATGTGTACAATGAAGAAAAAATTAGCCTTTTTCATTAGATCTATCCACACAGCAGTAGGCTCAATAGTTCAAAGAACAAAAAATAAATTAAAACAACAGTAGGCTTCTCAAATGAGACTAGATCAGATGCAATGTTCCCAAGCATCTAGCTCTTATAACTTATTAATAAATAATAAGGATTTTGCTTTTATGATTTATGGTAATTAATGAATGTTTGCGACTAATGTTTTGTAGTACTTACCACCCTCACCTGCCCCCCAACCCCCGTTGTGGTGCCAGAGTTTCCTGTATCAATAGTATCCCCACTTTAAAGATGTAATGATGCAAGGATCAGAACGTCTAGTTTGCTTGATCTGATGGGTAGGTGATGCTTGACTAATTATAATGTGTGACATCATGCTGAGCGAGTGGAGTATGTCAGGCAGTAGCTTTTGCCTTTCCACCTTAGAACATTTAACAGCCAAAAGACTGATGATAGGAGAGCACTCCTGTAGCAGCCACATGTAAAATTTACAGCATATGTACTACTACAGCTGGATAGGGAGGGTTTATGTTATTGAAAGTTTAAGATGAGCGCCTGATATTACATTACATGATTATTGCCTTAGGTCCACTGGTCTCTTTCGAGTCAAATCAGGACCAAATAGTCATTATCTTAAAATATTATAAAACTATTTAAATCTAAAAAAACAATCCTTTCTCTCTACCCTATCCTATTCTGTAACTCGAAAGTCATTGGGGCACCACAAATGAATGTTGAATGCCAATGAAGTGTATGACACGATGAATGCATTTGTGACTGTGCAAGAAAGGATGTATTTCATTGTCGCCATGCCATACCAAAATCCTTGTAACGTTTTTACTTGGTGAATAAATATTCTTAGCACGTTGGTTAAACGATCATCTGTGGTTCACCAACGACTTTTGAGTTACGGGATAGGATAGGATAGGATAGTAATCCATTTACAGGTTTTGCACAGATAGATGGCGGACAGACGGACACAACTTATTTTAAAATGTCATTTTTGGACTATTAAGGATTCCTCCCGCACAGATTTGCAAAAGTGTGAGAAAAAAAACATCTTTTTTTAGGAAAGTACATAGACTCACATTGCTATGCATGTTAGTCAAACACAACATACAGCCTGTACAAAAGAGATGCCTTTCTCTGCATACCTCACATAACTCGCTCACCAGTTGATTTCGCTAAGCCTAGTAGCAACTTCTAGGGTGGTGCAGTAGGGTAGTGGTCTGGGAACACGCTAGCAATGCTTCATGTTAAACAACTTCAGGAGGGGTTGGTACTTGGACGGGTGACCATGCATGGAAAGCAACCACCAAATGGTACAAGAAGATGGAAACTAGCTCACAACACACCCCAGTCCATCCAGCTGGATCTGTTTAGCACCGGAAAAGGTAAAGTAGCGAGGGAGAACAAATAAGCACTGCCCTCATTAAGCTGGCCTAGATAAAAGTGAGGTCCCTAACGCTTCCATCCCCAAAGACTGAAAGGTTACAGGGACATCTTCACCTTTTAGTGGCAACTTCTCAAACAAGACTGCTTTGCCACCACTTAGTGACACTAGCGACCTTGCGAAAGTGAGTGATTTCATTGTGAAAGTAATTCCTCAATACTTTCTCTTTCCGTGGCTGCCAGGAAGCCACTTCATATGCCATGCAATGACGAACTTGACCTACTTCCAGTACCTCGCTTCAAACTACATTCTAGGTCTCAACACACGTGCAGATACCCATTTTCACATCTAAAATGGTTGAATAAGGTCCCTTTTGTGATCACATCCTTTTGGACGTCATGCAAGCAATGTAATAAACAAAATATACTCAGGAAGTCAACTTCGTGGGAAGGTCCTTTTCCAGGAAACCACTGAGAAATATTTCATGAACTTTCACCTTTGCATACTAATGAGAGCATAAACTGCTGACCTCACAGACAGAAAGCAGTACAGAATCACATTCACTCGCTTCCGAAAGGTCCCTACTGTTTTTCTGTCTCTTTCCCTGTACCTGTCGCAACCGCTTTTCACTCTGTCTGCTGAGCTGACTTGCTTACATCCGAGTCTTACACAGTTTGATATGCCTGTAGTATTTACTTTCCGATATAAACCTCTGGCCACAGAGGCAGAGAAAGTGTACATGGAGGTGTATGGTTCGCGTGTGGTTGTTCAGACTCGTTTGGCTCGCAAACAGCTTGCCGCATTTGGAACACTCTTTGTTTGCCTTCTTCACCTCTTTTCGAATCAGACCTTCACTGCACAGGACTAAGTGCATGTTCAAATACTTGGGGCGGGAAAAGTTTCGATGACAGAACTGGCATGGATACCGCACAGCTTGTCCATGTTGCACCCCTAGGTGGTGCGTTAGTTCCCCTTTTCGCATGAACTTCATTGGGCACACCGTACACCTGCAAGCAAAGAGAGAAAGGGTCAAAAACTAAGTCACCCGAAGCAAGTGACACAAGTGCAAAAAAAATTGGGAGATTACACCAGCACAAAGGCAAAAAAATTCTCTCACATCATGTTTCACTAGTCTAGTCTGTAAAATATTTTCAACAAAAATGTAACACAAAACAAATAGCAATTCAGTGACATTTGAAAAAAAAGAAGAAAATTAGGTCTCTGACATGAACTTCTGGACTACATTTGTCATTTTACCTCTCAAGACAGCCCTCTAAGAGGAGTGTATTTATACATTATAGGACTACATTTTTTATTATGACCTCTCGACAGCCTATTAACTTATTAAGTGGGTTTTTAGTTGTTGTTGGTTTTTTTTTTTTTTAGGAATGCATTTTTAATGTTACCTTGCCACAGCCTTATAACTTATAAGAGGTATATATTTTATTGTTAGGACTACATTTTTTTCAAGCTACTTCATGAAACAGTCTTAAGCCGCTAAAGGGTATGCCTTTTTAAAATTAGGACTACATTTTGAAATGGTAACCTTGTAACGGCTGTACTTATTATTATTATTATTATTATTATTATTATTATTATTATTAATATTTATGTGCCTAATCTAGACTTAGCTCTAGACGCTTACATGAGTACCGAAGAACTCAACTATAAAACAAAATGAGGAAAACTCATTAACTATTAACAGTAACCTTATATAAATTAAAAACAATAATGACTAACACACGTACACATACACACTCATAAACACACCCACTCATACACACACACTCACTCATTCACACACACGCGAACTATCACTTTGTAGTTCATCGATTTCAATCGGTGGAAGAAAAAAAAAGTTATAAGAGGATTTAAATTACAGAATTGAAGAATTGAATTTGTGAGAAAAACAGGCATTTAGTTCCAATTACTAAGGCCCTGATAAGACAAAGCACATTCACAATATGATTTCGTACGAACAGATAAAACTTATTCTCACCGGAAGCGTCTTATCAAGACCTCTGTTCTACGGCAGGATACTTTCATGTGGTGTTTCTGTTGTGTGTAAGTTGACAAGCACGCCGAGCAGCGTGGACATTGGTACACTCTAATATTGTGCTTCTTGGTCAGGTGCCTGGCCAGTTGTGTCCCTGATCTTTGTTCTCCTTGGCACAGGTAGCAGGTCAAAGATCCCCGGTGATCCAACAGCAACTTCTCTTCTTCACTGCTGTTTTCACTGCTAGCTCTATCTTCAAGCACGTCATAGTTGTCTGCGTCACTGCAAAAAACGGGAGCAATTTTATGCATTGATAGATGGATGGATGAATTGTAATATCCACCAACGAAATAAATGCATGAATAAATTACAGTAAACCAGTTTTTGAATATATTTTTCGGAACATCATTTTGGGGGGTTCAGTTTCATGACTTTAGTCAGTACTAGCCTACAACTTCACAACAAATCAATATAAATCTTTTGGGAGATTTAGTTTTTTTTTTAAAGCAGCTAGACTTGAACTGTTCAAGTGCCTCGCACCCACCCCCTCTCCCTCACCCATTGCCTCAACTATGGTCAAGGTAAAAAAAAAAAAACGTTTAAAATTATATTATATATGTTTTTATATATATATGTAAACTTGATGGGGTGTGTGTAAAGAATCAAGTGTGGGTGCGTGTGGGTTTGGACTCTTCTAAGTGATGATGATGTGACAGAGAAGAACAAACAGAAGACCTGAAAAAATGAAGTAACAAAGTAAGAATAACTTTGTTGACTTCCAAAATACAAGTGACTAATTTCTTTCTGCTAACCTCAAGAGCTACCTTGAGAAGAACTCACTATTATAATATACATTCAATTACTTCTACTGTTCTAGTCTAGTTCTAACTAGCCCCCTCTCTCTCTCTCTCTCTCTCTCTCTCTCTCTCTCTCTCTCTCTCTCTCTCTAATTTATATACAGGGTTACACTCTCCACCCCCCCCACCCCCCCCCCCACCCCCCAGCAAAAAATGGCGTCCCGACATTTATCCAATATTAAAACATTTTTTTCGTAGTCTTAGTAAATAACTTATCAAATCTCTTTTCTGTTATAGAGAAAGAAAACACAAAGTACTATTTACAGTTTAGTCACTGTTTTTTTTTTCTTCAGGAATACTTTAGCTTACCCTACACATATTGTCCATGCATGTCTACACTGACCCTATATGCACTGGACAGTACGTGTGGGGTAGGCCGGACATTGTGTTGTGTCCTTGGGAAAGACACTTTACTTCCGTTTCCTACTCCTTCGGATGAGAGTATAAATCGAGGTCTAGTCTGTGTCGCATGCATTCCATCATAACAGACTTTAAAGATCCTGATGCTCATGTCCTTGACGGGTGAGTGCCAGTGACAAGAACACACCCAGCATACTAAATCGCTTCACTTGGGGCTGCTGTACTTTCGAAAATGAAAGTGCCAGAATTTCATTACATTACATTATTATTGCTTTAGGTCCAGCGGACTCTTCCGAGCCAAATCAGGACCGGACAACCCCTGATCCGCATAAAAGATCTGCTGAAACAACCCTAGTGGTAAAACCAAAAGCTCTCCACCAGCCAGTCACTTTACAATAAAGACATCCCACGCAGGGGACGGCTGAGGCTTCACCCCAACTTATCGAACCCCCGCTTACAAAAACAAAATAGAATACAAACATCATTATAAATTATCAACAAAACACATACATATAAAATGCCTACATTGCTAAAGCCAGAATTTCACCTTGGTGATAATAAAGTTGTTAACAAAAACAAAATAGAATACAAACATCATTATAAAATATTAACAATACACATACATATAAAATGCCTACATTGCCAAATAATAACATCATAGGAAGCCCCAGTGACCACCTGGCAGAAAGCGTCCAATATTCCCAAGATGATCCAACAGACCTCACACGCAAATGAGGAGTTTTGTCCCAGAAGAATTTTCCAGAAAAAAGGTAGGTAACTGGTCTAGCGAAGAAGAAGATAGTACTTTATAGTAGATTGATAGAACAGAGTAGGAATAAGAAAGAACAGATGAGAAAGACAGCGACAGTGGTAATTTAAAGCATTAAATTTCCGGAAGTGGGGATACTATTTCTACTGAAACCCCCAGCATCCCCATGGGTGGGGAGAAGTTGGAGTTGGACTTAAAATCTTATCATAAAACAAACTGTCAAATTTAGCTAACCTTGCTAGTACAACACAACTTGTCATTGAAAAGAAGATATCAGTGAGACTGTAATATTTTCTATTTGTAGGACACCCCCCCCCCTCCCACTCCCTTCCCACCCACAAAAAAAGAAGTAATTGTGACTCCTGTCTCACTCACACTCACAGACTAAAATTTAAAAAAAAAATCATTGAAATAGTACATGAATTTCCTGAAGGCACATTCATTACTATCAATATTATTATTCACAAAAAAGTGAACATAGGTCGTGAGAAGAGCAATGCCAGGAAATAGAGAACAGTCTGAACAAGAACAGCAGCAAGGAGGCCTACCAGATTGTGAAGCAAGTGACAAGCTGTGTTAAACAGCCCAAAGTCTCCACGATCCAAAGCAAGTCTGGCATACGCCTTACAGAAGAACAAGAAGTCTTGGCTACATGGACAGAGTACTGCTCTGACCTTTACAACCACAAACCAAACGAAGACCCATCAGTTCTAGCATGTCCCCAGAACAGAGAAGAGGAAGAAAGTTAGAAACCCTCCCAATTCTCCGAGAAGAAGTCGAGGAAGCAGTGCAATCACTAAAGAAGGGGAAGTCAGCGGGAGTGGACAACATACCCGCGGAATTGCTGCAAGCCGGAGGTTAAGCTATGATTGACGCCCTCACCATTATCTGTAACAAGATCTGGCAGAGTGGGGAGAGTGGCCTACATGGACCCAGTCGCTTGTCATCACTCTTCCCAAAAAGGGTAACCTCCAGGAGTGTGAAAATTACCGCACCATCAGCCTCATCAGCCATCCTAGCAAGGTCCTCCTGAAAATAATACTCAACAGGTTGAAACCCCAAGCTGAACAAATCATACCTGAAGAACAAGCAGGATTCAGGCCGGGGCGAAGTACCACTGAACAGATTTTCAACCTCAGAATATTCTGCGAGAAATACCTACAGCACCAACAACATCTATATATAATGTGTTTGTAGTCTTCAAGAAACCGTTTGACCAAGTCTGGCATGCAGCTCTGTGGGCAACCATGAGAGTGTACATCATGAGCCCTAAATTTATTGAAGTCATCAAAAGCCTGTATAATACAAGGCTACCAGTGCAGTCCTCCACAACAGCGCAATCGGGAACTGGCTAAGAACAATCGGTGTGCATCAAGGATGCTTACGCTCTCCAACTCTCTTTAACATCTTCCTATAACTCATCATGTCAGATGCCCTTCAGATCATGAACTTGATGAAGGAACAGTCAGCATAGGGGGTAGAGAAATCTCCAACCTCCGTTTTGCGGATGACATTGCTGGATTGGCTGGAGAGGAACAAGAACTTGAACAGCTTGTATAGCGGCTTGAAACCACTTCCAGAGCCTATCGAATGGAAATAAGTGCAGAGAAGACCAAAATGATGACCAACAATACCAAAGGCATCAACATGGACATCAAGGTCCAAGGCCATTCCCTCAACACAGTGCATAGCTTCAAATATTTACGAGCCATTATATCAGACAGTTAATTAGTTATTCATTGCTTACAGGGTCCAGCGGATTGCAAAGAGCCAAATCAGGACCACAAAATCAAGACCACAACTTCGCTGTAAGAGGACTCACCCCTCATCCGCATAAAAGATCCGCCGAAACAACCCTAGTAGGAACACTGAAGGCACTTCACCAGCCAGTCACTTTACAATAAAGACATCCCACGCAGGGAACACTGAGGCCATATAGTATACTCTAATTTATTAAACCCCCGTTTACAAAAACAAAATAAAATACAAACATCATTATTAAATATCAACAAAACACATACATATAAAATGCCTACATTGCCAAATAATAACATCATAGGAAGCCCCAGTGACCATTTGGCAGAAAGAGTCCAAAAAGAAACGGAAACTCCGATGATATGGCAACGTCATCAGAGCATCAGGCCTTGCAAAAACTATCCTGCAAGGCACGGTGCAAGAAACTTTGACACTTTTTATTATTAGGGATAAAGATTTTAGACTAATGATACAGTCTAATCTTCCAATCTGTCCCTTAACAAACAAATTAACATAGTAAAGAACCTTTAACTTTAACTTGGAAATCATATAACTCACACACACACAAGCACACTCACACACATGCACACCCAATAACACCATCTTCCTCATTATCTGTAAACAATTTTAGGCAACCACCCCACCTCCATACCCCTCACCATTATATAATAATAATACTAATAATAATACTAATATTAATAATAATAAAAATAATAAATAAATAAATAAATAAATAATTACATGAATTACTGTGTTCTCATATACATCACTTTTATAATTATTTTCGCAGATGCCTACATATTTTACATTTGAAAAAAAAACCCAGTGTGTCGCAATGTTTACACTCCAGAGGGAGAGAGTTCCATACACAAGAAGGCAGAAGAAGAGAGATACAGAAAAAGAGGTGGGAGGACAACATTCGAGAATGGACTGGTTTGACACTGAACAAAGCCACGAGGGTTGCTGAGAACAGAGAAAGATGGATTACGCTGGTTAAACGCTCATCTGTGGTACCCCAACGACCTTTGAGTTACGGGATAGGATAGGATAGGAGAGGTCGCCAAATTAAATTTTGGCCCACAGAGGTTACACTTTCTGTCTTTCCTTCCAGGGGGGGCAACTGCTGTACAATGTGAACTAAGCGTCGCAGCCCCCCCTCCTCCCCCCATGTTCAGGAAGGCTCGCAGCCTGCGTACCATGGATAGGGATGCTTTCTAGCAAGAGCTTACCGCTAAAGTGACACCAGAACTGTGCCCCACTGTGGATCAGCTGAATAGTACACTTCAGGCGGTGCTTGATCGGCACGCTCCCGTGGCCCAGAAAAAGATCAAGGCAACTCGCTCAGCACCCTGGTACGAGTCTATTACGGACGAGCTCTCTGAGGCGAAGAAACACCGACGCAAAGCTGAGAAAAAGTGGCTCAAATCGGGTTTAGAAGTCGGCAAGCAGATTTTCACCGCTGCAAAAAAACGGGTCACTACCGGTACTTTAGCGACAGAATTAGCAGCAGTGAAACTTGTATTGTAAACAGCTGTTTGACATTTGCAATCAAAAAAAAAGCTATGCCAAATAAAAGCAGACACTTTTTTCAGCTTTTCTGCTTGAATGTAATCATTCATCAATTTTGTTTTTAATTTTAATAATTGTTGTAATTTACCATCTCTTTCTCATGTACATGCTTGTTTCAGAGTAACTCCATGTTTTGTTTTGCACGTGCGTAGTGGCAACTGACTCCCTGATTGGTCATTGAATAAATTACTGGCCAATCAGAAGCTCGTCTTTTTTTTTCATGCGTAAAGGGAGACTATTCTTGACCCATCGCAACCAAAATCGAATTGAGAAAATAAGAATGTGATGTGCAACGGAATATTTCTGTTGCTGTCACTCTGAAGTTTTCCTCCGATCTTAATTACGATGACTATTCAAAGGGAGCTTCAATGAATGAGTTAAACTTTCTTTTAGGATTTTACACATGCTCGTTGTCAACTAAGATCTGGGTGTCCTATCCTATCCTATCCTGTCCCGTAACCCGAAGGTCATAGGGGCACCACAGATGATCGTTTAACCAGCATACTCCATCTTTCTCTGTCCTCAGCAGCCCTGATGGCTTCGCTCAATGTCAAACCAGTCCATTCTCGAATGTTTTCCTCCCACCTCTTTTTCGGTCTCCCTCTTCTTCTACCTCCTTGCACTGTGCCTTGCAGAATAGTCTTTGCAAGGCCTGATAATCTGGTGACGTGGCTATACCATCGGAGTTTCCGTTTCTTCACCACTGTGAGCAGGTCATCGTGTTGTCCAATGGCTTGTGTGATGGTCTGTCGGACTTCGTCGTTGGTGATGTGTTGGGTATAGGAAATGCCCAGAAGTCTTCTGTAGCACCTCATCTCCATGCTTTGTATTCTTCGTTGGAGATCTGCTGTGAGGGTCCATGCTTCGCAAGCATATAGGAAGATGGAGATGACAAGGGAGCGCAGCAGTCTTACTTTGGAATGTAGACTGATGGTCCTGTCTTTCCAAATGGGCTTCAACCTTGTCAAGGCAGCAGTTGTTTGTGTGATCCTGGAGAGGACTTCCTGTCGGGATCCATTGTCTGATACAATGGCTCCTAAATATTTGAAGCTATGCACTGTGTTGAGGGATTGGCCTTGGACTTTGATGTCCGTGTTGATGCCATTGGTGTTGTTGGTCACCATTTTGGTCTTCTCTGCACTTATTTCCATTCCATAGGCTCTGGAGGTGGTGTCAAGCCTCTGTACCAGCTGTTCAAGTTCTTGTTGAAGTTGTTCCTCTCCAGCCAATCCATCAATGTCATCTGCAAAACGAAGATTGGAGATTGCTCTACTCCCTATGCTGACTGTGCCTTCATGATCTGCAAGAGCATCTGACATGATGCGCTCTAGGAAGATGTTGAAGAGTGTTGGAGAGAGTAGGCATCCTTGACGCACACCGATTGTTGTTCTGAACCAGTTCCCGATGGCAAGATCTGGGTGTCCAAACAGGAATCAAGGATCCCCGGGCGCTCGGGCGCATGCCAAATTTTAACGCTGTGATTATGAAAAATCTTATGATTGATAAAATACTAACAAATTACCATTTCAATGAAAGTTTTGTGCAATATCTCAGCATTTTCAATAGAGTTTATTATCCCTATATGGTTTAAATATGATTGATACTGATCTTTTGGATAATAATAGTACATGAGACATGACTAACACTTGGAATTGGATAATTATCAAATGTGCAGAGCTATGCACACGCAACTCCTTTTAACTAAGTAAAGTAACCAAACAGCTTTGATTCACAGAAAATAAACAAATTGTTCAACAATTCCTCTCTTCCTCCCTCCACATTACCAACGTGCCGTGAACACAAACAAATTACATTATTAGATTACATAATTTAATTGTTCAGTAATATTATTATTTACATTTTCCTGTCCTTAGCCCTTTTCTTCATCGTTAGATTCAAAGGGCCATTCCTGTCTGAAGGTTTGGAACTGTCAGAGTTGTTGTCACCATACACACTCCCAGAGGGTTCTTCACAGTCAGCTGTACATTGGCCATTCCTACTCACACCAGATTCAACATCTCCCACAGTAAGTTCATCACAATTATGACCATTGTCAGCACCATTATTCGATAAATCATTTGATTCTGGTTCTTGATGTTTCTCTCGTCTACGTTTTTTGTTTCTTTTTTTTCTTTCTCCAATCTCACTCTCAGATTCCACTCTTGCCATTTCATAAAGTTCTTCCAAAACCTTCTTCTTCTTCTTTTTCTTGCGAGCAGTACTTTTCTTCCGAAGTTCTCCTGTAGGTGGGTCCTGTTCAGAAGGAAGGTTGACTTTCTCCATGTCTATGTTACTGTTAGCCATCACACTTGCACTGTCCATCAGCACAGATTCATCTGTAGAATGTCGCCTCTTTCTTTTCTTTTTCTTATTTTTCTTGGGACTGCCAAATTCTGACAATTCATTGTCTCTTGTCACAAGTTCTGGCTCTTCCATGGTCATGGAACAACTTCTTTTCATTTTCTTCTCAACTGCAAGTTCTGAACCCTCTTCTGAATATTTCTTCTTCTTCTTATGAACAGATCCCTCATCTGATGTTCTATAAAGACTGCCACATATTGCCAGTTCACGGTCTCCTGTCACAAGTTCTGGTTCTAACAATGAATAACTTTTTTTTCTTTTCTCCTTCTTGGGACTGGAGCAACTTTTCGTCTTATTTTCAACTGCAAGTTCTGAATCCTCTTCTGAATAATTTCTTTTCTTCTTCTTCTTTTTCTTAGGAACAGATACATCATCTGATTTTCTATCAAGACTGCTACATACAGCCAGTTCGTGGTCTCCTGTCACAAGTTCTGTTCCTTCCAATGAAAAACTTTTCTTCTTCTTCTTCTTCTTGGAAACAGATACCTTGTCTGATGTAGTCATGTCAGTACTACAATCCTGAACAGAAGCAGAATAAATATCTTCAGCTGTCTCTCTCTCACGTCCCAATTTTATCACTAGACATTCTGAATTTTCTTCAGAACAACGCCTCTTGCTTTCCTTATTCTTGGACAAAATTGAGTAATCTTGTTCTGGGTTAGTCTGGCTACTAATTGTTGCATGTTCAATCTTCTTGTGCTTCTTTTTCCTGTGAGCAGTTGTTTTATCACCCGTTGTTGGCTGAACAAATTCATAATTTGGAATGTTTCCTTCAGATTTCATTTCATCTTCGAGCGTTCTATGCTTCTTCTTCTTCTTCTTGTGAACAGTACTGACATTCGTTTCATTATTAGGATCACCGCCTACATTTTCTGTCAGAGCAGTGTTTGATTTATTCATTCTCGGGATTCTGTTTTCCTATTTTTCACTATTGACTGGTTTGTGTTAAAATCTCACTGTAATGGTAACGAACACGTCTTAAATCTTACTGTTATTTTTCACCAGTACTACTTTCTTCAGCATTGATTGTGCTTCAAACATGGCCAGAATTATTTATAAAATTCTCCTAATAAGAAAATATACACGATTCATGCGGTCCACCACTTTCTTCCACAAGTGGCTATTGTTGCGTGAGAGTTAATGTTCTTGATGCGACTATTCATACAAAACATAAAAAAAAAAAAAAGAAGAAAGAGGTTATAATGATTAGATTTAATCAAATAAATAAACCAGGTGCTTTAGTGGGTCCCCCCCCCCCACCCCTTTTTATTCTAATCGTATATCGGCAATAGTTTCTTTATCTAAATGTGTTGCCTCACACTATGCAAATGTGAATCAGCTGTCAAGTGTCTTGCGCTCTCCCATCACCCATGATCTTCGACACCACACTCTTTGGGTCGTATAGCCAATGATTGATTGATTGATTTATTGTTGCTTTAGGTCCAGCGGACTCTTCCGAGCCAAATCAGGACCGGACAACCCCCGATCCGCATAAAAGATCTGCTGAAACAACCCCAGTGGAAAAATTGAATGCCCTCCACCGGCCAGTCACTTTACAATAAAGACATCCCACGCGGGGGACGGCTGAGGGTTTACCTCAACTACGCGAACCCCCGGTTACAAAAACAAAATAGAATACAAACATCATTATAAATCATCAACAAAACATATACATATAAAATGCCTATATTGCTAACTAATACAATCATAGGAAGCCCTAGCGACCACACGGCAGAAAGCGTCCAACACTCCCAAGCTGATCCAACAGACCTCATACACAAACAAGGAGTCTTGTCCAGGAAGAGTTTTCAAGAAAAAAGGTAGGTCATTGATCTAGCGAAGAAGAAGATAGTATAGCAGAGTGATAGGACAGAGCAGGAATGGGAAAGAGTAAATGAGGAAGACAGCGACAGTGGGAATTTAAAGCACTAAATTTCCATAAAGTGGGGATACTATTTATACTGAAAACCCCCGGCACTCCAACGGGGGTACTGTTGCCGCAGTGAATCTGTCTTGCCTACAAAGGAAAGACAGGTTTTCAACTGTGGCTTTCACTTTTCCCTTTATAGGTTTGAACAATCTACAGTGGCAAGATTGCTCATGACCCCAAGGGGTGTATAGCCAATGAGTCATTGCATACCATCAAGATTTTAATAAGACAAAAAACATAGGACATAAGAAATGTATTCGTGCAAGAGTTCACTTTGAAAAAAGTTGTTTCCGGCCGTGCACACACACACACACGCACACACACATACGCACGCACCCACAATTACATAAATAAATAATTCGGAGAACTATAGTACTATGAAAATTGTTATGTTTTAAAATGTATTAATATATTATTTTTAATTTATTTATTTACATTAAAATATATTAAAATAAATTTTAAAAATAATATTAATACAACTTAAAACATAACAATCTATATATACTGCTATATAGTTCTTTGAATAATTACAAATTACTCTTAATAAAATATAGATGAACGACAAGATGACTGCGTTATATACTAAAAGAAGCTGGGTAATATTCCTGATGATGATATTCTCTACTCTACTGCTTGGCAATATTGGCCCAACCGTACACCAAGGTTGTGCCAATCATGTGTGCTATCTGGGTGATCTGCTTGACACAAAAGGTAACCTTTTAGTACTTGTTTGAATGAAGACTTTACGAGTGAGGAGGTTAGAAAATCCATTAGTAAGTTAAAGAATAATAAAGCTTGCGGTACAGACTTAGTACTTAATAAATTCTTAAAAAGGCATCATCACCCAAGTTATTAAATAGTATTACAATGTTATTTAATCCTGTTCTAAGTAGTGGTAGAATACCGGATGACTGGGCGCTTGGGATCATTTACATTACATTATTACTGCTTTAGGTCCAGCGGACTCTTTCGAGCCAAATCAGGACCGGACAACCCCCGATCCGCATAAAAGATCTGCTGAAACAACCCTAATGGTAAAACCGAAAGCTCTCCACCAGCCAGTCACTTTACAATAAAGACATCCCACGCAGGGGACGGCTGAGGCTTCACCCCAACTTATCGAACCCCCATTTACAAAAACAAAATAGAAAGAATACAAACATTATAAATTATCAACAAAACACATACATATAAAATGCCTACATTGCTAAATAATAACATCATAGGAAGCCCTAGTGACCACCTGGCAGAAAGCATCCAATATTCCCAAGCTGATCCAACAGACCTCATACACAAACAAGGAGTCTTGTCCCGGAAGAGTTTTCAAGAAAAAAGGTAGGAGACTGGTCTAGCGAAGAAGACGATAGTATAGCAGATTGATAGAAAAGAGCAGGAATGAGAAAGAGCAAATGAGAAAGACAGCGACAGTGGGAATTTAAAGCACTAAATTTCCAGAAAGTGGGGATACTACTTATACTGAAGGCCCCGGCACCCCAACGGGGGTTTGGGATCATTTGCCTATAAAGGTAAAGGTGATAAATATATTGTTGATAATTACTGAGGTATAACTTTTTTTAGTTGCTTGGGAAAACTTTTCACTAGCATTATTAATGATAGAATGAACTCATTTCTTGAACTAAATCATTTATTAGGAAACGAGCAATCAGGATTTAGAAAGGGACACTCAACTATACTGATCAAGTCTTTTCCATTTATTGCTTAATTGATATATTTATCTACAACGAAAGAAAAGAGTATTTTGTACATTTGTTGACTACAAAAAGGCTTTTGATAATATACAAAGAAATATCTTGTGGGATAAACTATTAAATAGTGGCGTCTCTGGAAGAGTACTTACCATTATTAATTATATAGTACCAGAAGGCCAAATCCTGTGTCAGAACACACTGTGGATTGTCTTCTACTTTTTTTTACCTGCAATGTCAGTGTAAGACAAGAAGAAAATTTATCGCCAATTTTATTCTCATTGTTCTTGACTTATGTTGTTATTTTTGGCACAACATGTTGATGGTTTATTGTTACCCCTGAACTTATATGATCAAGTTTAATTTTTCAGATGATGAGCAATATTTTCTTTTGTTTTTGTTGTTATATGCTGATGACACGGTTATTCTGTTGGAAACAGTAAATGACATGAAAAGAGTACTAGATATGCTGGGTATTTATTATGAAAAGTTTGGACTTTGTATTAACATTTTGAAGATAAAAAATTATGATATTCTCCCGTGGTAAAGTTAGACGATTACCAGTGTTTACATATATAGAAATGAAATAATAGAGATTGTTTGGGATTATAAGTATTTGGGAACACTTTTTAATTACAAGATTTCAAAACAACTTGAAGGCACAGAGTCTATCAGCTGAACGCGCTATGTATGCTCTATTAGGGAAGTGTAGATAGTTAAATTTGCCACTCGATGTGCAAATAGATCTTTTTGATAAGTGTTAAACCTATTTTGCTGTAAGAAAATGGACATATGTGACAGATTGCAACTAAAATTTTTAAAAATGATTTTGAATGTAAACACTAGCACTCCGACATGCATGATTCTGGGCGAAGTATGGAGTTTTCCGGTTTCCCTGGATGCAAAATGTAGGTTGTTGTGCTTTTGGTACAAATTATGTATTGATTGTGCTAAGAATCCCTCCAAAATATCAGTACTTATGTTTCGCTTGTGTTCTCATCTATTTTTTAGCACAGACTAAAAGCTTTCTTGGCTAGTTTCTGTTCACACACTTTTGAATGATCTTGGTCTTTCCTTTATATGGACACATGGTTGTAATTTGTCTTTGAACTGTTTTAAGAACTTAGTTAAGCAGCGCTTAAGGGATCAGTTCTTGCAAAACTGGCATCAACAAATTTATGATAACACTTGCATCACGTACAGAATCTTTTAAAAATAATTTTGGTTTTGAAAATTATCTTGTTCTTTTGTCACCTCTCCTAAGAAGAAATTTATTGAAACTTAGACGAATTTGCCACAAGTTACCTATTCAGTCTCAAAGATATCTGAACATTGCTAGAGGAGAGAGATTGCGCACTTTGTGTGATCTAGGTGAAATAGGTGATGAATTCCATTATATGTTTGTATGCACTAATCGTTTACTTATTGACAGCAGATCATCTCTTATACCTCAATATTATAGAAATTAATTATCCAAATTTCTATAAAATGCATCAACTGATGAATTCAAAATCTAAAACTAGGTTATTAAAACTGAGTCGTCTTATTGGAATTATCTTTTCTCCGTTTAAATAGAACTTAACTAGCATTTCATGATTATCATTACACTGAAATAGAATTTGTCTCAAGATTGCTTTCTTCATGGATACAACCATTTCTTCTTGGTTATAACCAGTTTTTTTCTCAAATTTAAAATTGTAATATGCTGACATTTACTTTACATTTTGTCTTATTTACGTGTTATTTGTCGTATTGTGTTGTATTGGTATATGATGTTAAATTGGTATCGTTCTGTGTATTTATTTTCTTGCCATATTTAATTTTGTGATTGTAAAATTCCTTAGTGTTTGTCAGTCCAGTTGCTGAATATAATTGTAAATGTAGCATGTAGTGTTATACAATGCCGTTCATGGTACGAATGCTATATGTATCCCATCCCCCCCCCTCCTCAACCCCCCCTTTTTTGGCTATACATCCCCCAGGGCTATGAGCCTCTTGTCATTTTTGTATATATTTAAATCATGTTATGTGAAATAAAAGGACAAAGTTCCAAAGTTCTAAAACAGAATTATTCCTATTGGGATAGGAGGATAGGATAGGATAGGAAAAAGTCTGAGCTCGCACACCTAATTTATTCTTTACCAGTTCAAGAACGGCTCAATATGCTGGCCAAAACAGAAATGCAGTTAGTCGACTCTTTTGGATGGCAGTATAACGCGCGGTATAGTCTGCCATATACACATGCATTCCATAGCACAGACTTGTAATAAATCCATCCTGTTACAGCTTTAGATAATATTTGAATAATTTTCCATCACGGCAGCTTGAGTTAGAATTTTCAGTCAGCACAGTGAATAGCTCGACATCTGGGCTGGTTATTCATTCATTACCATCTTTACCTCCAAAATACAACACCAAATTATGGCCTTTTAAGTAAAAAGAAGTTGCAATTTCTGTGATATGGTTCAACATAAATATAATATAGGCTTGAATCAAGTCACATAAATTTCAGCTTGGGTGTATTGGTTTTTTTGCCAAAAAGGCCGTTTCATTGATACACCTTGTTTCATATTAACCAACTTTCCCCTACATCAATGTTTAGCTTTACATTGTGTTTCAACAAAACTGCATTGTAAATAAAGAAAGATATGCAATACTTGTAGATATACGTGTTTCTTGTAAATCATAATCTGCAGAATGCCCAGTTATTACTACACTAATGTGACTTGCACTGCCCTTATGTATAACACTGCCATTATGTATTAAAATTCACAACAGTGTAACAATATTTAAATAAAAGTTGTATTTTGTAACCTCTATGAAGCAGTTTGTGTATTGTGAGTGCGACAAGGACAAAAAGTCTGGATTTCTCAGCCTGTTTATTTATTTACACATTTTGCGTCTAAACGCAACAGTTATAGGTGATTTTAGACATTCTATCACACTCACTCATTCTCTGTTATTCCACATACACAATGTATCCAAATTGTTCAAAACACTACTTTAGAATAAGAATGAAATAATTAAACATAGCTCATCCATATTCAACCAAAAACAATAAAAATGTTAACATGGGTTAATCCATATTCTACCAAAACAATAAGAATGTGAACAGGGGTTATCCATATTCTACATAACAATACAAATAAAATAACTAAAAACAGGTCAAACATATTCGACAAAATCTATAGGAATTAAATAACTACTTATTAAACATAGTTCATCTATGTTATACAAAATCAATAAGAATAAAATGACTAAACATATATGTCAAACATAAACACAAAGCTAACATAGGATCTTTAAGTTTATCCTACACTTCAAAAACAGATGCATTCAACCGAAGATGAAGACCCAAGATTATATATACATACTATATATAATGCCCTTTTCCCATGACGTTAAAGAGAGTGTACACAATCAGTTTTATTGGATATCAATCCAATGGACTGCGTTTCTGGAGTGTGTTTAGCATATTTTTTATCTCCAACGTAGTCAAATATTCGCTAAAATCAAGTTTTCTAGAATGATTGTGCTTTAACAACAGGCCTAACAACAACAAATAAACAGTGATAAGTGCAGAAAACCTTCACAATCATAACTGAACTAGTCTGTTTTTCATACGCTTCTGATTTGTTTCTGTGATAACATTTTAGCCAAATACCTTCACACCGCTTTCGCTTTCTGGGTACAAAATCGGGCGTAACAAGCGTCTGGGGACGTATATTGGGCGTAACGTTTGTCCACAATGCTAACTGTCACTGTCCCCATTATTACCGCCACCAAACACAAATTCCAAATATACAGTATCATGTCTGTATGCATGTTCTGATCTCTTACTACACACCTCATGGCCCAGCTCCCCCAGCCTCCTCCACTGTCCTGCTCCACTTCTACAATGTGTTTTGAGTTTTAACGCAATATACCTCCTATTTCATTCTTCCTATAATGTTCATGTGTCAGTCTTTGTCCACAATGACTGACTTGTAAGGGGTCTTGACAGTGTTGTGTTGTGGGTATATGCTGCCTAGTGGATCAAACAAAACATGAAAAGAAACAAAAAGTTACACACCTACAAAAATAAAATAAATCCTTAAATAATGAGAGAACAAAACAGAAGAATCGTACACAATCACTAATAATCAACTAAATGACAAAATAAATATTTTTTTTAAATGAGGGAACAAAATGGAAGAAAATATCCCACACACGTTGACAATTGCTATCAACCAACTAAATTTACGAAAAATAATTTTAAAAATAAAATTAAAATAAAAGAACAAAACAGAAGAATCCCACACAGTTGCAAACAACTAAATTCAAATAAATAAATAATAAAAACTGAGGGAACAAAACAAGAATCCCACCCAATCCAAGATCCCCCCCAACTCCCTAGCTCCTTCCTCCGCCCCACCTCTTCCCATCTGTGTAAGAAGCACAACTGTTTCAAGAATTGTGTACGATTATTTACACCGATATACAATTACTGTAATGCCTTATTACTTTTATATTAGCATCATTACTTTAAAAAGCATTTAAAATCATTCAACATTTGTATACTTTACTATAACTTACTGTAAGGTTTTTAAATCTAGGCTACAGCTCAGTCATTCCAGTCATAATAGAAAAAATATGTAAGTGCATGGTTTAGTGTTACAATAACTTGCCAACAAAGGGAAGTCAACGTTTTCTTTAGTATTTTGGAAGAACTATTGCTAATAGAAGAATCAATACCAAGTTATACTTACAGTGAACTGTAGGCCTATCATTTATACATGAAACAATTATTAATGTAAACCAACACAAAATCTTGGTAATTATTCATTTGGCTTCCAGTTCATTGCCATGAGAAAATAGCGTACCTACAATAAATAGGCACAACCATTTACATTCCAGATGACCAGAATTATGACAAAAGTTTCTTTTTTTTTAAACATATTTATTTTATTTTACGTCTGTACATATATTGAGGACTAGTGGTTTTGTACTCTGGCAAACCAGGGTACACAATTTGCTGTTTAAAATGTAGACAGAGAGACAACTGTTGTCTGCGAGTTTCATTTGGACAATGATACCTCCCCATATCCCCCTTGATACCTCCCCATACCCCCCACCTGATATCTCTACGTCCCCCCATGATGCCTCACCATACCCCCTTGATACAGCCCCGAACCCACTAATTCATACCTCCCCATAGCCCCTTGAAACCTTCCGTACCCCCCTTGTAACCTACCTGTACCCTCCTTGATACTTCCCCGTTGATCGTTTCGCAGGTATAGATGAAAGGAATCGACCATCACCAAACCCCCTTATATATACCCGTATCCCCGTTATGCCTACCCATGCCCCTTTAAACCTACCCGTAGCCCCCTTTTACCTACACGTACACCCCTTGGGGTCATGAGCAATCTTGCCACTGTAGATTGTTCAAACCTATAAAGGGAAAAGTGAAAGCCACAGTTGAAAACCTGTCTTTCCTTTATAGGCAAGACAGATTCACTGCGGCAACAGTACCCCCGTTGGAGTGCCGGGGGTTTTCAGTATAAATAGTATCCCCACTTTATGGAAATTTAGTGCTTTAAATTCCCACTGTCGCTGTCTTCCTCATTTACTCTTTCCCATTCCTGCTCTGTCCTTCACTCTGCTATACTATCTTCTTCTTCGCTAGATCAATGACCTACCTTTTTTCTTGAAAACTCTTCCTGGACAAGACTCCTTGTTTGTGTATGAGGTCTGTTGGATCAGCTTGGGAGTGTTGGACGCTTTCTGCCGGGTGGTCACTAGGGCTTCCTATGAATGTACTATTTAGCACTATAGGCATTTTATATGTATGTGTTTTGTTGATGATTTATAATGATGTTTGTATTCTATTTTGTTTTTGTAACCGGGGGTTCGCGTAGTTGAGGTCAACCCTCAGCCGCCCCCCGCGTGGGATGTCTTTATTGTAAAGTGACTGGCCAGTGGAGGGCATTCAATTTTCCCACTGGGGTTGTTTCAGCAGATCTTTTATGCGGATCGGGGGTTGTCCGGGCCTTATTTGGCTCGGAAGAGTCCGCTGGACCTAAAGCAACAATAAATCAATCAATCAATCAACCTACACGTACCACCCCATCCCGATCCTTGGTAATAGTACTACTACTACTACTACTACTACTACTACTACTACTACTACTACTACTACTACTACTACTACTACTAATATTGAATATAGAATAATACAAATAGAAATCATAAAAAACCCCAAGGTTTTAAAAGAAAATTTGATATAAGATATAATAATAATAATAATAATAATAATAATAATAATAATAATAATAATAATAATAATAATAATAATTTATTATTATTATTAGTTTATAAATAATAATAATAATAATAATAATAATAATAATAATAATAATAATAATAATAAATTAAAGGTAAAAAGCCTAAATTAAAAAGAAAAATATCCATATTGTAGTGTTAAAAAAAAAAGGCCCACGTGAGATTTGAACTTGTGTCGCCCTGCACGGTAGGCGAATGTTTTACTAAGTAAGCTACCAAGGCTTCCTAGAAAGACCATCCATTTTTTTGTCTATATGGGAAAACATGCTGAAACCTCAATTTGATTTTTAATGGAAGCGTGCGCAATGAGGCTATTGCAGTTTGTGGACATTTTGTTTATTTATTTATCTCAGAAACGGTTAAACGTTTGGTAAGGAAATGTCGGCTATAACGATTACGCTGGTTTTGAGCACACAGCAGGCCGATCTGCAGCGCCCAGCACCTGCCCAGATCAGCGTCCATACCGGACAAACTTTATAGTAGAGGCGAAGAAGAACTTCCGGCTAAGCAATTTATATATAGATTTTAGATGATCAGTCATTCATTCCCTCGCATCCATACTCACAAACGCACGCACACACAAGTGCATGCAAACATACAGTCGCAGGGGCGGATCTTGTTCTTGTGCCACTTGTGCACGTGCACACACCCCTGGCGGTCCAAAAAAAAAAAAGAAAAAAAAAGAAAAGGAGGGAGAAAGGAGAAGAAAGAAGAGAGAAAAAAATTACTAATTCTCACTCACCACACAGTTTTATGTAGGCTACCTCCAAATTATTATTATTATTATTTTTTTTTTTTTTGGGGTGACCAAACTTGTACATGCATCAGGTCAGTTTTGAATAAAACTGATGTGAGTGGCTATTTCTTGTTTTATTTGCAGTAACTTTATCTGTCTTTGTATAAGCCTTTATGCAAGATGTTCTGCTATTGTAAATTTTATCACCAGAGTTTGCAGAGGGGTGTTTGTGTGTGTGTGTGTGTGGGGGGGGACTAAAAGAGGACTTTTAGTACAAAACAATACTATTTCAGTCCTTAAAATAATGCCCAAAATGCACCAGATTGCACAGATTTTAACCATTATTTTCAAATTTTTTCCGGGGGCCATGCCCCCGGACCCCACTAGTACACTCGCCTGCTTCGCAGGCTCGCACTTGTGGCTACGCCACTTCGCATTAGCTGTGCACACCCCCTCAACAATGGAAAGATCCGCCCCTGAGTCGCATACTACAAAATAAAAAGAATTAAGTAACTAAAACGTAAGTACATCTATAAAACGGTGCTTAAAGGATCTTTCTAACAAAGACTTAAAGAGTTCGTAAATCAGTTGTGATGCTGTTAACTTCGCTATTTGTTTTATAATGGAGCGCATGAAAGAATGTGTTGGTGAGAAATAATGCCACCACATACCCATAATACATTTTAAACATATTTTAGTTTACAAACATTGCATTTCCCCATTAATGCTCTAACCCTCCTTAAATGAATTACATGCATTATCTCCAGCATAGACATTACCTATAAACAAAACAAAAAATCGAAAATGTTGGCCATAATGGTTTTAAAAAAAATTAATTAAAAAAGATTACCTTTGTTTATTTGTTTGTTTTATTGTCTTCTTCATCGAAATGATAAGACCAAAAAAAAATTTTTTTTTTAAATTACATATTTGGAAAATGCAATCCGTGAATAAATAAATACTTTTCGGCGGTCAGAGTTAATACTTATGCATCATATGAACTGGCCAAATGAAGAGGATATAAACGCTTTTGCCAATGCAATACAAATTTCAAAGCTAATGTCTTATATTATTTGTGCTAAATTTCTAGGCAATGTATCGTTTACAATGTCGCACTGATATAATGCATGTTTCAAAGAAAAATTTTCTTTGCACGCACACACAACATTTTTACAATACTGGGAATTCCACAATGTTTATCATACTGTTGTTTAAAATGACAACCTTTCTTGACCTCTTGAACTATCAAGTTTGAAACTTCTTTGACCGTCAATGGTAAAGACAAAGAGTCCGCCTTTATACGTAAAGCACCATTTCTTGCAGCTCGATCTGCCCAATCATTGTATCGAAAACCACAATGAGAAGGGATCCAACAAAAGTCTACATTTGTACCATTTACAATTAAATTATTAATGAGGTGTTTAATTTCAATGATAATGTCTGTTCTTTCTTTATAGGAATTGGAATTTAAAGCCTGAAGTACGGATTTAGAATCTACAAATATTACAACACTTAATAGATTAAATGTTATGCTCATGATTTTACTTAATGCCATTAAAATTGCTAGAAGTTCAGCAGTGAAAATCGATGTTCCCTTACCTAGATAATAAGCATCGGAAATTTTTAAATCAGGCATAACAAAGGCTGCGCCTGTACGTATCATTTGTCTTTAAAACAGAACCATCAGTGTATATTTTTAGAGAAGATGAATATTTTTCTGCTAGAAACATCAGATATGAGTAAGCTGGTATTTTCATTCTTTTTTTCAGTGGAATAGTTTATATCATAACTTGCATTTTCAAGCTCCCAAAGAGGGATGGGTGAGATCAATTCTCTATAATAATAATAATAATAATAATAATAATAATAATAATAATAATAATAATAATAATAATTTATTTTGTCTAGCGCAATTCAAAGTTAAAATGCTTCACAAAGCGCTTGATCACACGCAGCCACACACAGATACACACGCATAATAAATCTATTCTGCATTTAAAAACAAGACAACATGTAAACCTAGTGAAGGTAACAAACCAACAAATAAAAGTATAAAATCAGTCAATCAATCAATCGACTTATAAAATAAATGTGTGATTTCAACGAAAAAATTTAAGAGAGGGACGTTAATACCAAAAGAGGCAGATCAACAATACCTAATCTAAGATGTAAAGTGTAAATGGTGGTGAAATACAGCAGTTTTAAAAGTAGAATAATCGTTGAATAACTATACAACGTTACAACATATGACAGGCCAGATGAAGAGAATAAAAGCTTGTGTAATGGCATTAATCTGGTTTAAAAAGAAAACATATTTGTGATTCACATAATAATAATAACAACACCAATAAATTTTAATAATAATAATAATAATAATAATAATAATAATAATAATAATAATAATAATAATAATAATAGCAGTTCTAATTTCATTCACAGTGAGAACAAGTTAAGAGGGATCAAATTTCATTTAAAAAGCAAAACAATTTTAAGACAAGTACACGCATATGCGCATGCATTCACATACACACGCATTCACTCAAACATTCACACACACACATTCACACGCATATTCACACACACACACACACACACACACACACACACACACACATTTCAGATGTCAGCGCGACAGGGTGTCCGCAAGGGAGGATGTTCTACAGGTGTAAGCGGAAGAGATAGGTTTTCATTTGGGCTTTGAAAGAGTCAAGAGATGGAGATTGGCGAAGGCTGCATGGGAGTTTGTTCCACAGGGTAGGAGCATAGATGGAAAAGGCTCTCTTGCCAAATGTTTCAAAAGAGTAGCGAGGAACTGTCAGAAGAGAAGCGTCTTTATACAAAAAGTCTATATTTTTTAAATGTGTCTGAACTAAATCTTTTGTTTAAGTTGCAATAGTTTGAAACATTTTAGTGTTTTGAGTTCTTTTAGGAAAGTTGACATCTGATCTTAACTGCAATTCTTCCTCTGTGCTATTAAATACTGCAGCGGCTCTTATAATATATTTAGCGCACATCATTTTCCTCCTTTTTTCTAAAAGAATAACACCTGCTACTTCATACGTTAAACTAGTTTTAGTATGAATGGGAACACCTAGTGCTAGTTTTATAGCTTTGCTATCTAAACTCTGCAATTTATTAAGGTAGCAGAGAAATAAACTTCCTGTCCATATGTTATTTTTGATCTAACAAGAGCACAAGCTAAGTGAACTAAAACTTTTGAATCTTGACCCCAAGGTTGTCTAGCAATGATTTTCAACAAGTTATATCTTTTAACCGCTTTGTGTATTAAATAGTCAATATGCTTTTTCCAGTGCAACTTACAAGTTAAATAAAACCCCAAAAATTTTACTTCTTTAACATATTTAAAGTTCTTCTTTGTCAATGAAAATTTGTGGCAGTTGCCTTGGTTCTTGACCATTATTAAATAAGATAATGAATTACCTATTACTTTTCCCAGACCCAGTTTTTGAGTGTATGAACTCACCCACAAAGATACACACCCAAACACTATTTGTATCTGTACTGGTACTTGATGATCCCCCCATGGGGGTGCCGGGGGTTTCAGTATAAATAGTATCCCCACTTTCTGGAAATTTAAATTCCCAGTCTCTGTTTTTTTCATTTGTTTTTTCTCATTCCTACTCTGTTCTATATATCTACTATACTATCTTCTTCATCGCTAGACCAGTCACCTACCTTTTTTCTTGAAAACTCTTCTGGGACAAAACTCCTCATTTGTGTGTGAGGTCTGTTGGATCAGCTTGGGAATATTGAACGCTTTTTGCCAAATGGTCACTGGGGCTTCCTATGATGTTATTATTTGGCAATGTAGGCATTTTATATGTATGTGTTTTGTTGATATTTTATAACGATGTTTGTATTCTATTTTGTTTTTGTAAACAAGGGTTCAATAAATTAGAGTATAGCCTCAGCATCCCCTGCGTGGGATGTCTTTATTGTAAAGTGACTGGCTGGTGAAGTGCCTTCAGTGTTGCCACTGTGCGGATCAGGGGCGAGTTTCAGCAAAGTTGTGGTCTTGATTTTGTGGTCCTGATTCGGCTCTTTGTAGTCCGCGGGACCCTGTAAGCAATGAATAACTATTACTTGATGAGGGTTAGCTGCTGAAATGACCACGACTCGCTGTTATGAGAAACCATTTTGTTATTTTCAATATTAGCTGCCATGTCATATAATTATTCATTCCGTTCATTTGTTTCTCATTTGTTGGTTCACATGCCAAAGAATCATATATAACCACCTTCGTAACTGCAACCACAGGCCCTTTGTGTAAGCCTTAATGTACCAGGTGTGGTGATGAATTGTTCTTTAGTGCATTTCCAGCTCAAAGAGCTGCTCAAGGCGCTGGCTTTAAACAAGATCGAACTCCATCCGCTCTAGGCGCCAACTTGATGCTTTTTGTGCAACACCATATGGCCCAGACAACTGAGCGATCCTGTACAATGGAGAGGGAATAGGGCCTCATGCTTGTTGTGCTGATGCATATGGGCTTATGGCACTTGCCCATGTAGAACATTGGCGTCAATTAGATCTTTACATTTTAGATCTTTACATTCCATGCAGTGGAATACATGAGTGCTGTGACGAGATGACTAGTTTTACTCTGCTTATTTTAATATTTAGCTTGGTTAGCCTATGTAATATTAGAATTTCATTGTTAGCCAGCAGCAGACGACGGAAGTAATCAAGCGTAGCAATAGCATACTGCCGCTTACACACAGTGGCCGTTGACGCTGGCTCAGGCAATGACATCATCGTAATTGCGATAGGCTAGTCACTTATCCGCCAATGAGAACACAGCTAGAATAGACCCAACCAGGTTTGACTAGTTCGAATAGAGACACAGACCGGCAGTTGTGTCAAAACCGAGGAAGAGATAACAGCTACATAGCTACACAGGAGCAGTAGTTCTCTCCAGAAAAGACTAGGACGCAGTACTTGTGAAAATCCGAATTCACTCAAGTAGCCACTGGCCTGATATTGTCACGAAGAGGAACAGGCGTTCTGTAGTGGGCCCAACACAGCATCAGACGAAACCACGTCGACGCACACGTTGGCTGCCGGCGCACCTCCAGCATTGAGCGGAGATAGGCCACCAGTCTAACCATAGGAAAGAAGACAACACAAGTTGTCAGGAAACCGACCACAGCACAGCATGCCAGACTGACAGTTAAGTCTATAGTCGTGTGTAAGAACGAATACACTGTTTCATGGAGTGATGTACACTGTTGCATATACATGTAGAAATGATGTACTGTAACCTTATCCGACTTTTAATTTTCTTTGCTTTATCATTGTTCAAAATAGCATTCTGTGATGAAGATAACTGAGCCAACAGAAATATTCTGAATGGGCCTTGTTCACTGCCATCATTTTATGCCTACTATAGTTTTTATTCCAACACTATACAAGTACATGTATATAGGCAACATGATATATATATAGGCAACATGTATATGCATATAGGCAACATGTACTTGTATCTGGGAACACTTTGTTTACAACTGAACTTATTTAATGAGCACTTATTTGTTTACTTGTTAAATTTGCTGTTATAATTACATTCATCTGGAAAATAACTGCAGCATTTTTGTTTTCTTTCTTGTTTTAAATGTTGTACACCCTGATTGGTTTCCACTTCTTTATTATGAATTAGTATTATATATCACTAAAGTATTATGTCATCCTAGTATTATCTACAACTACTGTGTTACGCTTTGTAAAGCCTGCAAAGCATGTCTTCTTAGAATGAGATATTGCTAGTTTTCTCATATGTTGTATCTTTCCAAGACAGTAAGGGGAAAGTCGGGTAATAATAATACATTACAAAATGTAATATGAAAGATGACCTTGCAGGGGAAAAGAAAACCAGAGTTGCAATTTCTGTGATTTGGTTAAAACATAGATCTGACATATGGCTTGAACTGAAGCAAGTCACAGCTAGAAATTTCAACTTAGGGGTGTTTACTTTTTGCCAAAGGCCATGTTTTATTGGAGACTAAAAGTTTGTATAAAACACAAATGATTAAAAGGCCTCAAGGATGGGATTGGAGTTTGATAGCAACTTGCATAAAATCCTTATTAGACGTTATCCATAATCCTCCTTGGATTGAGAAAATGATAGGAAAGCAGGGGCGGATTATGGCGTTGATATGGGGGGGTTTCCAGGCCATTTTAAATAACAAGGAGATTAGTAATGCACCGAATTGACAGGAGTCAAAGAAAAACTGTTGACCCGTTGACTAGTGAGTACATGACAATGATTATCCTACCGTTTTCGAGTTAATCAGCAGTCAAGCTGCAAGAGGTGACGAGGTATCTCTGTCGCCATTCGGGTCTTGAGTTTCCTTGCAAATGCGTCTACTATGGTCATTGCGTCCACTTCAAGTTTCCTGTGGAGCCTCATCAGTGCCAGACCATTCAAGCGCTCTTTTGTCATGGTTGACCTCAGGCTGGTTTTTAGGAGTTTGAGTCCACTGATCGACCTCTCACACTCAGCAGTGGTGACGGGAAGCGTTGCAAGCAGTCGAAGTATGACATGGAGGTTAGAGAAGAAGTTTATGTTGCAGTGCAGTAGAGAGGCAACAACTGTTGAAGGGCGTGGTTGTGATGTCTGTCCTTTCCACTTGACGCACCAGCGGTGAAGCTGTGCTGGAACTTCTAGAGGATCTGGCAGGTCAGATGCCCACATGTCTGCCAGACATGTAATGCCCTCAGGAATCTTGCATGCATTCTCAACACCAGCAGCTTGGTCTGCGACGAGGACTAACTCAGTATTTTTTTTAAACGACTGCTGAATTCGGACAGTAGGTGGTTCAAGAAAGGCGCTGCTATGCTGCGTCTGAAGTACTGTTCTGGTGTGTCTGCTGGCTGATTTTGTCTGAGTGTCTGTCCACATTGTCACATTTTCATGGACATTTCCTGCAAGCTCCACTGCCTGAGTGAACCAAGTTGTAAAGACGTCATCCAGGTTGCCTCGAAGATCAGCTAGAGCACTGGATGTCCCTTTTATAGCAGCATATGCTTCCACGATGTCCCGTGTTTTCTTCTGCAGGTTCACTGAGAGAGGTGTAAGGTATCTGAGACAGTTTCTTGTGACCACAAAAGACACCATGAAAGCACTGCTTGTGGATGCTGCTCTTAGTCCTCGACACTTAGAGTGTCACTGTCCCAGTCCTCGCTTTTGTTCTCCATGTCACCCAAGCAACGGTACACGTATGTGAACAGGTTAGTCAGGGTTTCAAACGCATTGTGCAATCCATCGGGTCCGACATAAGTCTACAAGTTTTCGCTTGTTGGTGATGTCACAAGCTTCCAAGATTTGCTCTAAGTAGCGCTGCCTTTGGGGAGACAATGAAAAGAAGAGTGAGAGTTCCTTCACTGTCCCGAACATGTTGTGGATGCTCTGCACACCACATGCTTTTACGATGCACAAATTGAGGCAATGTGCGGCACAATGAAAGTAAATAGCCTTTTCATTCAGCTGAGAGATCCTAGCCTATACCCCTTTGAATTTGGCAGCCATGTTTGAACCACCATCATACCCCTGCCCCCTGATGTCTTCAACGTGCAGACCCCATTCTTCAAGGCAACCAAGGATATTTTCTGTGAGTGCTTCACATGTGATTCGTTCACAAGGAACAAAATCTATAAACTCTTTCCATATGATCTGGGACGAGTCCACAAAGCGCAAGACAATCGCAAGCTGCTCCCAGTTGGCTGTGTCACATACTTCATCAGCAAGGAGAGAGAAATGTTTTGCCTTTTTGACTTCTGCCAGCAACTTGTCCCTGATGTAGTCACCAATCAAATCTATGATGTTGTTTTGAGTGGTCTTGCTGACCTGTGCCTTCTGGTCCTGATTTGGCTAGGAAGAGTCCGCTGGACCTAAAGCAATAACGGAACCATGTAATATAATGTATGAACTGTGCCAGATTGAGAGGATTCTAAATTTTGCTGAAGAACTGTATCACCAGATTCGATGCGAAAGCGGATGAGAGCGTTGAAGTTGCTGCGATTTTCTTCATCCAGGACAAATTTAGAGAGATTTTGCATGGCTCGTTTTACCACTGGCACATTATTGTTCAAGGTTTAGAGAGAAAGATAAAGCTTTTTTTTTTTTAAACCGCTGAGGGGGGGGGGGGGGGGGGGGGGTTCCGTGCAACTGGGAAACCCCCCATAATCCGCCCCTGGAAAGATCTATCTCCTCTTCTGTGCTACAATTGGTTTTCATTTGTGGATTAGTGCCATAGATATAGATGGCCATTTTGCTGTGTTCTCGGCTCGAATGGGGCCTCTTGGCTTGGTGAAAATCTGATTTTCCAAAGCATGAGAGGACGCCTGAATTAATACACCTTGTATCATATTATCTGACTTTCTCTTATATTAGGTACTCCAAGTTGCGCCATTACTGTGTCCGCCCTATGGGCCACTTTTAATGCAATTGTTCTCTTGATTGTTTTGCCTGATGTTGAATAAAAACATACCAAATGAATGCCTGAGCCTTTTATCTTTTATGCGTGTGTTTCTTTGAGTGAAAGATATCCAAGTTTCAAAGTACAAAAACGTGTTTTGCGATGCACTGCCTCGGTTGTGCCAGACGCCATCTTCTCAGGGCGCTCTCAACCCCACCTCCATACAAAATGAAATCTCAGTTAGGGAATTAATCTCCAACAAAAAAATCGACCAATGAAAGAATCTGTACTATTTTGGCTTTCTTCCGGTGCAATTTTTTTTAAAAATTCAGTGGGAAATTCATTTTGTGATCTGTTGTGGAACTTTTTGTTGCTTTTTTTTTTTTTTAGATACCTTCTACTGAATCGATCTGTTTAAAAAGTAGCTCGTTGGAAAGGCAAATCTTTTTTCTACAATAATATGTTATCAGTTTAGGATTTTTGAGTTCACACTAGCTGAGATTATTTAGAAATGGAGAGTGGTGTTGAGCGCGACAGCTACCAATGTGCGTCGGTAATGGCGGAGTACGATGTCAGTGTAACTTCTTGCACGTCGTCACAAGTCAATCTAAAGGCACTTGTTGGTAAGTTTAGCCTGTAAATACTTGTTAATAACATTTGTATTGTCGATAAATATATTTTTTTCAAATGATAGGCCAATTGTTTAGCAATTATTTGAAGACCGGAAGTTGACAATCGAGAATCGATCATGTAGGTTGAATGGTATGGTCAAAAATATGTGAAATTAATTAAGATACACCTTTTCCACCAGATTTAACTGTTAACAAATTTTATCTGCATATATTAAAGATTCTTATCATATATTCCATTGGGGGTAAAATATGCACAGGGATTTAAGAAAAAACGATCTTGCTATTAAGTCACGTGACTTCAGCACTGTTTACTTTCGTTTTCATTTACAGCTAGTGAGCTAGAAACTTGTGGCAGTGGTTAGACCTATATGTTTTAGGGCAATTTGTGTTGAAGCTATTTTTGTTATTGATTTTTTATTTGAGCTATTCTGCAAGCATCCAAATCTCTCCCAATTACTTCAAGACCCAATGTTTTTAAACATAAATTAAATTGCAGCCAAATATAATTTAAACTTATTTTTTACTAGTTTTAGTACTTTTACTTAGCCAGGATTGAGGATATTTGTGTGTGTGTACATTCATTTTACTGATATATGCGATAATAAAAAAAAGCAACAGTGATTACATTTTACTTTGGGTTTATGCCATTGTGATTGTTGTTCATTTGTATGTTATTTAAATTTAAGTTTAACAGTTGTTTGATATGAAAAACTATGTTGTATAGTTTTAATATTTATGGTTGCCATTGTAAAGATTTATTATTATTATTATCATCATTATTATTATATTGATGATCCATAGTTCTTGTCATACTATTTTGATTTGCCCTTTCCTCTATTCACTCACCACCCCACTGCTTTTTTTTTTTCTTGAAGTTTTCTTTTTCTTTCTTTTTGTTTTTGTTTGTTTTTGGTAGTTTTTTTTTTGCCTCCTGTGTCATATTAATGCAGTGCTGTTCTTTTTTTTTTTTTTTTTTTTTTTTTTTGTAGCTGATGAAACATACAACAAATTGAAACTGAGTTTACTGCCAACCAAGCGAGGTGCTCCACCACGCCCCCCATTAGACTTGTTGTGTACGAATCGACTACTCCTCCAGCTGGTCGCTCTCTCAGAAGACCACAAGAAAACTTCAAAAGATGTATGCATATTACTTTATTAGTTTCATTACTAAAACCGAGCCCCCCTTTTTTATATAAATGAAATTGACATCATATTTATGATATTATTTACTGTTGTATGCAAAACTTGCATGTTCTGTTTACTTTACTTGTTAAAATTAGAGCATAAGGCATTTACTTGAATAAAACTAGTATATAAATCTAAGCAATTTTTTTACGATAGGTAGTCCTTATCAAAACATGATGATAATGTTACTATGCATTAAAGTAATTACTGTAACTTGTACAGCAGAGGTCTATGTTATAAAATTTTATATTTTCTTCTGTTGTTGTTTTAGGTGGGAGCCTGGTTTCAAAAACTCTTTCCTGCTGTTGTTTATCCTGTCAGCCGTCTGAGTCCCTCACTGAGCAGACTTCGAAAGAGGGTGATGACCATGCATGCACAAGGTGAAAATCTGACTTCACTTTTGGACACAGAGGTGGACTTTGATTTTGTGTCTAATTCCCTCACTTCAATTGGCCTGAAAAGAGGGCACCTTACTGGTGTTTTGTCGCCTCCACATGAACCACTGCTTCCAAATCAAGTGACAAATGAGACAGTACGTGACCTTGAGCATTTTCGTAAAAGCGAAAGACTCAGAGAAGAATTCACAACTCGCTGGGTGACAAAGTTGACAGGAGCAACAGATCCAGAAAAACATGTCAAGTACAGCATTAAGAAAAGTCTTGACTGCTACAGAAAACTGAGCATAAATAAGGGTTCTGATCAACATAATTTGCTGGCCTTACATCTGAAAACACCATTTCAAGTTCAGCCACCTGCTAAGGCATCCATGTTGCCAGCTGCTACTGCTTCTGCATCAGACTTAAACCATGATAATAAAAATGATAGAAAAGATATTAATCAACTAAAGGCTGACATGGAATTGTTACATGAGAAAATAAACATGCAACAAGCAAGTATTCGAGAGCTGACGAGTGACAAAATGAATCTAATGAAAACAGACAGTGAGAACAGAAAATTGAAGAGAGATCTGAACAGAGTAAATGACATTGTAAAGCAGCAGAAGTTGTTGAAAGACTTGAAACCAGACAGTGACAGGCTTAGGTATTTGAAAGCTAGGAACCTTGTGTTGAAAGACAAGCTAAGGTCTGAGATAACAATGAAGAAAAGACTTAGTGAACTGAAGAGAGAAAACAGTCAGCTGAAACTAGAAATTATTCAAGTGAAAAAAAGAGCTGCTACAGACATTGAAACTGGCAAAAGAAAACATAGAAGATTAACATCAAAGATGAAAAAGCTGAAGAAACAGTTGGGAATGTTGACAAAAAACGAAGTAATTGCACTCAATGTTTAGCTTTCCACAATGTGTTTCAAAAAAACTTTGTTGTACATAAAGTAAGATGATATTATATACTTGTATCACCACATATATTGTAAATCATAACTTGCACAGTGCCTTATTACTACACTAATGTGACTTGTACTGCCATAATATATAACACTGCCATTATGTATTACATTTTACGATAGTGTAACAATATTTACATTGAAATAAAAGTGGTATTTTATAACCTGTATGAAGCAGTTTATGTACTGTGAGTGCGACATGGACAGAAAGCTTGTTTATTTATTTATACACTTTAATCTGTCACTCACTCACTGTTTTTACTTCCACACGCACAACATATCTGTATCGTTCAAAAACAATACCTCAGAATAAGAATGAAATAACCAAACATAGGCCATTCATATTCTACCAAAACAATAAGAATTTAATAACAAAACATAGGTCAGCCATATTCTATTAAAACAATAAAAATCTAAACATAGGTCATCCTATCCTATCCCATAACTCAAAAGGTCATTGGGGCACCACAGATGATCATAACCAGCGTACTCCATCTTTCTGAGAACAGAGAAAGATGAAAATAGGTCATCAATATTCTACCAAAACAATAAGAACGTAATAAGTATAAACATACATATATCATCCATTCTACCAAAATAATAAGAATGTAATAAGTTTAAACATCATAGATCATCCATATTCTACCAAAACAATAAGTATAAACATATATCTTCCATTCTACCAAAATAATAAGAACGTAATAAGTTTAAATGTGGAATAACTAAACACAGTGTGTGTGACAAGCGAAGAGAGATGAAAAAGAAAAAAATTACACACACCTGGAGCTGATCCCTACCGAAAAATCAACAATGACATCCGAAATGGCATGCGCACAGCAAAGGAGAACCGGATAGAAGAACAATGCCAGGAAATAGAGAACGGTCTGAACAAGAACAACAGCAAGAATGCCTACCAGACCTTGAAGCGGCTGACAAGTGTTGAACAGCCCAAGGTCGCTAGGTCCAAAACAAGTCTGGCATATGACTTACAGAAGAACAAGAAGTCTTCGATAGATGGACAAAATACTGCTCTGACATTTACAACCACAAACCAAACGGAGACCCATCAGTTCTAACATGTCTCCAGAACAGAGAAGAAGAAAAAATCCTCCCAATTCTCCGAGAAGACGTTGAGGCAGCAGTGCAATCCCTGAAGAAGGGGAAGTCAGTGGGAGTGGACAACATACCCACAGAATTGCTTCAAGCAGGAGGAGAAGCGATGATTAACGCCCTCACCATTATCTGTAACAAGATCTGGCAGAGTGGGAAGTGACCTACACCATGGACTCAGTTGCTTGTCATTGTAATGAAATTAAGTTATTTCATTTTTGGACATAGCACTCGAGATAATCTAGATTTATTATTTTCTTCTAAACTGAGAAGTAAAGAATAATTGTAGTTGTTTATATTATGTGAAGTTACTGTATATTAAATATGAATGATAGTAAAAAGACATCTAGTCAAGAATCTATGACCTCACAATAAAAGTGACGTATTCTTAGAGCAGCCATTTTTGTTGTGAAGACTTTTGACGTAGTACTCATTCTCATATTCGTGAGACGTAAAGTTGGTATTGACAACGAGGTACACAGGTATTTCATCGTAGGCATATTTGTTTACCAACACTTGTGACTTGTGACTTCAAAGCGAGAGGACCACACCCTCCGAGCTCTGCTTTTTAACGGTCGAAAACCGTCATCCAAATATTGGGAAATCGGAACGTTCAAGCTAGGCTTCGTCATTTTTTTTTTCCTTCGGCGACGTGTTGTTGAGGATAATATCACAGAGAACCGTTTGGACACATTTTGCTGGAAGAATATTTACAAGATTGATGCCAGAGATGGAAGACAGCCGGGAGCAGACGATGTCGAACGTAGACCTGTTGCAGCCATAGCCACTGTCTACTTCGATGTCCTGTAACTCGTCTTTGAGAGAAGAGCGCTGATCACATTGTCCACTGACGATCTGAGGGTCGAATTGCTACGAACTGAAGAGGTCTTGTAACTGGTGGGTGAAACTCTAGGAATAAAATAAATCGTAGAGAGTCTAGTTCTATACTTGGATACTATCATTTGTAAGAGAATTGTTTCGTCTAATTATGGGTAATTAATTAACGGAACGATTTTTAATGTGTAGGTATAATTTTGGTTGCAGAAGGTGCAACAGAAAATAATGTGTCGTTCTTTTCGTACGAGAATCGCAATGAAAATAGGTTATGTAATTTTCTAGATCATCTAAGTTTCGAAATGTTGTTGTTTATATTCATTTAATTTATGCATTAAGTGAGGGATCCTTGCGGGTAAATAAATGGTAATTATTTACGCAATGACGATGATTATAATTGAAGAAGTTGTGATTGCGAGTTGCGCAATACGAACTGTTAGCCGGTTGCCATGGAGTAACCGTTTTCTTGGAGATTGCGTTTTCGCGAATCCATTTGAATGAATTATTAATGGGTTGTTTGCGCAATGCTCTGGTGTTAAATGTAAATAAATAATTGTTGAGTTGGATGATTTGATAATTTAGGGCCAGGATTTTCATTTTCATTGATTATCGCCAAGAGGCTGATTGTAAATAATAAAATCGCTTTCCAAGCGAATAACCTGGCAACCGTTATAATAGGGGTTTCGTGATACTCACCTGTGCTTCGATAATACAGGTGGGACTTCTTACCTTTTCCTCTTCTCACCTTTATGCTGGAACTTCACCGTACTTCCACGTGTGTGATTTACCATCCATTGGGAAGGGCTACAGTCCAGACATCTTAGAAGAACCAGGACTGTGCCAGATTCGAGTGTCGAGAAGAACAAGAACATTTAACTCAAACGCGTACTCGGTCTCGACCTCGTCAAAATCGGATAAGTCCTTATCTTGAAATTGCCTACCTTTCGAGGAAGGTGATTTTATTATCACTAGTAAATATCGTTCATTTTCTGTGACAGGTTTTTATCTTCTTTTTATGTGTAAAAGAAGAGTTTGATAGCGAGCGGAAGTTTATGTATTGAGCCACTACACGCATTAATATCTTGCAACATAACATCTTTAAACTTTCTGCTTATAACAAAATAAATCAAACAATAAACGCAACAAGTGGGGGCGTCGTCTGGGATAGTTTATAACGTAACTATAACGAAATTATAACGAGTGTAACTCTATTTTCTAAGTTGCGGAAATTCTGTCACAATTTTGAACTTTTTACTGGTTTTAATAATCTTGTTATCATCATGTTTATGCATATTTTGTACATGTTGTAATAACCTTGCCATCGTTAACAACATGTAAGTTAACCATCTAGAAGGATAGTTCTAGCAATTTATCCAGTTTATATTTTGCGATAGAATTCTGTCGGGGAAATATTCTATTGAAAGGGGAAAAATCGACGGATAGATTTGTTCTTCTGATTAGTCATACAGTTGATTAGTCGTGTGCTAGATTGAATTTATTTATCAAGTATCGGTCATTGGTAAAAGATGAATTCGGAAACACGAGGACCTGTGTTAATCTAGAGTGTTGTATAGGTAGAAATTAGTTATGTAAAACTAAGTTACCTAGTCGTTTTTGACAGCTAGATGGAGATCTAGTGAACATTGTTTATTTGTGAAACAGTCATTTAGACAATTTGTTAAAGGCGTGTACTTTAATAGGTTAGATAGATTGTAGCAGGGAGTTCTACAATAAGGGCCATTAAAGTTTGAAATTATTGTAACAATCTTTGTCTCATAAGAAGTAGAGGCTATAGGATTAGTTATCGGGGAACGTTGGATTGCGTTCGCAAGGTCTAGCAAATTCGGGTCACCATAAAGGAATGACCGGCTGAATTATGTTAGGTATATAATCACGTGGGTATGATTATGTACGAATAAAGTCTTCGGAAGTTTTATGTATTTATTCGAAGCAGGCCGTATCTGCAATGGCAGGAGAGTAAGTCCATTGTTCAGTTAGTCTATAGAACTGGAGGGTACAGATAGAGCAATTGTTGTTGGATAGTATAGACAGTTGCAGATAGTAGTACCAGTAACTGCGAAGTGTTTTAATAATTGCTGAGGGTGCATTATTAAATTTAGTATAAGACGTAGTGAAGTGGAAATACATAATTATTTTCGGTTTTCTAATTCATGTAATTAGGTTCCTTGAGTAGTGTTGGCAATCTACTTACTTTATTTCAACTTAGAATATTTTTTCTGGATTATGGCTGACCAGTCTACATCTATGAGTATGACAACTCGATCACAGTCTCGTCTGATAGATGGAGATAACCCAACAGCTAGGTTTAAAGCTGAAGGTGAGAGTTTGGGTTTATCTGGAGCGGATTTACTCCAATATATCAGGGACGAGAAAGACCGTTTGGCTAAACTCGAAAGAGAAGAGAGAGAGCGTTTAGCTAAACTCGAAAGAGAAGAGAGAGAGCGTTTAGCTGAAGTTGAAGAAAAGAAAATGAATTTTGAATTAGAAGAAAGGAAGTTACAACTTGAGGCTGAGCAAAAGACGCTACAACTTCAAGCAGAAGTTGAGCAAAAGAAATTGCAGTTTCAAGCAGAAGTCGAAGAAAGGAAGCGCCGAGATGATCAGGAATACGAGATAGAACGATTGAAAATCCAAAATGATCATTCTGAAAGAACAGCTGATAATGGAGTCAGAGTTAGTCATTCCAATCACCTACAACAGGATTTCCTCAAGGTTAAATTACCATTTTTAGAAGATAAAGACGACCTTGAAACATATCTCCGTACGTTCGAGAGAACAGCCAAACAGTTGAAGTGGGAGGAAGATATTTGGGCTTTGAAACTCAGCACTTTATTGAAAGGTAAAGCGCGGGAGGTTTACTCGCTAATGTCAGATGAGAAAGCCGCAGATTATGACGAACTCAAGAAAGCTCTACTGCTTAGATTTCGTTTGACCGCAGAGGAGTATAGAAAGAAATTTCGATCGGCCAAGCGTCAAAGCAATGAAACTACTCAAGAATTTGCGACCAAGCTTGACCTTTGGTTGACGCGTTGGCAGCAATTAGCTAATAAGGGTGACACATATAAGGAATTAAGAGATCTCTTCATGGTGGAGAAATTCATTGAAGGGATTCCTTATGACCAAGCAAGGTTCATTCTTGAGAAGTCACCTAGTGACATAGAAGAAGCTGTTGAACAAGCTCTGATTTTTGAGTCAGCAAAATTAACTGCAAGTTCAAGCCATGAACGCCCAAAGAATTCTTTTGATGCGAGAAACAAGCTTAGAGATCTGAAACCTAAAAATGACAATGTCGAACCGCAACCGAATAGAATGGATTCGAACCGGTTCGCGCAAGGTCAAGGTCACAGGAATAGGTTTACTGACAGAACTTGTTATAGTTGTAACGAACAAGGACATGTATCGAAATACTGTCCAAAAAGGTCGACCAAACAATCAGCAGCCGTATTTGTACCAAATATGGTCGAGTCTAGTAAGGCTGCGAGTAGTGAATTGTGTGAATCGTGCACAAAGATTCCATTTTCACCTGAGTGTGAAGTGAAGGTGGAAGGCAAAGTCGCGTTAGCAATACGCGACACGGGAGCATCTGTAACAATCGTACAGTCGAGTCTTATACCCGACAAATATAAGACTGGAAAGACTCTTGATGTTATGCTTGCGTCCAGTACTGAACGGATGAGTTTGCCCATCGCTTTGGTTCAGTTAGAGACTCCGTTTTTCAGCGGAAAGACGGAAGTTGCTATGATGGATAATCCTGTTTGTCCGGTTTTAATCGGGAATTATCGTACCACAGAACTAGGTGAGATTGTACCTATCCCTGTCTATGCCATACGGTCAAGGTGTTCTGCAGTGCAGACAAGAGGAGATGAGAAAAAGTCGGACCGAGTTCTCAAGATCTCCGGGTCGTTATTAGGCGATGTGACTCCAGAGGATTTGAGTCAGGAACAGAAGAAAGATCCCACTCTAGAGAAAATCAGGAAGTTAGCAGAGACGGGAACAACCGAAGCTGACCGAGGAAAGAAAGGAAAGAAAATTCTGTCGGACTATCGATGGTCCAAGAATATTCTATACAGATTTTTCGACGTGAACGGAAAGCTGACTCGCCAAGTTGTTGTTCCGTCCAAATACCGCGCTGAAGTCTTGCGACTAGCGCATGATACACCAATGGCCGGACATTTGGGTATCAGAAAAACCAGGGGTCGGATTTGGGATGATTTTACATGGCCTGGGATTTGTGGTGACATACGGCGATACTGTGCGTCATGTGACGTATGTCAAAGGTCAACACCCAGAGGTAACACACGTAAAATCCCGATCGGTCGAATGCCAGTGATAAACACACCATTCGAGAGAGTTGCCGTGGATCTAATTGGGCCGATTATCCCAATGTCGGATCGCGGACATCGTTATATTGTAACGATGATTGACTATGCCACTCGGTATGCTGAAGCTAAACCTCTTAAATCGATCAAGGCCGAGGAGGTTTCGGAAGCGTTGTGGGAGATGTGGACCCGCCTCGGAATACCAAAGGAGATCCTTACAGATCGCGGTTCTCAATTTGTTGGAAATTTAGCTGATGAGGTCAACCGACTACTCAGTATTAAAGGATTGCGCACGTCACCATATCACGCACAGGGTAATGGCTTGGTCGAACGATTCAACGGTACGATCAAGAGTATGCTAAAACATCTATGCCAAGAACAAACGCGGGAATGGGATCGTTTCATTCCAGCTTTGCTTTTCGCAATACGGGAAGTACCGCAGGAATCGCTACAGTTCTCTCCTTTCGAACTTCTGTATGGAAGAACTGTACGCGGTCCGATGCAGATACTGAAAGAACTTTGGACTAAAGATGACCAGAACGAAGAAGTTCGCACTACATTTCAATATGTAGTTGATCTGCGCAACAGAATTGAGGAGACATGCGCGATTGCCAGAGAAAATCTGAGGAAAGCCGCTGCTAAACAAGCGAAATTCTTTAACAAGAAGACAAAAGCTCGTTCTTTCAGCGTAGGAGAAAAGGTGCTGCTCCTTCTCCCAAATAAAGCTAATAAACTCCAAATGACTTGGCGTGGACCATACATAGTCACTGACAAAGTCAACGACTATGATTACCGTGTTGCCATTGGTGACAGTGAACGGTTGTACCATGCCAATATATTGAAAAAGTATGTTGACAGAGCGCCAAGTACTGAGACACATATTGTAGCAGTAGTGATGATGGAAGACGCTAGCGAACATGATGTGCCAACATCGCGGACTTCAGAGATTCCGCTGATTCAATTAAAAAGGTTAGAGGGACCTGAGAAGGTGAACATTGCTGAAACTCTTAGCAAAGAGCAGAAAGCAGAGCTTCAACAATGCATACAGGCAAGAGAGTCAGTACTTTCAGATTTACCTGGATGTACTCCTTTACAATCTTGCGAGATTCCGCAGGAGAAGAAAGTACGTTTTCGTACGGCAATATCCGTTACCGTACGCCAAAATTCAAGTCATCGGACAAGAAGTCGATGCAAAGCTTAAGATGGGAGTGATTGAACCAGCTGCATCACCGTATAATGCACCGGTGGTGCTGATTCAGAAGAAAGATGGTAGCAATAGATTTTGCATAGACTACCGTAAACTGAATCAGGTGACCAAATTTGACGCTGAGCCTATGCCCGATGTGAATCAGCTGTTCGCCAAACTGAGTAACAAGAAGTTTTTCAGTAAATTAGATTTAACCAAGGGGTACTGGCAGCTCAAGATGGTCGAAGGAGATAAGGAAAAAACTGCATTCACCACTCCGCAAGGTCAGTTCCAGTGGAAGGTCATGCCTTTTGGACTGAAGAACGCCGGAGCGATTTTTTCACGTATGATGCGGAAACTTCTGAGACCAATTGACCAGGAGTCAGTGAGTAATTTCATGGATGATATACTCATTTCAACGGAAACGTGGAAAGAACATATCTGCATACTTCAACAGGTACTGGACAGGTTGAAGGAGAACAATCTAACGGCCAAACCGTCGAAATGCTACCTTGGATACAAGAGTCTTTCATTTTTGGGTCACGAAATCAGTTCAGGCATTATTCAACCAGAGACTGATAAGCTGCAGAAGATCAGGAACGCTCAACAACCCAGAACAAAGAAAGATCTTCGCTCATTCTTAGGTTTAGCGAATTATTACAGAAAATTCATTGCTCAATTCGCTACTCTTGCTCTTCCTCTTACTGATAAGACGAAGAAAGGACAGCCAGATGTAGTACAGTGGGATGACACGTGTCAGCAAGCTTTCGATACACTGAAAGCAAAATTGTGCGAGAAACCCATTATCATCATGGCAGACACGCAGAAACCTTATGTACTTCGAACCGATGCTTCTGATCGAGGTCTGGGTGCAGTTCTACTGCAAGATCATGGTAACGGTCTTCAGCCGATAGCTTACGCAAGTAAGAAACTAAACAGCGCTGAAACCAAGTATGCTACCATTGAGAAAGAATGCATGGGCATTGTCTGGGGAGTGAAGAAGTTTGAACCGTATCTATACGGGACTACCTTCACTATTGAAACTGATCATCAACCTCTGCAGTATTTGAAGAAATCCAAAACTGAAAATGGTCGTCTCATGAGATGGGCCATTCAACTGCAACAGTACGACTTCGTCGTCAGGGTTATTCCAGGGAAAGACAACGTTGGAGCGGATTATCTCAGTCGTTCTATGTAATGTGAAATTGGCTAGACCAATTTTTATCTAAGAAGGGGGGTATTGTAATGAAATTAAGTTATTTCATTTTTGGACATAGCACTCGAGATAATCTAGATTTATTATTTTCTTCTAAACTGAGAAGTAAAGAATAATTGTAGTTGTTTATATTATGTGAAGTTACTGTATATTAAATATGAATGATAGTAAAAAGACATCTAGTCAAGAATCTATGACCTCACAATAAAAGTGACGTATTCTTAGAGCAGCCATTTTTGTTGTGAAGACTTTTGACGTAGTACTCATTCTCATATTCGTGAGACGTAAAGTTGGTATTGACAACGAGGTACACAGGTATTTCATCGTAGGCATATTTGTTTACCAACACTTGTGACTTGTGACTTCAAAGCGAGAGGACCACACCCTCCGAGCTCTGCTTTTTAACGGTCGAAAACCGTCATCCAAATATTGGGAAATCGGAACGTTCAAGCTAGGCTTCGTCATTTTTTTTTCCTTCGGCGACGTGTTGTTGAGGATAATATCACAGAGAACCGTTTGGACACATTTTGCTGGAAGAATATTTACAAGATTGATGCCAGAGATGGAAGACAGCCGGGAGCAGACGATGTCGAACGTAGACCTGTTGCAGCCATAGCCACTGTCTACTTCGATGTCCTGTAACTCGTCTTTGAGAGAAGAGCGCTGATCACATTGTCCACTGACGATCTGAGGGTCGAATTGCTACGAACTGAAGAGGTCTTGTAACTGGTGGGTGAAACTCTAGGAATAAAATAAATCGTAGAGAGTCTAGTTCTATACTTGGATACTATCATTTGTAAGAGAATTGTTTCGTCTAATTATGGGTAATTAATTAACGGAACGATTTTTAATGTGTAGGTATAATTTTGGTTGCAGAAGGTGCAACAGAAAATAATGTGTCGTTCTTTTCGTACGAGAATCGCAATGAAAATAGGTTATGTAATTTTCTAGATCATCTAAGTTTCGAAATGTTGTTGTTTATATTCATTTAATTTATGCATTAAGTGAGGGATCCTTGCGGGTAAATAAATGGTAATTATTTACGCAATGACGATGATTATAATTGAAGAAGTTGTGATTGCGAGTTGCGCAATACGAACTGTTAGCCGGTTGCCATGGAGTAACCGTTTTCTTGGAGATTGCGTTTTCGCGAATCCATTTGAATGAATTATTAATGGGTTGTTTGCGCAATGCTCTGGTGTTAAATGTAAATAAATAATTGTTGAGTTGGATGATTTGATAATTTAGGGCCAGGATTTTCATTTTCATTGATTATCGCCAAGAGGCTGATTGTAAATAATAAAATCGCTTTCCAAGCGAATAACCTGGCAACCGTTATAATAGGGGTTTCGTGATACTCACCTGTGCTTCGATAATACAGGTGGGACTTCTTACCTTTTCCTCTTCTCACCTTTATGCTGGAACTTCACCGTACTTCCACGTGTGTGATTTATCATCCATTGGGAAGGGCTACAGTCCAGACATCTTAGAAGAACCAGGACTGTGCCAGATTCGAGTGTCGAGAAGAACAAGAACATTTAACTCAAACGCGTACTCGGTCTCGACCTCGTCAAAATCGGATAAGTCCTTATCTTGAAATTGCCTACCTTTCGAGGAAGGTGATTTTATTATCACTAGTAAATATCGTTCATTTTCTGTGACAGGTTTTTATCTTCTTTTTATGTGTAAAAGAAGAGTTTGATAGCGAGCGGAAGTTTATGTATTGAGCCACTACACGCATTAATATCTTGCAACATAACATCTTTAAACTTTCTGCTTATAACAAAATAAATCAAACAATAAACGCAACAGTCATCACTCTTACTAAAAAGGATAACCTTCAGGAGTGTGAAAATTACTGCATCATCAACCATCCCAGCAAGGTCCTCCTCAAAATAATACTCAACAGGTTGAAACCCCAAGATGAGAAAATGTTAGCTGAAGAACAAACAGGATTCAGGGCAGGGTGAAGTACCACTGAACAGATTTTCAACCTCAGAATAATCTGCGAGAAATACCTACAGCACCAACAACTTCTGTATCATATGTTTGTAGACTTAAATAAAGCGTTTGACCGAATCTGGCATCCAGCTCTGTGGGCAACCATGAGAGAGTACAACATCAGCCCTAACATTATTGAAGTCATCAAAAGCATGTATAGCAAGGCTACAAGTGCTGTCCCCCACAACAGCACCATCAGGAACTGGTTCAGAACAACAATCGGCGTGCATCAATGATGCCTACTCTCTCCAACACTCTTCAACATCTTCCTAGAGCGCATCATGTCAGATGCCCTTGCAGATCACGAAGGCACAGTCAGTACAAGGGGTAGAGCAATCTCCAGCCTCCGTTTTGCGGATGACATTGATGGATTGGCTGGAGAGGAACAAGAACTTGAACAGCTTGTACAGAGGCTTGATATCACCTCCAAAGCTTAAGGAATGGAAATAAGTGCAGAGAAGACCAAAATGATGACCAACAACCCCAATGGACATCAAAGTCCAAGGCCAATCCCTCAACACAGTGCATAGCTTCAAATATTTAGGAACCATTGTATCAGACAATGGGTCCTAACAGGAAGTCCTTTCCAGGATTGCACAAACAACTGCTGCCTTGACAAGGTTGAAGCACATTTGGAAAGACAGGACCATCAGTCTATAATCCACGGTAAGGCTGCTGTGCTCCATTGTTATCTCCACCTTCCTATACGCTTGTGAAACATGGACCCTAACAGCAGATCTACAATGAAGAATACAAAGCATGGAGATGAGGTGCTACATAAGACTTCTGGGCATTTCCTATACCCAGCGAGAGTGCTACATAAGACTTCTGGGCATTTCCTATACCCAGCACATCACCAATGACGAAGTTCGACAGACCATCACACAAGCCATTGGACAACACGATGACATGCTCACAGTGGTGAAGAAACTGAAACTCAGATGGTATGGCCTTGCAAAGACCATCCTGCAAGGTATGGTGCAAGGAGGCAGAAGAAGAGGGAGACAGAAAAAGAGGTGGGAGGACAACATTCGAGAATGGACTGGCTTGACACTGAGCGAAGTCATGAGGGTTGCTGTGGACACAGAAAGATGGAATGATCATCTGTGGTGCCCCAACGACTTTCGAGTTACGTGATAGGATAGGACAGGAAACACAGGTCATCCATATTCTACAAAATCAGTAGGAATTAAATAACTAATTATTAAAAATAGGGAATCATTTTCTACAAAATCAATAAGAATGAAATGAATAAACATAGGTCAAACGTAAACACGAAGTGTATTGTTATGTTTGTCCCACACATTAAAAAACAGGTGCATTCAACCACAGATGAAGACACAAGATTAAATTTACATGTATGAACCAATGTAAATGCTATGCCAAGTAACACCCAACAAAAATTGCACAGTAATACTGTTAGTAATATGTCATACAAACGGTTGATTCTACATTTGGTTTTGCTCAATTATTAATAATCAATACATTAATTTATCATCATTATTATGATTATTATTATTAATATTATTCATTATTATGTGTTTTATATCTATCTATCTATATAAAAGATAGATAGATATGTCTACTTGTGTTAGTGTGTGTTTATGGGGGGAGTGGAGACAAATTATAACAAAATAAATTTATAATAGCTCAAAAAGCAAAAAAAAAAACATCTTTTTTTTTAATGCATGTAGGGCATACCTTTAGCTTATTACCAGTTCATCCAAACAAAAAAAACAAAAGAACAAAAAGTAAATTTAATCTAACTGCATCCAGTTCACATTAAAAGCCGTTTTCCATTTTCTTTCCTAGCAATAGCACATTCATATTAACGTCTTCATGCCAACCTGCCACTGGAAAGAGACTCTCATTTATCGTTCACAAGATGTGTACAATGAAGAAAAAATTAGCCTTTTTAATTAGATCTACCCACACAGCAGTAGGCTCAATAGTTCAAAGAACAAAAAATAAAAAATAAATTAAAACAACAGTAGGCTTCTCAAATGTGACTAGATCAGATGCAATGTCCCCAAGCATCTAGCTGTTATATCTTATTAATAAATAATAAGGATTTTGCTTTTTATGATTTATGGTAATTTATGAATGTTTGCGACTAATGTTTTTTAGTACTTACCACCCTCACCTGCCCCGCAACCCCCGTTGTGGTGCCAGGGTTATACAAAGCCTCTCCTAACAACAATGCAAACTCAAATCAAAGGTAAATAAACTCCATTATTGAATACTTTGCAAAACGAAACGATTAGATCTATCGTGCGCGTTTCAGACATACTTTCGTTTGCGTTTCAACGTAACATAACCCCCCACTCAAGAAGAAATTTACCTAATCTCTTTCAACAACGTTGAAACGTAATGCACAAACAACATACAGAATTAAAACTTATCTCAGACTTTCTGAATACTGTCAATGCGCTCAGTCTATTCACACAGAGTCAATGTTTTTCATCTTCAAGGACACGACGCCCTCGTCCGTTGCGGTTGTCATCGGCCCAGGGTCAAAGACGATGATCACGTGGGCTTTCCTGGAGTCAGTACATCCTCCGTTGTCTCCCTCTTCCATCGAATGTCCGATGAAGTGGACGTTGTCAGCTCCCAGAATGCATTTGCTGGGTCTCACGGTCAGGTTGGCTTCTGCGAGACGGTGGAACAGCTCCCTCAAAGTCTGCAGATGTATGCTTTATGACTTTCTTTAGGAATTTACATTTTATATGCATTTTAAATGTTGTGTTTATTATATTGGTATATTGTCTGATGTAATAATTGTGCGTGTTGTTATGATTAGGTGTGGAAAAAACTTTTAATATGTTGAAAGTATTTGGTTTAGGTTGTATTCTGTATAACATATCATGTAGCATTATCATGTATAGATTTTTAAGAGAAGTGTCCAGTCTATTCTCAATATGTGTTTGATGCAGCAGTGAAATGAGGGAGCAACGTTTCAAAACAGTGGGTTAGTAGAGAAGTAGGTACTAGGTAGTTGGTCAAGTTCACAAGTTTTTATAGCCGACTTTTGGTTGATGCCACACACAGCTGGTTTCATCACATGGGAAAAAGATGTCACTGGAATACCTACAAACTCAGGATCAGCAGACATTTTGAGTGACGCTTTGTGCATCCAGAGTACCTCGAACAAAAGAGATTTTCTGTAAAAAGAAGTCAGAGAAGTGTTGAGCAAGGAGAGGAGGTGGTACTTTAGTTGGAAGTGGAGATTTTTCTGATTTTCCTTAAAGTATGTTTGTAACACTGAACAGGTGTTTAGATGTGTGGCATGCCGTTGTAATATGCTGATTTCGCTGAACTACCGAAGATGGCAATAATGATGAAAGAGTCGCTGAGGTCTGAATTGAAAGCAAACATATCAACAGCTGCAATGTTTCTAGCGTTTACAAAAGTCTGACTGCTGAGGTTTAGCCTGTGACAAGCGACACAATAAAAGAATAGTCTGAGGGGGAATGTGTGATAGACATCAATGGTTTGAACAATAATATGGTCAGCGCGATGCACATGCTAGTCTAAAGTAAGGCCACAAACATGAGTTATTACATAATGATTTTACTGCAAACCAAAAGTGTTCAAAATGTGAACCACTTTAGAAGTGTTAGCATTACATGGCTCATCATAATGAACAGTAAAGTCACCTGTAATCCCATAAGGACCCTTGAGTGAGTTACAGTACGTTAGTAGATCAAGAAACTCATCCATGAACATAAAGTCAGTCGAGGGTTCTTGATGCTGGGAGGGACCGGTACATGCAGAGGAGATGAAAAGTCTGGTGCGGTAAAGCAAGAGAGAGCTGAGCCAGCTCAAAGAACTGATGTTGAAAGGGAAAGTCCGTCTTGGTGGAGATGACTTGAGACAGGCGATGAGACCCAACAAAGGCAAGACCACCACCAGGTGAAGATCGTGAAAAAGAGAGTGTGCGATGTTATGACATTTTGCTTCATCACCGACAGCCTATAGAACCAAGTCTCTCACTGATGGCGAAAATGTTGACGTCGTTGTCATGAATAAAGTAATTTATTGCTGAACGTTTCTCCAGCTTGGTGCCGAGCGCTTGAGCATTGAAGACAGCCAGGGTAAGCGAGGAACATGCTTGTTGGTCTTCACAGGCAGGGTTGGAATGCTGATCAGATTGTTGACATTAGCGCCGGAGGGATGAGGGACAGGTGGAGAAACAATGTCAATTAGCGCCGGAGGGATGAGGGACAGGTGGAGAAACAAGGTGGAGAAACAATGTCAAGAAATGCTGGTTCAGGTGACCTTGATGAAGAGGCAGCTTCATAGTCGCCTGAAGTAGAAATAGTTATGATGTTTCTACACTTGTGTGTGCCTCCACGGCACAATTATCGACAAGGCAGATTGCAACCAGTTTTCAAATCTTTCAAACAATTAAATTAAGCAATTGCTGAAGGATCTGGACCTAACGAGTATCCACTGTTGGAGCATAGCAGATTAGTTGATCACATGTGTAAGTGTATCTATGAAACACAGGGACTGCAAAGATTGAAGCAGATGAAGTATGTTAATCAGTGACAGATTGTTGTTGTCCAAAACACAGTTGATTGAAGAAACCGGTCATGCAAGGCACACACAAAATGGGGGACATTCAAAATTGTTGCTACACAGTAGGTGCGAAAGCATGAAGAGAAAGAACAGTACCTTGCAAATGTTTTACAGTCTCGGCTGGAAGTCACCACATGATTCTAGAGATGTTAATGCACACTCACAACAAAATTTAAAGTCAACTGCAAACAAAAAACAACGTTAACTTCAATTTAAAAAATGGAGACACGTGGACGTGCTTGTTAGGCGGCTTAACCTAGATCTATATCCCAAGTACCTTACAGAAAGACCCATTCTTGAGTAAAGATGCAAGCTATGACACTAGGTTGGAGGAGCCTAAAGTGACGTCAATGATGTAGAAATACCATGGGTTAAAAGGTTTGAATAACATGGAGGAGTGGATGAGGAACAATAGTACTGATTTAGGACTGAACTGCACCTCGCATAATATGATAACAACAGATGCAGGAGGCTCAAGGAGAGACCACTACTGTTTCCCAGAGAAGAGAGACCCCCACTGTCAGAAGATGTGTAGTTCAGTTAGAGTTAGAACGAAAAACAGATTGGGGCATGTTTTATCTATGTTGTGAATTATGTGTGTGACTTTGGACATTGGTCAAAGTAAGGTAAAGCAATGATATCATCAATATAATATAACCCTTTGAGCCAGCCAATACCACCACTATTCAGTCCATCACAGGACCATCAGTCTACACAAGGCAGAAGAAGAGGGAGGCAGAAAAAGAGGTGGGAAGACAACATTTGAGAATAGACAGGCTTGACACTGAGTGAAGCCATGAGGACTGCTGAGGACACAGAAAAATGGAGCACGTTGGTTAAATGATCATCTGTGGTTCACCAACGACTTTTGAGTTACGGGACAGGATAGGATAGGATAGTAATCCATTTACAAGTTTTGCACAGATAGCTGGCGGACAGACGGACACAACTTATTTTAAAATGTCATTTTTGAACTATTAAGGATTCCTCTCGCAGAGATTTGCTAAATGTGAGAAAAAACACCTTTTTGAGGAAAGTATAGACTCACATTGCTATGCATGTTAGTCAAACACAACATACAGCCTGTACAAAAGAGATGCCTCTCTCTGCATACCTCACATAACTCGCTCACCAGTTGATTTCGCTAAGCCTAGTGGCAACTTCTAGGGTGGTGCAGTAGGGTAGTAGTTTGGGAACACGCTAGCAATGTTTTATGTTAAACAACTTCTAGGGTGGTGCAGTAGGGTAGTGGTCTGGGAACAGGCTAGCAATGTTTTATGTTAAACAACTTCAGGAGGGGTTAGTCCTTGGATGGGTGACCATGCATGGAAAGCAGCCATGAAATGGTACCAGAAGATTGAAACTAGCTCACAACACACCCCAGTCCACCCAGCTGGATCTGTTTAGCACCGGAAAAGGTAAAGTAGCGAGGTAGAAGAAATAAGCACTGCCCTCATTAGGCTGGCCTAGATAAAAGTGAGGTCCCTAACGCTTCCATCCCCAATGACTGAAAGGTTACAGGGACATCTTCACCTTTTAGTGGCAACTTCTGAAACAAGACTGCTTTGCCACCATTTTGTGCCACTAGGGACCTTGCGAAAGCGAGTGTTTTCGTTGTGAAAGTAATTCCTCACTACTTTCCCTTTTCGTGGCTGCCAGGAAGCCACTTCATAGGCCATGCAATGACGAACTTGACCTACTTCCAGTACCTCGCTTCAAACTACATTCTAGGTCTTAACACAAGTGCAGATACCCATTTTTACATCTAAAATGGTTTAAGTCCCTTTCGTGATCACATCCTTCTGGACGTCATGCAAGCAATGTAATAAACAAAATATACTCAGGAAGTCAAATTCGTGGGAAGGTCCTTTTCCAGGAAACCACTGAGAAACATTTCATGAACTTTCACCTTTGCATACTAATGAGAGCATAAACTGCTGACCTCACAGACAGAAAGCAGTACAGAATCACATTCACAACGAAAATCACTCGCTTCCGAAAGGTCCTAACTGTTTTTCTGTCTCTTTTCCTGTAGCTGTCCCACCCGCTTTTCCCTCTGTCTGCTGAGCTGACTTGCTTACATCCGAGTCTTACACTGTTTGATATGTGTGTAGTATTTACTGTCCGATATAAACCTCTGGCCACAGAGGCAGAGAAAGTGTACATGGAGGTGTATGGCTCGCGTGTGGTTGTTCAGACTCGTTTGGCTCGCAAACAGCTTGCCGCATTTGGAACACTCTTTGTTTGCCTTCTTCACCTCTTTTCGCATCGCACCTTCACGGCACAAGACTAAGTGCATGTTCAGATGCTTGGGGCAGGTAAAGTTTCGATGACAAAACTGGCATGGATAGCACACAGCTTGTCCATGTTGCACCCCTAGGTGCTCCGTTAGTTTTTGATTTTTCATGAACTTCATTGGGCACACCGTACATCTGCAAGCAAAGAGAGAAAGAGTCAAAAACAAAGTCACCCGAAGCAAGTGACACAAGTGCAAAAAAGATTGGGAGATTACACCAGCACACAGGCCAAGAAACTCTCTCACAGCATGTCTCACTAGTCTAGCCTGTAAAACATTTTCAACAAAAAAGTAACACAAAACAGATAGCAATTCAGTGACATTTGAAAGAATAATTGAAAATTAAGTCTCCAGTCAGCCGAGCGAGCTGCTTGGTTTAGGTCGCCTGAAAGAACTTTTACTCATATTTAGCACACGTCACTCTGACATGAACTTCTGGACTACATTTGTCATGTTACCTCTCAAGACAGCCCTTTAAGAGGAGTGTATTTATTTATAGGACTAAAATTTTCATTATGACCTCTCCACAGCCTATTAAGTGGGGTATTTTTTTTTTTAGGAATGCATTTTTAATGTTACCTTGCCACACCCTTATAACTTATAAGAGGTATTTTATTGTTAGGACTACATTTTTTCCAAGCTACTTCATGAAACAGTCTTAAGCCGCTAAAGGATATGCCTTTTTTAAATTAGGACTACATTTTGACATGGTAACCTTGTGACAGCTGTACTTATTATTATTATTATTAATATTTATGCGCCTAATCTAGATTTAGCTCTAAAAGCTTACATGAGTATTGAAGAACTCAACTATAAAACAAAATGAGGAAAACTCATTAACTATTAACAGTAACCTTATAAAAAAAACAATAATGACTAACACACACACACATACACACACCCATACACACACACACACTCACTCACACACACGCAAACTATGACTTTGTAGATCTGCTTCATCGATTTCAATCAGTGGAAGGAAAAAAATGAGTTATAAGAGGATTTAAATTACCAAACTGAAGAATGTAATTTGTGAGAAAAACAGGCATTTAGTTCCAATTACTAAGGTCCTGATAAGGGAACACACATTCACAATATGATTTCGTACGAACAGATAAAAGTTGGGGTAACTGCTGTGGTGTAGACATATCGGCTACAGAGTTTTGACAAGTCACACATGCGTAAGATTTTTGCAGATTTTTCTTCTGCATTTAATACCATGCAACCACATATTCTGGCGAAAAGATTGATTGAGGATTTTAGGCTTTCTGACCAACTTGTTTTGTGGATCTTGGATTTTCTGGTTGATAGACAGCAGAGAGTTAATGTTAATGGTTGTTTTTCTGATATTGCTGTTACATATACAGGGAGTCCTCAGGGATGTGTGTTATCTCCCCTGCTTTTTATTTTGTACACTGACAGCTGTAGAAGTACCCAAGAGTGTAGGTTTTTAGTTAAATTTTCAGATGACTCTGCCTTGTTGTCTCTTTTTCAGGGCCCAGAAAACGATCATGGTCTTGCCCTTTCTGATTTTGTTAACTGGTGCGATAATAATTTTTTGGAAATGAACGTGTCTAAAACAAAAGAAATGCTTTTTGATTTTAGGACAGTGAAGGATGATGTCCGTCCATGTGTTATTCATGGTGAAGATGTGGAAGTTGTTGACACATATAATTATTTGGGTACAGTTTTTGATAGTCAGCTGAAATTTGATGTCAACACCCACAGTCTTGTCAAACGTGGTCAGCAAAGAATGTATCTTCTTAGGAAACTAAAATCCTTCTCTGTAAACACAAAGATCCTCAGTTTGTTTTACCAGTCTTTTATAGAAAGTTTGCTGACTTTTTCTTTTATCTGTTGGTTTCACGGTCTGACTGTGAAGGATAGGAACAGCCTGAGTAGCATAGTCAATGTCTGCTCAAAGATTATTGGAGTTAGGCAGAGAGATCTTTCTTCTTTCTGTGATCAGCAGATCTTACGGAAAACCGGGAGCATCCTTCATAGTCATCAGGATATGTTGCCATCCAGACGCCGATATGCTATGCCCATCTGTAAGGGAAATCGGCGTTCTAAATCTTTTATTCCCAGTGCAATCCGACTGCTTAATATTACTAACCGCTTTTAGTTTTCTGCACTTTTTGGATCTTATTTGTTATATAGTGAGAGTCTCCCTTTAGTGTCTATGTGTACTGGCTGAACTTTTTAATCAACTTGTTGAATTTTGTTGACTTTTGTGATATCACTTGTGATCTTGATTCGCGTGTGTGTGCTTGTGTGATGTTTTTTAAATTTATGTATTTCTTGTTGTTGGTTTTTTTTTTGGTTTTTTTTTTTCAAAAATTGGTTTATGATACATTTTTTGAGTTTCTTTATGCTGCCTCATAAACTTATAATGTAATTGCCCTTTGGGATGAATAAAGTTGTATTGTATTGTATTGTATTGTATTGTATTAAATGGCTACTTACTCGTGTAGCTTTCAGAGACTATCCTGTCGTCTTCATCAGCACAGACAGGATAGTCGCTGAAAGCTACACGAGTTAAGTAGCAATGTATGCATGTGTGACTTGTCAAAACTCTGTAGCCGGTAGATAAAAGTTATTCTCACCGGAATCGTCTTATCAAGACCTCTGTTCTTTTGCAGGATACTTTCATGTGGCGTTTCTGTTGTGTGTGAGTTGACAAGCGCGCCGAGCAGCGTGGACATTGGTACACTCTAATATTGTGCTCCTTGGCCAGGTGCCTGGCCAGTTGTGTCCCTGATCTTTGTTCTCCTTGGCACAGGTAGCAGGTCAAAGATCCCCGGTGATCCAACAGCAACTTCTCTTCTTCACTGCTGTTTTCACTGCTAGCTCTATCTTCATGCAAATAGTTGTCTGCGTCACTGCAAAAAACAGGGGAGCAATTTTATACATTGATAGATGGATGGATGAATTGTAATATCCACCAACGAAATAAATGCATGAATAAATTACAGTAAACTAGTGTTTGAATATATTTTTTCTGAACATCATTTTTGGGGGTTCAGTTTGATGACTTTAGTCAGTACTAGCCTACAAGTACAACTTCACAACAAATCAATATAAATCTTTTGTGAGATTTAGTGGTTTTTTTAAAGCAGCTAGACTTGAACTGTTCAAGTGCCTTGCACCCACCCCCTCTCCCTCACCCATTGCCTCAACTATGGTCAAGGTAAATAAAAACAGTTTAAAATTACATATATATATCTATATATGTAAACTTGATGGGGTGTGTGTAAAGAATCAAGTGTGGGTGCGTGTGGGTTTGGACTCTTCTAAGTGATGATGATGTGACAGAGAAGAACAAACAGAAGACCTGAAAAAATAAAGTAACAAAGTAAGAATAACTTTCTCTGTTGACTTCCAAAATACAAGTGACTAATTTCTTCCTGCTAACCTCAAGTAAGAGCTACCTTGAGAAGAACTCACTATTATAATATACATTCAATTACTTCTACTGTTCTAGTCTAGTTCTAACTAGCCCTCTCTCTCTCTCTCTCTCTCTCACTCTCTCTCTCTCTCTCTCTCTCTCTCTCTCTCTCTCTCTAATATATATACAGGGTTACACTCTCCCCACCCCCCACCCCCAGCAAAAAATGGTGTCCTGACATTTATCCAATATTAAAACATTTTTTTCGTAGTCTTAGTAAATAACTTATCAAATCTCTTTTCTGTTATAGAGAAAGGAAACACAATGTACTATTTACAGTTTAGTCACTGTTTTTTTTTCTTCAGGAATACTTTAGCTTACCCTACACGTATTGTCCTTGCATGTCTACACTGACCCTATATATATGCACTGGACAGTACGTGTAGGGTAGGCCGGGCATTGTGTTGTGTCCTTGGGAAAGACACTTTACTCCCGTTTCCTACTCCTTCGGATGAGAGTATAAACCGAGGTCTAGTCTGAGTCACATGCATTCCATCATAACAGACTTTAAAGATCCTGACGCTCATGTCCTTGACGGGTGACAAGAACACACCCAGCATGTAACTTGGGTAAATCGCTTCACTTGGGGCTGCTGTACTTTCGAAAATGAAAGTGCCAGAATTTCACCTTGGTGATAATAAAGTTGTTTACAAAAACAAAACAGAATACAAACATCATTATAAAATATTAACAAAACACATATAAAATGCCTACATTGCCAAATAATAACATCATAGGAAGCCCCAGTGACCACCTGGCAGAAAGCGTCCAATATTCCCAAGCTGATCCAACAGACCTCACACAAATGAGGAGTTTTGTCCCAGAAGAATTTTCCAGAAAAAAGGTAGGTAACTGGTCTAGCGAAGAAGAAGATAGTACTTAATACTATAAGTTATAGTAGATTGATAGAACAGAGTAGGAATGAGAAAGAACAGAGGAGAAAGACAGCGACAGTGGGAATATAAAGTATGAAATTTCCAGAAAGTGGGGATACTATTTCTACTGAAACCCCCAGCATCCCCATAGATGGGGAGAAGTTGGAGTGGGACTTAATTTAATTTAAAATCTTCTCATAAAACAAACTGTCAAATTTAGCTAACCTTGCTAGTACAACACAACTTGTCATTGAAAAGAAGATTTCAGTGAGACTGTAATATTTTCTATTTGTAGGACACCCCCCCCCCTCCCCTCCCTTTCCACCCACAAAAAAAAAGAAGTAATTTTGACTCACAGACTAAAATTATTTAAAAAATCATTGAAATAGTAGATATAGTTTCCTGAAGGCACATTCATTACTATCATATTATTAATCACGAAAAAGTGAACATAGGTCGAGAGAAGAGCAATGCCAGGAAATAGAGAACAGTCTGAACAAGAACAGCAGCAAGAAGACCTACCAGATTGTGAAGTAACTGACAAGCTGTGTTAAACAGCCCAAAGTCTCCACGATCCAAAGCAAGTCTGGCGCCTTACAGAAGAACAAGAAGTCTTGGCTAGATGGACAGAGTACTGCTCTGACCTTTACAACCACAAACCAAACGAAGACCCATCAGTTCTAGCATGTACCCAGAACAGAGAAGAGGAAGAAAGTTAGAAACCCTCCCAATTCTCCGAGAAGAAGTCGAGGAAGCAGTGCAATCACTAAAGAAGGGGAAGTCAGCGGGAGTGGACAACATACCCGCGGAACTGCTGCAAGCCGGAGGTTAAGCTATGATTGACGCCCTCACCATTATCTGTAACAAGATCTGGCAGAGTGGGGGGAGTGGCCTACAACATGGACCCAGTCGCTTGTCATCACTCTTCCCAAAAAGGGTAACCTCCAGGAGTGTGAAAATGACCGCACCATCAGCCTCATCAGCCATCCTAGCAAGGTCCTCCTGAAAATAATACTCAACAGGTTGAAACCCCAAGCTGAACAAATCATACCTGAAGAACAAGCAGGATTCAGGCCGGGGCGAAGTACCACTGAACAGATTTTCAACCTCAGAATATTCTGCGAGAAATACCTACAGCACCAACAACATCTATATATATACCGAATGTGTTTGTAGTCTTCAAGAAATCGTTTGACCAAGTCTGGCATGCAGCTCTGTGGGCAACCATGAGAGTGTACATCATGAGCCCTAAAATTATTGAAGTCATCAAAAGCCTGTATAATACAAGGCTACCAGTGCAGTCCTCCACAACAGCGTAATCGGGAACTGGTTCAGAACAACAATCGGTGTGCATCAAGGATGCTTACGCTCTCCAACTCTCTTTAACATCTTCCTATAGCTCATCATGTCAGATGCCCTTGCAGATCATGAACTTGATGAAGGAACAGTCAGCATAGGGGGTAGAGAAATCTCCAACTTCCGTTTTGCGGATGACATTGCTGGATTGGCTGGAGAGGAACAAGAACTTGAACAGCTTGTATAGCGGCTTGAAACCACTTCCAGAGCCTATCGAATGGAAATAAGTGCAGAGAAGACCAAAATGATGACCAACAATACCAAAGGCATCAACATGGACATCAAGGTCCAAGGCCATTCCCTCAACACAGTGCATAGCTTCAAATATTTACGAGCCATTATATCAGACAGTTAATTAGTTATTCATTGCTTACAGGGTCCAGCGGACTACAAAGAGCCAAATCAGGACCACAAAATCAAGACCACAACTTCGCTGTAAGAGGACTCACCCCTCATCCGCATAAAAGATCCGCCGAAACAACCCTAGTAGTAACACTGAAGGCACTTCACCAGCCAGTCACTTTACAATAAAGACATCCCACGCAGGGAACACTGAGGCCATATAGTATACTCTAATTTATTAAACCCCCGTTTACAAAAACAAAATAAAATACAAACATCATTATTAAATATCAACAAAACACATACATATAAAATGCCTACATTGCCAAATAATAACATCATAGGAAGCCCCAGTGACCATTTGGCAGAAAGAGTCCAAAAGGAAACGGAAACTCCGATGATATGGCAACGTCATCAGAGCATCAGGCCTTGCAAAAACTATCCTGCAAGGCACGGTGCAAGAAACTTTGACACTTTTTATTATTAGGGATAAAGATTTTAGACTAATGATACAGTCTAATCTTCCAATCTGTCCCTTAACAAACAAATTAACATAGTAAAGAACCTTTAACTTTAACTTGGAAATCATATAATAACTCACACACACACAAGCACACACATGCACACCCAATAACACCATCTTCCTCATTATCTGTAAACAATTTTAGGCAACCACCCCACCTCCATACCCCTCACCATTATATAATAATAATACTAATAATAATACTAATATTAATAATAATAAAAATAATAAATAAATAAATAATTACATGAATTACTGTGTTCTCATATACATCACTTTTATAATTATTTTCGCAGATGCCTACATATTTTACATTTGAAAAAAAAACCCAGTGTGTCGCAATGTTTACACTCCAGAGGGAGAGAGTTCCATACACAAGAAGGCAGAAGAAGAGGGATACAGAAAAAGAGGTGGGAGGACAACAGTCGAGAATGGACTGGTTTGACACTGAACAAAGCCACGAGGGTTGCTGAGAACAGAGAAAGATGGATTACGCTGGTTAAACGCTCATCTGTGGTGCCCCAACGACCTTTGAGTTACGGGATAGGATAGGATAGGAGAGGTCGCCAAATTAAATTTTGGCCCACAGAGGTTACACTCAGTGTTCCCTCCACACACAAAAAATGAGAGTCCTTGGGACTCTCAGGTATAAAATTTTTAGAGTCCTTGTGCAAATTTTGAGAGTCCCCAAATCGGTGGATGAACGGGTTTTGGGCCCAGTCAACCAAGTCAGAAGTGACATGATCGTGTATGATAGAATCAAAGAATGGATTAACGAAGATTTCTTTTGTTCAGTGAATGTATTGCTTGGAGGAAGTTTACAATGCGCGCGCATGCGATTTTTAAGGACGACAACTCCCGACACAATATTTAATCGTCTGCAATGGCAGTCTCAGTTGGGTTCTGATTCTGATTATGCCGTGAATTAGTTCGCCACTCGTTGGTCCTATTTATGACTTCAGCGATTCCAAAAAAAATTGTGCGTCCACAGGACGCACACATGCAAATTTTCCTGCGTCATTTTTCATATTTTGTGCGTAATTGACGCACTACTGTGCGTAATCGGGAACACTGACACTTTCTGTCTTTCCTGCCAGGGGGGCAACTGCTGTACAATGTGAACTAAGCGTCGCAGCCCCCCCTCCTCCCCCCATGTTCAGGAAGGCTCGCAGCCTGCGTACCATGGATAGGGATGTTTTCTAGCAAGAGCTTACCGCTAAAGTGACACCAGAACTGTGCCCCACTGTGGATCAGCTGAATAGTACACTTCAGGCGGTGCTTGATCGGCACGCTCCCGTGGCCCAGAAAAAGGTCAAGGCAACTCGCTCAGCACCCTGGTACGAGTCTATTACGGACGAGCTCTCTGAGGCGAAGAAACACCGACGCAAAGCTGAGAAAAAGTGGCTCAAATCGGGTTTAGAAGTCAGCAAGCAGATTTTCACCGCTGCAAAAAAACGGGTCACTACCGGTACTTTAGCGACAGAATTAGCAGCAGTGAAACTTGTATTGTAAACCGCTGTTAGACATTTGCAATCAAAAAAAAGGCTATGCCAAATAAAAGCAGACACTTTTTTCAGCTTTTCTGCTTGAATGTAATCATTCATCAATTTTGTTTTTAATTTTAATAATTGTTGTAATTTACCATCTCTTTCTCATGTACATGCTAGTTTCAGAGTAACTCCATGTTTTGTTTTGCACGTGCGTAGTGGCCACTGACTCCCTGATTGGTCATTGAATAAATTACTGGCCAATCAGAAGCTCGTCTTTTTTTTTCATGCGTAAAGGGAGACTATTCTTGACCCATCGCAACCAAAATCGAATTGAGAAAATAAGAATGTGATGTGCAACGGAATATTTCTGTTGCTGTCACTCTGAAGTTTTCCTCCGATCTTCATTACGATGACTATTCAAAGGGAGCTTCAATGAATGAGTTAAACTTTCTTTTAGGATTTTACACACGCCCGTTGTCAACTAAGATCTGGGTGTCCTATCCTATCCTATCCCGTAACCCGAAGGTCATAGGGGCACCACAGATGATCGTTTAACCAGCATACTCCATCTTTCTCTGTCCTCAGCAGCCCTGATGGCTTCGCTCAATGTCAAACCAGTCCATTCTCGAATGTTTTCCTCCCACCTCTTTTTCGGTCTCGGACCTCTTCTTCTACCTCCTTGCACTGTGCCTTGCAGAATAGTCTTTGCAAGGCCTGATAATCTGGTGACGTGGCTATACCATCGGAGTTTCCGTTTCTTCACCACTGTGAGCAGGTCATCGTGTTGTCCAATGGCTTGTGTGATGGTCTGTCGGACTTCGTCGTTGGTGATGTGTTGGGTATAGGAAATGCCCAGAAGTCTTATGTAGCACCTCATCTCCATGCTTTGTATTCTTAGTTGGAGATCTGCTGTGAGGGTCCATGCTTCGCAAGCATATATAGGAAGATGGAGATGACAAGGGAGCGCAGCGTAGACTGATGGTCCTGTCTTTCCAAATGGGCTTCAACCTTGTCAAGGCAGCAGTTGTTTGTGTGATCCTGGAGAGGACTTCCTGTCGGGATCCATTGTCTGATACAATGGCTCCTAAATATTTGAAGCTATGCACTGTGTTGAGGGATTGGCCTTGGACTTTGATGTCCGTGTTGATGCCATTGGTGTTGTTGGTCACCATTTTGGTCTTCTCTGCACTTATTTCCATTCCATAGGCTCTGGAGGTGGTGTCAAGCCTCTGTACCAGCTGTTCAAGTTCTTGTTGAAGTTGTTCCTCTCCAGCCAATCCATCAATGTCATCTGCAAAACGAAGATTGGAGATTGCTCTACTCCCTATGCTGACTGTGCCTTCATGATCTGCAAGAGCATCTGACATGAGGCGCTCTAGGAAGATGTTGAAGAGTGTTGGAGAGAGTAGGCATCCTTGACGCACACCGATTGTTGTTCTGAACCAGTTCCCGATGGCAAGATCTGGGTGTCCAAACAGGAATCAAGGATCCCCGGGCGCTCGGGCGCATGCCAAATTTTAACGCTGTGATTATGAAAAATCTTATGATTGATAAAATACTAACAAATTACCATTTCAATGAAAGTTTTGTGCAATATCTCAGCATTTTCAAGAGAGTTTATTATCCCTATATATATATGGTTTAAATATGATTGATACTGATCTTTTGGATAATAATAGTACATGCGACATGACTAACACTTGGAATTGGATCATTATCAAATGTGCAGAGCTATGCACACGCAACTCCTTTTAACTAAGTAAAGTAACCAAACAGCTTTGATTCACAGAAAATAAACAAATTGTTCAACAATTCCTCTCTTCCTCCCTCCACATTACCAACGTGCCGTGAACACAAACAAATTACATTATTAGATTATATATAATTTAATTGTTCATTATTATTTACATTTTCCTGTCCTTAGCCCTTTTCTTCATCGTTAGATTCAAAGGGCCATTCCTGTCTAAAGGTTTGGAACTGTCAGAGTTGTTGTCACCATACACACTCCCAGAGGGTTCTTCACAGTTAGCTGTACATTGGCCATTCCTACTCACACCAGATTCAACATCTCCCACAGTAAGTTCATCACAATTATGACCATTGTCAGCACCATTATTCAATAAATCATTTGATTCTGGTTCTTGATGTTTCTCTCGTCTACGTTTTTTGTTTCTTTTTTTTCTTTCTCCAATCTCACTCTCAGATTCCACTCTTGCCATTTCATAAAGTTCTTCCAAAACCTTCTTCTTCTTCTTTTTCTTGCGAGCAGTACTTTTCTTCCGAAGTTCTCCTGTAGGTGGGTCCTGTTCAGAAGGAAGGTTGACTTTCTCCATGTCTATGTTACTGTTAGCCATCACACTTGCACTGTCCACCAGCACAGATTCATCTGTAGAATGTCGCCTCTTTCTTTTCTTTTTCTTATTTTTCTTGGGACTGCCAAATTCTGACAATTCATTGTCTCTTGTCACAAGTTCTGGATCTTCCATGGAACAACTTCTTTTCATTTTCTTCTCAACTGCAAGTTCTGAATCCTCTTCTGAATATTTCTTCTTCTTCTTATGAACAGATACCTCATCTGATGTTCTATAAAGACTGCCACATATTGCCAGTTCACTGTCTCCTGTCACAAGTTCTGGTTCTAACAATGAATAACTTTTTTTTCTTTTCTCCTTCTTGGGACTGGAGCAACTTTTCGTCTTATTTTCAACTGCAAGTTCTGAATCCTCTTCTGAATAATTTCTTTTCTTCTTCATCTTTTTCTTAGGAACAGATACATCATCTGATTTTCTATCAAGACTGCTACATACAGCCAGTTCGTGGTCTCCTGTCACAAGTTCTGTTCCTTCCAATGAAAAACTTTTCTTCTTCTTCTTCTTCTTGGAAACAGATACCTTGTCTGATGAAGTCACAGTACTACAATCCTGAACAGACGCAGAATAAATATCTCCTTTCTCTCTCTCACGTCCCAATTTTATCACTAGACATTCTGAATTTTCTTCAGAACAACGCCTTTTGCTTTCATTATTCTTGGACAAAATTGAGTAATCTTGTTCTGGGTTAGTCTGGCTACTAATTGTTGCATGTTCTATCTTCTTGTGCTTCTTTTTCCTGTGAGCAGTTGTTTTATCACCCGTTGTTGGCTGAACAAATTCATAATTTGGAATGTTTCCTTCAGATTTCATTTCATCTTCGAGCGTTCTATGCTTCTTCTTCTTTTTGTGAACAGTACTGACATTCGTTTCATTATTAGGATCACCGCCTACATTTTCTGTCAGAGCAGTGTTCGATTTATTCATTCTCGGGATTCCGTTTTCTTATTTTTCACTATTGACTGGTTTGTGTTAAAATCTCACTGTAATGTCAACGAGCATGTCTTAAATCTTACTGTTATTTTTCACAAGTACGACTTTCTTCAGCATTGATTGTGCTTCAAACATGGCCAGAATTATTTATAAAATTCTCCTAATAAGAAAATTTACACGATTCATGCTGCTTCCACAAGTGGCTATTGTTGCGTGAGAGTTAATGTTCTTGATGCGACTATTCATACAAAACATTAAAAAAAAAAAAAAAGAAGAAAGAGGTTATAATGATTAGATTTAATCAAATAAATAAACCGGGTGCTTTAGTGGGTTCCCCCCCCCCCCCCTTTTTATTCTAATCGTATATCGGCAATAGTTTCTGTATCTAAATGTGTTGCCTCACACTATGCAAATGTGAATCAGCTGTCAAGTGTCTTGCGCTCTCCCATGATCTTCTTAGACACCACACTCTTTGGGTTGCATAGTCAATGCATACCATCAAGATTTAATAAGACTAAAAACATAGGACATAAGAAATGTATTTGTGCAAGAGTTCACTTTGAAAAAAGTTGTTTCTGGCCGTGCACACACACACACACACACACACACACACACACACACACACACAAACACACCCACACACACACACACACACAATATTACATAAATAAATATTTCGGAGAACTATAGTAGTATGAGTAGTGGTATGGTTGAATGTATCCCAAAGAAAAGAAAAGCAGATCGTAAAAGATATAAACCTGTTTGGATGAATAATAAGTTACTTAAACAAATTAAAAAGAAGTATAATGTGTATAGGAGATATCAGTGTACTAAATCTGGACAAGATTATTTAAAATATATTAAGATAAGAAATAAATGTACTAAAGCATTGAAAATAACCCGTAAAGAATATGAAAAACTGATTGCAAATGAGAGTAAAAATAATCCGAAAAAATTTTGGAAATACGTACAGGATAGAATGAAAATTAGCCAGGGAATTAGCTCGTTAAAGAGAGCAGATGGATCCTTAGCTGAAGATGATGTTACTAAAGCTGAAACACTAAATGATTTCTTTTCTAGTGTATTTACTAAAGAAGATGCTAACGATATTCCTGTGATACCAGAGGGAGAGTATTCCAGTGGTGTTTTTCTGGGCGATATAAGAATAACTTCTGTAGCGGTAAAAGACAAACTTAAAGAATTAGACCCCACGAAGGCACAAGGCCCGGACAGAATTGCATCCAAGGTACTAAAAGAGCTGTGTGAAGAGTTGTCTGGTCCCTTGTGTCTATTGTTTAATAAGTCATTAGAAGAGGGGATATTGCCTGAGGAATGGAAAAGTGCGGAAGTGACAGCAATTTTTAAAAAGGGCTCCAAATCAGATCCTGGAAATTATCGTCCAGTGAGTTTGACTTGTATTACATGTAAAGTTTTAGAGTCTCTAGTCCGGGATGTCATTGTGTCATACTTTACGGATAATAAATTATTTGCAGATTGTCAGCATGGGTTCAGAAAACGTAGGTCTTGTATGACACAGTTGTTAGAGGTTATGGAGGATTTGACGGCTTTAATTGATGATGGGAATGATGTTGATATAGTGTATTGTGATTTTAGAAAGGCGTTTGATTCTGTGCCACATAAGAGACTGTTGTTAAAGTTGGCTGCATATGGAATAGGAGGAAATGTTCTTATGGATATCAAGCTTTTTGTTTGAACGTAAACAGTGGGTTAAAGTTGGTTCAGAAAGGTCGAAAGATGCTAGAGTTTTAAGTGGTATTCCACAGGGGAGTATTTTAGGTCCAATTCTTTTTACTATATATATTAATGATTTACCTGAGATACTGGAGAGTACGGTTAAGATATTTGCTGATGACACTAAAATATATAATACAACATCGAAATCTAAGGTCATTCAAGATGATTTACATAAGCTACAGCAATGGTGTGAGAAGTGGAAGTTATATTTAAATGTGCAGAAATGTAAAGTTATGCATGTGGGGAAAGGAAATCATGGATGCGAATATTCAATGTTGATAAAAGATGAAGTTTATAAATTAAATGTAAGCGATAATGAAAAAGACTTGGGTGTAACTTTTGATTGCAAGTTAAAATTTGACGCACATATTCAGAGAGTGGTAACTAAAGCAAACCAAATGTTAGGCATAATCAAAAGAGCATTCACATACTTGGAAAAAGAAACGTTTTTAAAATTGTATAAAGCTTTTGTAAGACCTCATGTTGAATATGCTAACGTTGTTTGGAGTCCATATTTGAAAAGGCAGTCTGTAGCCATAGAAAAAATTCAACGACGAGCCACAAAACTATTATCTGAGTGTCGTGACATGACATATGAAGAGAGATTAAGGTATCTGGGCCTTCACTCTCTGAAAGGACGTAGAATCAGGGGTGATTTAATTCAGACATTCAAAATAATAAAATAATGTAGAGGATGTTAATACTAATACTTTTTTCTTACTTGATCATTCTAACAGAACTAGGAAGCGTGAAGGTAAAATTTTCATAAAATATTGTAGAACTAACCAACGAAAATTTTCATTTGCACATAGAGTAGCTAATTATTGGAATTCTTTACCAACAAATATTAAATTTGCACCATCTGTAAATAGTTTAAAAAACCACATAGACACTGATTCAAAATTTCAAAATTTATTCTATCAATATGACTAGAAAAGATTTCAAATTATGCATGCAAATCATATTGCTAACTATATATACCATAAACAATGAGGGGACGTCTTTATAAGCCGCGAGGCTTTAGGCAGCGATGCCTGTCCTACACTACTACTACTACTACTACTACTACTACTACTACTATGACAATTGTTATGTTTTACAATGTATTAATATATTATTTTTAATTTATTTATTTAAATTAAAATATATTAAAATAATTTTTAAAAATAATATTAATACAATTTAACTCTTTCCCTGCCAATCGACGATATCGACGATATATCGTCGATCTGAGCCGCCATGTTTGTGCCAATCGACGATATATCGTCGATTGCAGTATTCCGTTTCGTTCCGGTGTTTTGCGCAGTCCAATCCAAGTTTTATTTTAACCAAAGAGAGATAACTCTTTCTACTTTCGTTCGCGATCGACAGGCGCGTTTTTTCTTCAAATTGATTCGTTTTTAGAGTGTTTATTGTGCATTTTACTAAGCATAGTGATGGGCACAATCGACAGTGTGTCAAACTCTGTGCTAATAATCAATATAATTTCAAACTGTAAAGTGTATTTTGATCCTAAATAAATTTTCTTTCTGGTGTGTGAAGCTGATTCAGTGATTGGAATTATTCCTCCAGATTTGTTTTATCACTGTGGTATGTAGAAATATTTTTATTTTATTTTATCATTTCAAAAAGATCAACATGCTTTCAAAACACATATTTCAATAACATAATCAAATTAACATTTTTGTGGTTTGTTTTCTTATTCTTCACTCTTTTACCTTTAATTTGATATGAAATATGTCTATTTGACAACTATTATTGAAAGAACAGTAGCTTAAATGCCTAAGGTACTGAACTTTCTTTCCGGTGCCAGAGAAATGTCTGGCACAAACGTGGAAACATGCCTGGCAGGGAAAGAGTTAAAACATAACAATCTTTATACTGCTATAATTATAGTTCTTTGAATAATTACAAATTACTCTTAATAAAATATAGATGAACGACAAAATGACTGCGTTATATACTAAAAGAAGCTGGGTAATATATTCCTGATGATGATATTCTCTACTCTACTGCTTGGCAATATTGGCCCAACCGTACACCAAGGTTGTGCCAATCATGTGTGCTATCTGGGTGATCCGCTTGACACAAAAGGTAACCTTTTAGATAATACTTGTTTGAATGAAGATTTACGAGTGAGGAGGTTAGTACATCCATTAGTAAGTTAAAGAATAATAAAGCTTGCGGTATAGACTTAGTACTTAATAAATTTTTAAAGGCATCATCACCCATTAAAGTTATTAAATAGTATTACAATGTTATTTAACCCTGTTCTAAGTAGTGGTAGAATACCGGATGACTGGGCGCTTGGGATCATTTGCCCACTGTATAAAGGTAAATGTGATAAATATACGAGGTATAACTCTTTTTAGTTGCTTGGGAAAACTTTTCACTAGCATTATTAATGATAGAATGAACTCATTTCTTGAACTAAATCATTTATTAGGAAACGAGCAATCAGGATTTAGAAAGGGACACTTAACTATACTGATCAAGTCTTTTCCATTTATTGCTTAATTGATATATTTATCTACAACGAAAGAAAAGAGTATTTTGTACATTTGTTGACTACAAAAAGGCTTTTGATAATATACAAAGAAATATCTTGTGGGATAAACAATTAAATTGGAAGAGTACTTACCATTATTAATTAAGACTTGTACCAGAAGGCCAAATCCTGTGTCAGAACACACTGTGGATTGTCTTCTAATTTTTTCACCTGCAATGTCGGTGTAAGACAAGAAGAAAATTTATCGCCAATTTTATTCTCATTGTTCTTGAATTATTTTAAGTTATTTTTGGCACAACATGTTGATGGTTTATTATTACCACTGAACTTATATGATCAAGTTTAATTTTTTCTTTTGTTTTTGTTGTTATATGCTGATGACACGGTTATTCTGTTGGAAATAGTAAATGACATGAAAAGAGTACTAGATATGCTGGGTATTTATTGTGAAAAGTTTGGACTTTGTATTAACATTTTGAAGATAAAAATTATGATATTCTCCCGTGGTAAAGTTAGACGATTACCAGTGTTTACATATAGAAATAAAATAATAGAGATTGTTTGGGATTATGAGTATTTGGGGACACTTTTTAATTACAACAATAGATTTCAAAACAACTTGAAGGCACAGAGTCTATCAGCTGAACACGCTATGTATGCTCTATTAGGGAAGTGTAGATAGTTAAATTTGCCACTCGATGTGCAAATAGATCTTTTTGATAAGTGTTAAACCTATTTTGCTGTATAATTGTGAAGTATGGGCGCATGAGAAAATGGACACAACTAAAATTTTTAAAAATGATTTTGAATGTAAAAACTATTACTCCGACATGCATGATTCTGGGCGAAGTAGGGAGTTTTCTGGTTTCCCTGGATGCAAAATGTAGGTTGATGTGCTTTTGGTACAAATTATGTATTGATTGTGTTAAGAATCCCTCCAAAATATCAGTACTTATGTTTCGCTTGTGTTCTCATCTATTTTTTAGCACAGACTATAAGCTTTCTTGGCTAGTTTCTGTTCGCACACTTTCGAATGATCTTGGTCTTTCCTTTATATGGACACATGGTTGTAATTTGTCTTTGAACTGTTTTAAGAACTTAGTTAAGCAGCGCTCAAGAGATCATGTTCTTGCAAAACTGGCATCAACAAATTTATGATAACACTTGCATCACATACAGAATCTTTTAAAAATAATGTTGGTTTTGAAAATTATCTTGTTCTTTTGTCACCTCTCCTAAGAAGAAATTTATTGACGAAGTTGCCACAAGTTACCTATTCAGTCTCCAAGATATCTGAACATTGCTAGAGGAGAGAGATTGCGCATTTTGTGTGATCTAGTTGAAATATAGGTGATGAATTCCATTATATGTTTGTATGCACTAGTCGTTTACTTATTGACAGCAAATCCTCTCTTATACCTCAATGTTATAGAAATTATCCAAATGTCTATAAAATGCATCAACTGATGAATTCAAAATCTAAAACTAGGTTATTAAAACTGAGTCGTCTTATTGGAATTATCTTTTCTCTGTTTAAATAGAACTATACATTACATTACATTATTATTGCTTTAGGTCCAGCGGACTCTTCCGAGCCAAATCAGGACCGGGCAACCCCTGATCCGCATAAAAGATCTGCTGAAACAACCCTAGTGGTAAAACCGAAAGCTCTCCACCAGCCAGTCACTTTACAATAAAGACATCCCACGCAGGGGACGGCTGAGGCTTCACCCCAACTTATCGAACCCCCGTTTACAAAAACAAAATAGAATACAAACATCATTATAAATTATCAACAAAACACATACATATAAAATGCCTACATTGCTAAATAATAACATCATAGGAAGCCCTAGTGACTACCTGGCAGAAAGCGTCCAATATTCCCAAGCTGATGACCAACAGACCTCATACACAAATAAGGAGTCTTGTCCCGGAAGAGTTTTCAAGAAAACAGGTAGGAGACTGGTCTAGCGAAGAAGACGATAGTATAGCAGATTGATAGAACAGAGCAGGAATGAGAAAGAGCAAATGAGAAAGACAGCGACAGTGGGAATTTAAAGCACTAAATTTCCAGAAAGTGGGGATACTATTTATACTGAAACCCCCGGCACCCCAACGGGGGTTTAAATAGAACTAGTATTTCATCATTATCATTACACTGAAATAGAATTTGTCTCAAGATTGCTTTCTTCATGGATACAACCATTTCTTCTTGGTTATAACCAGAGTTTT
>CM072524.1:27560446-27755446 GCA_036898135.1 Oncomelania hupensis
GTGACTGTGTCCAGAAACAATAGATCTTGACGATGAGTGCATATTCATAAAGGTTCACTCAAGTAACGTAATTGCTATTTACCTGTAATTACGATAGCAATAGGTAATACCCATTGGGGGTGGGGGGGGGGAAGGGAAACACAAAGAAGAAGAAAATCTAAATTTTGAAAAGGCCATGTTTGACAGAGAGAGAGAGAGAGAGAGAGAGAGAGAGAGAGAGAGAGAGAGAGAGAGAGAGAGAGAGAGCTTGCTTGTCCAACCACTCAAATAAATACTTTGAATTTTGTTCTTGGCAACTCTGGTAAGACAAACGTCTCCACGACGACTTATAAACGGCTGTCCGGGGGTGGGGGGCTGGAGCTGGGGAGGGTGGGGGTGTTTTTTAAAATGGGAAAACATAGTTTTCGTGTGGAATTCAGCAAGGGACAACAAACCAACACAGAAATATTAATCTAAATTAAAATATGTAATAACGAAAGCGATTCGTTCGATTTGCACTGTCTTATTTTAACTGTTCAACTATGTGAATCTAATAAATTAATGGGATCCAATTCCAATGTACATGTATATAACGCGCCAAATGTCAGCTCAATTTAGAACGATGTTGAGTTAGGTGAACACACAGACAAATAGACACACAGACGATTACAGTCTGCAGAAATCCTGGTAAAAGATGGAAATTCGAGAAGTCATTATTTTGTTCACTGATTTGTTTTGCTTTTCTTCTTCTTTACTTGCACCAGGGCCGGATCCAGGGGATAGGGGGGGGGGGGGTGCTAGGAGTGCTGCAGCATCCCCCACCCCCACCCCTTGGCAACAACAAATAAATAAATAAATAAATAAATAAAATAAAGAAAGTAGAAGATGGAAGTTTTTGTTCAACTGGAAATACGTTATGTAAGGCAGTTAGTTACAGGACAGGACAGGATGCTATGCTATGTGCGCGCCTTTCCCCAAGGCTCAAAGCGCGGCGATCTATACCAACATACACGCTCACCTGTCTCATTTTACCCTCACACACACCAAATACACATACATCACTCAAACAGGTGGTGTACAGGCATGGAGATCGCTATTAGAAGACGGAAGAAAATCGAATTTTTATTTTTGAAATTTTTATATTGACTGCATCCTGCACCATTATTGAAGGGAGGGAGGAAACCGGAGTGCCCGGAGAAAACCCTCGATGACCTCAATAGTCTCGTACCTAAGTCACATACGTTCGCCCCTTGCGGCAATCGAACCCGCGACCTTCGGCATAGGAAACCGGCGACTTATCCACTGCGCCACGAGTTTTACTTCAATGTGGTGTTTCACCACTCTGTACCATACATTTTAAAAAGAACTAGACTAGCACCCCACCCCACCCCACCCCCTCCCTCGAAAATGGATTGATCCGGCCCTGTGCACCCACATACACTTTAGACCAGCGTTTTCTGTCTCTTTATAATGAGAGTGTCGGATTAGTAAACGTTTAATTAAAACAAAAACAAAGTTTCGGTTATGCTAAATTAACCCTCTAAAATCGTTATTATAAACGAAGTCGGTTATAGTCAAGTAAACCTCTAAAACTGTATTATAAACGAAGTTTCGGTTATAGTAAAGTAAACTTTTAAAACTTTACTGTAAACGGATTTTCGGTTATATTAAATATTCGGTTATACTAAAGATTTATTTGGTCCCAGGGCACTTTACTATATCCGAAGTTCACTGTAGTAAGAATAATGATAAGAACAAGAACAACAATACAACCAAATTAACTAATTGATGGAATCTCTGGTCAAAGTTGAGTAAGAAAAGAGCCTATCCTCCTATCCTATCCTGTCCCATAACCCGAAGGTCGTAGGGGCACCACAGATGATCGTTTAACCAGCATACTCCATCTTTCTCTGTCCTCAGCAGCCCTCATGGCTTCGCTCAGTGTCAAACCAGTCCATTCTCGAATGTTGTCCTGCCACCTCTTTTTCGGTCTCCCCCTTCTACCTCCTTGCACCGTGCCTTGCAGAATGGTCTTTGCAAGGCCTGATGATCTGGTGACGTGGCCATACCATCGGAGTTTCCGTTTCTTCACCACTGTGAGCAGGTCATCGTGTTGTCCAATGGCTTGTGTGATGGTCTGTCGGACTTCGTCGTTGGTGATGTGTTGGGTATAGGAAATGCACAGAAGTCTTCTGCAGCACCTCATCTCCATGCTTTGTATTCTTCGTTGGAGATCTGCTGTGAGGGTCCATGCTTCGCAAGCATATAGGAAGATGGAGATGACCAGAGAGCGCAGCAGTCTTACTTTGGAATGTAGACTGATGGTTCTGTCTTTCCAAATGGGCTTCAACCTTGTCAGGGCAGCAGTTGTTTGTGCGATCCTGGAGAGGACTTCCTGTCGAGACCCATTGTCTGACACAATGGCTCCTAAATATTTGAAGCTGTGCACTGTGTTGAGGGGTTGGCCTTGTACTTTGATGTCCGTGTTGATGCCATTGGTGTTGTTGGTCATCATTTTGGTCTTCTCTGCACTTATTTCCATTCCATAAGCTCTGGAGGTGGTGTCAAGCCTCTGTACAAGCTGTTCAAGTTCTTGTTCCTCTCCAGCCAATCCATCAATATCATCCGCAAAACGAAGATTGGAGATTGCTCTGCCCCCTATGCTGACTGTGCCTTCGTGATCTGCAAGAGCATCTGACATGATGCGCTCTAGGAAGATGTTGAAGAGTGTTGGAGAGAGTAGGCATCCTTGACTCACACCGATTGTTGTTCTGAACCAGTTCCCGATGACGCTGTTATGGAGGACTGCACTGGTAGCCTTGTCATACAGGCTTTTAATGACTTCTATAATTTTAGGGCTGATGTTGTACACTTTCATGGTTGCCCATAGAGCTGCATGCCAGACTCGGTCAAATGCCTTCTTGAAGTCTATGAACACATGATATAGATGTTGTTGGTGCTGTAGGTATTTCTCACAGATTATTCTGAGGTTGAAAATCTGTTCAGTGGTACTTCGCCCTGCCATGAATCCTGCTTGTTCTTCAGCTATGATTTGTTCAGCTTGTGGTTTCAACCTGTTGAGTATTATTTTCAGGAGGACCTTGCTGGGATGGCTGATGAGGCTGATGGTGCGGTAATTTTCACACTCCTGAAGGTTACCTTTTTTGGGAAGAGTGATGACAAGCGACTGGGTCCATGGTGTAGGCCATTCCCCACTCTGCCAGATCTTGTTACAGATAATGGTGAGAGCATCAGTCATCGCTTCTCCTCCTGCTTGTAGCAGTTCCGCTGGTATGTTGTCCACTCCCGCTGACTTCCCTTTCTTCAGCGATTGCACTGCTGCCTCAACTTCTTCCCGGAGAATTGGGAGGATTTCTTCTTCTTCTCTGCTCTCGGGACATGCTAGAACTGATGGGTCTCCATTTGGTGTATGGTTGTAAAGGTCAGAGCAGTACTCTGTCCATCTGTCCAAGACTTCTTGTTCTTCTGTAAGGCATATGCCAGACTTGCTTTGGATAGTGGACACTTTGGGCTGTTTAACACTTGTCAGCCGCTTCACAGTCTGGTAGGCCTTCTTGCTGTTGTTCTTGTTCAGATTGTTCTCTATTTCCTGGCATTGATCTTCTATCCAGTTCTCCTTTGCTGTGCGCATGCCTTTTCGGATGTCATTGTTGATTTTTCGGTAGACATCAGCTCCCTGTGAGGTGTTCTTTTTCTTTTTTAACTCTCTTCGTTTATCACACAGATCCAAAAGTTCAGGTGTGATCCACGGTTTCTTCTTTGGTCGGTGCTTGCCAAGGTTCTCAGTGGCGGCATCTGTTACAGCTGAGTTGAAGGTATTGGTCATGGTGTTGACATCTACTTCGCCTGCCCCCAAAATAAGCAGTGGTGCAAATTTCCCTCCAATTGTGGCCTGAAATATTTTTGCCACCTCCAGGTCTTGCAGTTTGTCCAGGTCGAACTTCAGCCTAGTGCACTTTGCTGTATTTACTCTCTTCAAATGGAGCCGGAAAGACATCATCACGAGATCGTGGTCACTTCCAATGTCTGCTCCTGGAAAAGTGCGTGTCCTGCCAATGTTGATGCTTGATCTGAAGCGTTTCTTGACCATGATGTAGTCGATCTGGTTGTGATGTTCCCCGCCGGGACTGTGCCATGTCCATCGTCTGGATTTTTTGTGGAGACCAAGCGTGTTTGCCAGTACCAGATTGTTGTATCTGGCAAACTCCAATAGCCTCAGACCCCTGTCATTTGTCTCGTTGTTGCAGTGGGGTCCACATGTGTCTCCCCAGTTGTGGTGCGCATCTTGGCCAACCTTGGCATTCCAGTCGCCTTGCACTATGACTATGTCCTTCTTCGGCACTTGGTCAAGGACCGCCTGTATATTTTCATAAAAACCCTCCACTTCGCGGTCTTCATAGTCTGATGTTGGGGCATAGGCCTGGATGATGGTAATGTTGAAAGGGGTTGCTCTCAGACGGATGGTAATGAGTCTACTGGAGACTGGGCGGCAACCCATGACAGTGGCTAGAATGTTCTTGTGGACAAAGAATCCAACGCCGTGTTCGTGCCTGTCATCTCTACCGCTGAAATAGAGCTTGTGGCCTTTGTCAGTCGTTGTTTCACCTAGGCCTTTCCAGCGCAGTTCGCTGATACCTAGAACGTTCCATCGATAGTGGTCCAGCTCGTGGGCCAGTTCTTCTAATTTTCCTTCCGCAGTTAGGGTCCTGACATTCCAGGTTCCTATGACGATGTTGTTTCTCGTGCGGATCTTGCTAATTTGTCCATCAGTAGCATACTTTTCACCTCAATTAATTCACACAATTAAGTGACATACTGCCTCAGAGTGGGCAGCACATTTTTCAGGCTGCAGCTGTTGAAATCCCCCATGAAGAGGCAGGGGGCATCGGGTGATTCGGTCGCAAGTCGATGGTAAAGCTGGTAAAGTTTGTCCGCAGCATTCTTACAATTAACGTTTGGGTGGATGTAAACTGCACTTACAAAGATTTGTCCGAATTCTCGAGGCAAGTAGTAGGGGCGTAGGGCAATACTGAGGAGTTCGTAGTCCGGAGTGCACAGACTTTCTTTTACTGTGACGTTACTGCACCAAGCACTCTATGCTTGCCAAAACAGAAATGCAGTTAGTCGACTCTTTTGGATGACAGTATAAACCGAGGTATAGTCTGCCGTATACACATGCATTCTATAACACAGACTTGTATAAATCCATCCTGTTATAGTTTTAGATAATAGTTGAATAATTTTCCATCGATATTTATTATATTGATGCTGCAAGTTTGACACCTTGGGTGCGGCAGCTCGAGTTAGAATTTTCAGTCAGCACAGTGAGTAGCTCGATCGATATCTGGGCTGGTTATTCATTCACTACCATCTTTACCTCCAAAATACAATACCAAAATATGGCCTTTCAATTGAAAAGAATTTGCAATTTCTGTGATATGGTTCAACATAAATATAATATAGGCTTGAATCAAGTCACATAAATTTAGCTTGGGTGTATTGGTTTTTTTTTTTTCCAAAAAGGCCATGTTTCATTGATACACCTTGTTTCATATTAACTAACTTTCCCCTACATCAATGTTTAGCTTTACATTGTGTTTCAACAAAGCTTCATTGTAAATAAAGAAGGATATGCAATACTTGTAGATATACGTGTTTCTTGTAAATCATAATCTGCAGAATGCCCAGTTATTACTACACTAATGTGACTTGCACTGCCCTTATGTATAACACTGCCATTATGTATTAAAATTCACAACAGTGTAACAATATTTATATAAAAGTTGTATTTTGTAACCTCTATGAAGCAGTTTGTGTATTGTGAGTGCGACAAGGACAAAAAGTCTGGATTTCTCAGCCTGTTTATTTATTTACACATTTTGCGTCTAAACGCAACAGCTAGGTGATTTTAGACATTCTATAACTCACTCATTCTCTCTTATTCCACATACACAATGTATCCAAATTGTTCAAAACACTACTTTAGAATAAGAATGAAATAATTAAACATAGCTCATCCATATTCAACCAAAACAATAAAAATGTGAGCATGGGTTATCCATATTCTACCAAAACAATAAGAATGTGAACAGGGGTTATTCATAGTCTACATAACAATACAAATAAAATAACTAAAAACAGATCAAACATATTCTACAAAATCAATAGGAATTAAATAACTACTTATTAAACATAGTTCATATATGTTATACAAAATCAATATAAGAAAGAAATGACTAAACATATATGTCAAACATAAACACAAAGCTCACACAGGATCTTTAAGTTTATCCTACACTTCAAAAACAGATGCATTCCAGGGGTGAGATTTAACCCAGGAGACTAACTAGCCCGCCGGGCTAGCTAGTAAGTAAAGTTAGGTAGCCCGCATGATTTTTAGGCACCCCGACAATTACAATCGTTCACATATAAAACACAAATTTTGAAAATACACGTAATTTGTAGCGGGTGTCTTTTTCACAAACAAAGCAGACAGCGCGCTTGGCGCGAAAGGGAAGTAGGCAAAGGGAAATAACGCTCGCATAATTATGCTTCATACTTGTAGCAGACGAACAGTGACCTAAAAACGCCCTCGCTTCGAACCAAGCTTCTAAAAGTCTGCAAGAATTCTCTTTTTTTTAGGTCGCCAGGCGGGCTGGCTCAATTATAAAGTGAGGTCGCCCGAGCCGGTTTTAAGTCGCCTCGGGCGACCGGGCGACCGCTAAATCTCACTCCTGCATTCAACCGAAGATGAAGACCCAAGATTATAATGCCCTTTTCCCATGACGTTAAAGAGAGTGTACAAAATCAGTTTTATTGGATATCAATCCAATGGACTGCATTTCTGGAGTGTGTTTAGCATTTTTATCTCCAACGTAGTCAAATATTCGCTAAAATCAAGTTTTCTTGAATGATTGTGCTTTAACAGGCCTAACAACAACAAATAAACAGTGATAAGTGCAGAAAACCTTCACAATCATAACTGAACTATAGTCTGTTTTTCATACGCTTCTGATTGGTTTCTGTGATAACATTTTAGCCAAATACCTTCACACCGCTTTCGCTTTCTGAGTACAAAATCAGGCGTTACAAGCGTCTGGGGACGTATATTGGGCGTAACGTTTGTCCACAATGCTAACTGTCAGTGTCCCCAATATTACCGCCTCCAAACACAAAATCAAAATATACAGTATCATGTCTGTATGCATGTTCTGATCTCTTACTACACACCCCATGGCCCAGCTCCCCCAGCCTCCTCCACTGTCCTGCTCCACTTCTACAATGTGTTTTGAGTTTTAACGCAATATACCTCCTATTTTATTCTTCCTATAATGTTCATGTGTCAGTCATTGTCCACAATGACTGACTTGTAAGGGGTCTTGACAGTGTTGTGTTGTGGGTATATGCTGCCTAGTGGATCAAACAAAACGATAAAAGAAAAAAATAGTTACACACCTACAAAAATAAAATAAATCCTTAATAATGAGAGAACAAAACAGAAGGATCGCACACAATCACTAATAATCAACTAAATGACAAAATAATTTTTTTAAAATGAGAGAACAAAAAGGAAGACAATATCCCACACACGTTGACAATTGCTATCAACCAACTAAATTTACGAAAAATAATTTTAAAAATAAAATTAAAATGAAAGAACAAAACAGAAGAATCCCACACAGTTGCAAACAACTAAATTCAAATAAATAAATAATAAAAACTGAGGGAACAAAACAAGAATCCCACCCAATCCAAGATCCCCCCCCAACTCCCTCCTTCCTCCACCCCACCTCTTCCCATCTGTGTAAGAAGCACAACTGTTTCAAGAATTGTGTACGATTATTTACACCGATATTTACAATTACTGTAATGCCTTATTACTTTTATATTAGCATCATTACTTTAAAAAGCATTTAAAATCATTCAACATTTGTATACTTTACTATAACTTACTGTAAGGTTTTTAAATCTAGGCTACAGCTCAGTCATAATAGAAAAAATATGTAAGTGCATGGTTTAGTGTTACAATAACTTGCCAACAAAGGGAAGTCAACGTTTTCTTCAGTATTTTGGAAGAACTATTGCTAATAGAAGAATCAATACCAAGTTATACTTACAGTGAACTGTAGGCCTATCATTTATACATGAAACAATTATTAATGTAAACCAACACAAAATCTTGGTAATTATTCATTTGGCTTCCAGTTCATTGCCATGAGAAAATAGCGTACCTACAATAAATAGGCACAACCATTTACATTCCAGATGACCAGAATTATGACAAAAGTTTCTTTTTTTAAAAACATATTTATTTTAGTTTACGTCTGTACATATATTGAGGACTAGTGGTTTTGTACTCTGGCAAGCCAGGGTACACAATTTGCTGTTTAAAATGTAGACAGAGAGACAACTGTTGTCTGCGAGTTTCATTTGGACAATGATACCTCCCCATATCCCCCTTGATACCTCCCCATACCCCCCACCTGATATCTCTACGTCCCCCATGATGCCTCACCATACCCCCTTGATACAGCCCCGAACCCACTAATTGATACCTCCCCATAGCCCCTTGAAACCTTCCGTACCCCCCTTGTAACCTACCTGTACCCTCCTTGATACTTCCCCGTTGATCGTTTCGCAGGTATAGATGAAAGGAATCGACCATCACCAAACCCCCTTATATACCCGTATCCCCGTTATGCCTACCCATGCCCCTTTAAACCTACCCGTAGCCCCCTTTTACCTACACGTACACCCCTTGGGGTCATGAGCAATCTTGCCACTGTAGATTGTTCAAACCTATAAAGGGAAAAGTGAAAGCCACAGTTGAAAACCTGTCTTTCCTTTATAGGCAAGACAGATTCACTGCGGCAACAGTACCCCCGTTGGAGTGCCGGGGGTTTTCAGTATAAATAGTATCCCCACTTTATGGAAATTTAGTGCTTTAAATTCCCACTGTCGCTGTCTTCCTCATTTACTCTTTCCCATTCCTGCTCTGCCCTTCACTTTGCTATACTATCTTCTTCTTCGCTAGATCAATGACCTACCTTTTTTCTTGAAAACTCTTCCTGGACAAGACTCCTTGTTTGTGTATGAGGTCTGTTGGATCAGCTTGGGAGTGTTGGACGCTTTCTGCCGGGTGGTCACTAGGGCTTCCTATGATTGTACTATTTAGCACTATAGGCATTTTATATCATGTATGTGTTTTGTTGATGATTTATAATGATGTTTGTATTCTATTTTGTTTTTGTAACCGGGGGTTCGCGTAGTTGAGGTCAACCCTCAGCCGTCCCCCGCGTGGGATGTCTTTATTGTAAAGTGACTGGCCAGTGGAGGGCATTCAATTTTCCCACTGGGGTTGTTTCAGCAGATCTTTTATGCGGATCGGGGGTTGTCCGGGCCTGATTTGGCTCGGAAGAGTCCGCTGGACCTAAAGCAACAATAAATCAATCAATCAATCAACCTACACGTACCACCCCATCCCGATCCTTGGTAATAGTACTACTACTACTACTACTACTACTACTACTACTACTACTACTACTACTACTACTACTACTACTAATATTGAATATAGAATAATACAAATAGAAATCATAAAAAACCCCAAGGTTTTAAAAGAAAATTTGATATAAGATATAATAATAATAATAATAATAATAATAATAATTTATTATTATTATTAGTTTATAAATAATAATAATAATAATAATAATAATAATAATAATAATAATAATAATAATAATAATAATAATAATAATAAATTAAAGGTAAAAAGCCTAAATTAAAAAGAAAAATATCCATATTGTAGTGTTAAAAAAAAAAAAGGCCCACGTGAGATTTGAACTTGTGTCGCCCTGCACGGTAGGCGAATGTTTTACTAAGTAAGCTACCAAGGCTTCCTAGAAAGACCATCCATTTTTTTGTCTATATGGGAAAACATGCTGAAACCTCAATTTGATTTTTAATGGAAGCGCGCGCAATGAGGCTATTGCAGTTTGTGGACATTTTGTTTATTTATTTATCTCAGAAACGGTTAAACGTTCGGTAAGGAAATGTCGGCTATAACGATTACGCTGGTTTTGAGCACACAGCAGGCCGATCCACAGCGCCCAGCACCTGCCCAGATCAGCGTCCATACCGGACAAACTTTATAGTAGAGGCGAAGAAGAACTTCCGGCTAAGCAATTTATATATAGATTTTAGATGATCAGTCATTCATTCCCTCGCATCCATACTCACAAACGCACGCACACACAAGTGCATGCAAACATACAGTCGCAGGGGCGGATCTTGTTCTTGTGCCACTTGTGCACGTGCACACACCCCTGGCGGTCCAAAAAAAAAAGAAAAAAAAAGAAAAGGAGGGAGAAAAGGAGAAGAAAGAAGAGAGAAAAAAAAATACTAATTCTCACTCACCACACAGTTTATGTAGGCTACCTCCAAATTATTATTATTATTATTATTTTTTTTTGGTGACCAAACTTGTACATGCATCAGGTCAGTTTTGAATAAAACTGATGTGAGTGGCTATTTCTTGTTTTATTTGCAGTAACTTTATCTGTCTTTGTATAAGCCTTTATGCAAGATGTTCTGCTATTGTAAATTTTATCACCAGAGTTTGCAGAGGGGTGTTTGTGTGTGTGGGGGAAAGGGACTAAAAGAGGACTTTTAGTACAAAACAATACTATTTCAGTCCTTAAAATAATGCCCAAAATGCACCAGATTGCACAGATTTTAACCATTATTTTCAAATTTTTCCGGGGGGCATGCCCCCGGACCCCACTAGTACACTCGCCTGCTTCGCAGGCTCGCACTTGTGGCTACGCCACTTCGCATTAGCTGTGCACACCCCCTCAACAATGGAAAGATCCGCCCCTGAGTCGCATACTACAAAATAAAAAGAATTAAGTAACTAAAACGTAAGTACATCTATAAAACGGTGCTTAAAGGATCTTTCTAACAAAGACTTAAAGAGTTCGTAAATCAGTTGTGATGCTGTTAACTTCGCTATTTGTTTTATAATGGAGCGCATGAAAGAATGTGTTGGTGAGAAATAATGCCACCACATACCCATAATACATTTTAAACATATTTTAGTTTACAAACATTGCATTTCCCCATTAATGCTCTAACCCTCCTTAAATGAATTACATGCATTATCTCCAGCATAGACATTACCTATAAACAAAACAAAAAATCGAAAATGTTGGCCATAATGGTTTAAAAAAATTAATTAAAAAAGATTACCTTTGTTTATTTGTTTGTTTTATTGTCTTCTTCATCGAAATGATAAGACCAAAAAAAAATTTTTTTTTTACAATTACATATTTGGAAAATGCAGTCCGTGAATAAATAAATACTTTTCGGCGGTCAGAGTTAATACTTATGCATCATATGAACTGGCCAAATGAAGAGGATATAAACGCTTTTGCCAATGCAATACAAATTTCAAAGCTAATGTCTTATATTATTTTTGCTAAATTTCTAGGCAATGTATCGTTTACAATGTCGCACTGATATAATGCATGTTTCAAAGAAAAATTTTCTTTGCACGCACACACAACATTTTTACAATACTGGGAATTCCACAATGTTTATCATACTGTTGTTTAAAATGACAACCTTTCTTGACCTCTTGAACTATCAAGTTTGAAATTTCTTTCACCGTCAATGGTAAAGACAAAGAGTCCGCGTTTATACGTAAAGCACCATTTCTTGCAGCTCGATCTGCCCAATCATTGTATCGAAAACCACAATGAGAAGGGATCCAACAAAAGTCTACATTTGTACCATTTACAATTAAATTATTAATGAGGTGTTTAATTTCAATGATAATGTCTGTTCTTTCTTTATAGGAATTGGAATTTAAAGCCTGAAGTACGGATTTAGAATCTACAAATATTACAACACTTAATAGATTAAATGTTATGCTCATGATTTTACTTAATGCCATTAAAATTGCTAGAAGTTCAGCAGTGAAAATCGATGTTCCCTTACCTAGATAATAAGCTTCGGAAATTTTTAATCAGGCATAACAAAGGCTGCGCCTGTACGTATCATTTGTCTTTAAAACAGAACCATCAGTGTATATTTTTAGAGAAGATGAATATTTTTCTGCTAGAAACATCAGATATGAGTAAGCTGGTATTTTCATTCTTTTTTTCAGTGGAATAGTTTATATCACAACTTGCATTTTCAAGCTCCCAAAGAGGGATGGGTGAGATCAATTCTCTATAATAATAATAATAATAATAATAATAATAATAATAATAATAATAATAATAATAATAATAATAATTTATTTTGTCTAGCGCAATTCAAAGTTAAAATGCTTCACAAAGCGCTTGATCACACGCAGCCACACACAGATACACACGCATAATAAATCTATTCTGCATTTAAAAACAAGACAACATGTAAACCTAGTGAAGGTAACAAACCAACAAATAAAAGTATAAAATCAATCAATCAATCGACTTATAAAATAAATGTGTGATTTCAACGAAAAAATTTAAGAGAGGGACGTTAATACCAAAAGAGGCAGATCAACAATACCTAATCTAAGATGTAAAGTGTAAATGGTGGTGAAATACAGCCGTTTTAAAAGTAGAATAATCGTTGAATAACTATACAACGTTACAACATATGACAGGCCAGATGAAGAGAATAAAAGCTTGTGTAATGGCATTAATCTGGTTTAAAAAGAAAACATATTTGTGATTCACATAATAATAATAACAACACCAATAAATTTTAATAATAATAATAATAATAATAATAATAATAATAATAATAATAATAATAATAATAATAATAATAATAATAGCAGTTCTAATTTCATTCACAGTGAGAACAAGTTAAGAGGGATCAAATTTCATTTAAAAAGCAAAACAATTTTAAGACAAGTACACGCATATGCGCATGCATTCACATACACACGCATTCACTCAAACATTCACACACACACATTCACATTCACACGCACACACACACACACACACACACACACACACACACACACACACACATTTCAGATGTCAGCGCGACAGGGTGTCCGCAAGGGAGGATGTTCTACAGGTGTAAGCGGAAGAGATAGGTTTTCATTTGGGCTTTGAAAGAGTCAAGAGATGGAGATTGGCGAAGGCTGCATGGGAGTTTGTTCCACAGGGTAGGAGCATAGATGGAAAAGGCTCTCTTGCCAAATGTTTCAAAAGAGTAGCGAGGAACTGTCAGAAGAGAAGCGTCTTTATACAAAAAGTCTATATTTTTTAAATGTGTCTGAACTAAATCTTTTGTTTAAGTTGCAATAGTTTGAAACATTTTAGTGTTTTGAGTTCTTTTAGGAAAGTTGACATCTGATCTTAACTGCAATTCTTCCTCTGTGCTATTAAATACTGCAGCGGCTCTTATAATATATTTAGCGCACATCATTTTCCTCCTTTTTTCTAAAAGAATAACACCTGCTACTTCATACGTTAAACTAGTTTTAGTATGAATGGGAACACCTAGTGCTAGTTTTATAGCTTTGCTATCTAAACTCTGCAATTTATTAAGGTAGCAGAGAAATAAACTTCCTGTCCATATGTTATTTTTGATCTAACAAGAGCACAAGCTAAGTGAACTAAAACTTTTGAATCTTGACCCCAAGGTTGTCTAGCAATGATTTTCAACAAGTTATATCTTTTAACCGCTTTGTGTATTAAATAGTCAATATGCTTTTTCCAGTGCAACTTACAAGTTAAATAAAACCCCAAAAATTTTACTTCTTTAACATATTTAAAGTTCTTCTTTGTCAATGAAAATGTGTGGTAGTTGCCTTGGTTCTTGACCATTATTAAATAAGATAATGAATTACCTATTACTTTTCCCAGACCCAGTTTTTGAGTGTATGAACTCACCCACAAATATACACACCCAAACACTATTTGTATCTGTACTAGTACTTGATGATCCCCCCATGGGGGTGCCGGGGGTTTCAGTATAAATATTATCCCCACTTTCTGGAAATTTAAATTCCCAGTCTCTGTTTTTTTCATTTGTTCTTTCTCATTCCTACTCTGTTCTATATATCTACTATACTATCTTCTTCATCGCTAGACCAGTCACCTACCTTTTTTCTTGAAAACTCTTCTGGGACAAAACTCCTCATTTGTGTGTGAGGTCTGTTGGATCAGCTTGGGAATATTGAACGCTTTTTGCCAAATGGTCACTGGGGCTTCCTATGATGTTATTATTTGGCAATGTAGGCATTTTATATGTATGTGTTTTGTTGATATTTTATAACGATGTTTGTATTCTATTTTGTTTTTGTAAACAAGGGTCCAATAAATTAGAGTATAGCCTCAGCATCCCCTGCGTGGGATGTCTTTATTGTAAAGTGACTGGCTGGTGAAGTGCCTTCAGTGTTGCCACTGTGCGGATCAGGGGCGAGTTTCAGCAAAGTTGTGGTCTTGATTTTGTGGTCCTGATTCGGCTCTTTGTAGTCCGCGGGACCCTGTAAGCAATGAATAACTATTACTTGATGAGGGTTAGCTGCTGAAATGACCACGACTCGCTGTTATGAGAAACCATTTTGTTATTTTCAATATTAGCTGCCATGTCATATAATTATTCATTCCGTTCATTTGTTTCTCATTTGTTGGTTCACATGCCAAAGAATCATATATAACCACCTTCGTAACTGTAACCACAGGCCCTTTGTGTAAGCCTTAATGTACCAGGTGTGATGATGAATTGTTCTTTAGTGCATTTCCAGCTCAAAGAGCTGCTCAAGGCGCTGGCTTTAAACAAGATCGAACTCCATCCGCTCTAGGCGCCAACTTGATGCTTTTTGTGCAACACCATATGGCCCAGACAACTGAGCGATCCTGTACAATGGAGAGGGAATAGGGCCTCATGCTTGTTGTGCTGATGCATATGGGCTTATGGCACTTGCCCATGTAGAACATTGGCGTCAATTAGATCTTTACATTTTAGATCTTTACATTCCATGCAGTGGAATACATGAGTGCTGTGACGAGATGACTAGTTTTACTCGGCTTATTTTAATATTTAGCTTGGTTAGCCTATGTAATATTAGAATTTCATTGTTAGCCAGCAGCAGACGACGGAAGTAATCAAGCGTAGCAATAGCATACTGCCGCTTACACACAGTGGCCGTTGACGCTGGCTCAGGCAATGACATCATCGTAATTGCGATAGGCTAGTCACTTATCCGCCAATGAGAACACAGCTAGAATAGACCCAACCAGGTTTGACTAGTTCGAATAGAGACACAGACCGGCAGTCGTGTCAAAACCGAGGAAGAGATAACAGCTACATAGCTACACAGGAGCAGTAGTTCTCTCCAGAAAAGACTAGGACGCAGTACTTGTGAAAATCCGAATTCACTCAAGTAGCCACTGGCCTGATATTGTCACGAAGACGAACAGGCGTTCTGTAGTGGGCCCAACACAGCATCAGACGAAACCACATCGACGCACACGTTGGCTGCCGGCGCACCTCCAGTATTGAGCGGAGATAGGCCACCAGTCTAACCATAGGAAAGAAGACAACACAAGTTGTCAGGAAACCGACCACAGCACAGCACGCCAGACTGACAGTTAAGTCTATAGTCGTGTGTGCACAAAAAACTGAGAGCTACAGGACCACAGTAGTCCACTTCTCATGAACTATAACATCCAGTGCCCAAGGATGAACTATTAGCTGCATAGACTATCAGCGATCGAATTATTCACAGTGACTATTTAACGTTTAAGGTAGATTAGTACTTAGAAAATCTTATATAGAGTAGAAGAAATAAATGTGTGATGTTTAACTGTTATCAAGTGGCTGGACTACATATGATTCATACCCGTGTGAAAGCTAGTGTGACAGTAATCTTTTACCATTTTTCTATCTATCTCTGTACCCCAGCCTTTACACAGACCGAGCTAAACAAATAAATTTATTAAAGTAATCCACTGGGTGACTAACTAGCCGTTCCCATAGGATAAAGCGTGAGGTTTACATCATTCCATTGTGCAGAGCCCCAAACCCATAAAACCCACGTGACAAGTGCACAGACAAGGCATCAGTTTAATACTCTCATCTTTAGAAGTGGGGCAAAAGAACCCAAATGTACAGAGATGTGATGCACCATACTCACTGTAAGAACGAATACACTGTTTCATGGAGTGATGTACACTGTTGCATATACTGTAACCTTATCCGACTTTTAATTTTCTTTGCTTTATCATTGTTCAAAATAGCATTCTGTGATGAAGATAACTGAGCCAACAGAAATATTCTGAATGGGCCTTGTTCACTGCCATCATTGTATGCCTACTATAGTTTTTATTCCAACACTATACATGTACATGTATATAGGCAACATGTACATGTATATATATAGGCAACATATGCATATAGGCAACATGTACTTGTATCTGGGAACACTTTGTTTACAACTGAACTTATTTAATGAGCACTTATTTGTTTACTTGTTAAATTTGCTGTTATAATTACATTCATCTGGAAAATAACTGCAGCATTTTTGTTTTCTTTCTTGTGTTAAATGTTGTACACCCTGATTGGTTTCCACTTCTTTATTATGAATTAGTATTATATATCACTAAAGTATTATGTCATCCTAGTATTATCTACAACTACTGTGTTACGCTTTGTAAAGCCTGCAAAGCATGTCTTCTTAGAATGAGATATTGCTAGTTTTCTCATATGTTGTATCTTTCCAAGACAGTAAGGGGAAAGTCGGGTAATAATAATACATTACAAAATGTAATATGAAAGATGACCTTGCAGGGGAAAAGAAAACCAGAGTTGCAATTTCTGTGATTTGGTTAAAACATAGATCTGACATATGGCTTGAACTGAAGCAAGTCACAGCTAGAAATTTCAACTTGGGGGTGTTTACTTTTTGCCAAAGGCCATGTTTTATTACCAAATGGAGACTAAAAGTTTGTATAAAACACAAATGATTAAAAGGCCTCAAGGATGGGATTGGAGTTTGATAGCATCTTGCATAAAATCCTTATTAGACGTTATCCATAATCCTCCTTGGATTGAGAAAATGATAGGAAAGATCTATCTCTTCTGTACTACAATTGGTTTTCATTTGTGGATTAGTGCCCTAGATATAGATGGCCATTTTGCTGTGTTCTCGGCTCGAATGGGGCCTCTTGGCTTGGTGAAAATCTGATTTTCCAAAGCATGAGAGGACGCCTGAATTAATACACCATTAAGTATCACAGTATCATATTATCTGACTTTCCCTTATATTAGGTACTCCAAGTTGCGCCATTACTGTGTCCGCCCTATGGGCCACTTTTAATGCAATTGTTCTCTTGATTGTTTTGCCTGATGTTGAATAAAAACATACCAAATGAATGCCTGAGCCTTTTATCTTTTATGCGTGTGTTTCTTTGAGTGAAAGATATCCAAGTTTCAAAGTACAAAACGTGTTTTGCGATGCACTGCCTCGGTTGTGGCAGACGCCATCTTCTCAGGGCGCTCTCAACCCCACCTCCATACAAAATGAAATCTCAGTTAGGGAATTAATCTCTAACAAAAAAATCGACCAATGAAAGAATCTGTACTATTTTGGCTTTCTTCCGGTGCAATATTTTTTTTAAAATTCAGTGGGAAATTCATTTTGTGATCTGTTGTGGAACTTTTTGTTAGTAGTAGTAGTAGTAGTAGTAGTGTAGGACAGGCATCGCTGCCTAAAGCCTCGCGGCTTATAAAGACGTCCCCTCATTGTTTATGGTATATATAGTTAACAATATGATTTGCATGCATAATTTGAAATCTTTTCTAGTCATATTGATAGAATAAATTTTGAAATTTTGAATCAGTGTCTATGTGGTTTTTTAAACTATTTACAGATGGTGCAAATTTAATATTTGTTGGTAAAGAATTCCAATAATTAGCTACTCTATGTGCAAATGAAAATTTTCGTTGGTTAGTTCTACAATATTTTATGAAAATTTTACCTTCACGCTTTCTAGTTCTGTTAGATTGATCAAGTAAGAAAAAAGTATTAGTATTAACATCCTCTACATTATTAATTATTTTGAATGTCTGAATTAAATCACCCCTGATCCTACGTCCTTTCAGAGAGTGAAGGCCCAGATACCTTAATCTCTCTTCATATGTCATGTCACGACACTCCGATAATAGTTTTGTGGCTCGTCGTTGAATTTTTTCTATGGCTACAGACTGCCTTTTCAAATATGGACTCCAAACAACGTTAGCATATTCAACATGAGGTCTTACAAAAGCTTTATACAATTTTAAAAACGTTTCTTTTTCCAAGTATGTGAATGCTCTTTTGATTATGCCTAACATTTGGTTTGCTTTAGTTACCACTCTCTGAATATGTGCGTCAAATTTTAACTTGCAATCAAAAGTTACCCCCAAGTCTTTTTCATTATCGCTTACATTTAGTTTATAAACTTCATCTTTTATCAACATTGAATATTCGCATCCATGATTTCCTTTCCCCACATGCATAACTTTACATTTCTGCACATTTAAATATAACTTCCACTTCTCACACCATTGCTGTAGCTTATGTAAATCATCTTGAATGACCTTAGATTTCGATGTTGTATTATATATTTTAGTGTCATCAGCAAATATCTTAACCGTACTCTCCAGTATCTCAGGTAAATCATTAATATATATAGTAAAAAGAATTGGACCTAAAATACTCCCCTGTGGAATACCACTTAAAACTCTAGCATCTTTAGACCTTTCTGCACCAACTTTAACCCACTGTTTACGTTCAAACAAAAAGCTTGATATCCATTTAAGAACATTTCCTCCTATTCCATATGCAGCCAACTTTAACAACAGTCTCTTATGTGGCACAGAATCAAACGCCTTTCTAAAATCACAATACACTATATCAACATCATTCCCATCATCAATTAAAGCCGTCAAATCCTCCATAACCTCTAACAACTGTGTCACACAAGACCTACGTTTTCTGAACCCATGCTGACAATCTGCAAATAATTTATTATCCGTAAAGTATGACACAATGACATCCCGGACTAGAGACTCTAAAACTTTACATGAAATACAAGTCAAACTCACTGGACGATAATTTCCAGGATCTGATTTGGATCCCTTTTTAAAAATTGCTGTCACTTCCGCACTTTTCCATTCCTCCGGCAATATCCCCTCTTCTAATGACTTATTAAACAATAGACACAAGGGACCAGACAACTCTTCACACAGCTCTTTTAGTACCTTGGATGCAATTCTGTCCGGGCCTTGTGCCTTCGTGGGGTCTAGTTCTTTAAGTTTATCTTTTACCGCTACAGAAGTTATTCTTATATCGCCCAGAAAAACACCACTGGAATACTCTCCCTCTGGTATCACAGGAATATCGTTAGCATCTTCTTTAGTAAATACACTAGAAAAGAAATCATTTAGTGTTTCAGCTTTAGTAATATCATCTTCAGCTAAGGATCCATCTGCTCTCTTTAACGAACTAATTCCTGGCTAATTTTCATTCTATCCTGTACGTATTTCCAAAATTTTTCGGATTATTTTTACTCTCATTTGCAATCAGTTTTTCATATTCTTTACGGGTTATTTTCAATGCTTTAGTACATTTATTTCTTATCTTAATATATTTTAAATAATCTTGTCCAGATTTAGTACACTGATATCTCCTATACACATTATACTTCTTTTTAATTTGTTTAAGTAACTTATTATTCATCCAAACAGGTTTATATCTTTTACGATCTGCTTTTCTTTTCTTTGGGATACATTCATCCATACCAGTTTGTATAGCTTCTTTCAAGTAGACCCATGCTTTCTCCACATCATTATGTTCTAACACAGACCAGTCATATGTTTTCACAAAATTTCTCAGTCGAGAGTAGTCCCCCTTATTAAGATCATAGACATACTTTATTTCATGTTTACTTTTTTTCATTGAGACACATAAATTAAAACTTAAAATATTGTGATCACTCTTACCTAGAGGATCAAGATAACGAATTTCTGAGACTAGATCGCTATCATTTACAAGTATCCAATCATCTAAAGTCGGTTTCTGACCCACCCTCCTTCTTGTCGGTTCACTCACTTTTTGTATCAAAAAAGCATCCTGTACTTTTTCAATTATTTCGTAATTATTTTGTCCTGACCAGATACCATCCCAACGTACATTGGGATAGTTAAAATCACCAGATATACATATTTTATCATACTTTATCATTTCATCTGACTTTAGTAACTGGAAAAGTTTGTCATCATTATCTTCATCACTTGTGTTAGGACTCCTATATATACACCCTAAGAGTACTCTTTCATTATTTGCACTAGTAAATGTACACCATACACTTTCCTCGAAACTGTTTCTATTCAATACATCACATTCACGAGCATTTAATTTTGAATCCACATATAAAACAACCCCTCTTTTGTGATTAACATTTATAAACATATCATAGTTTGAAATATAATACTCCTCCTCAACAAATGATTTAGCATTTTTTGCTTTTATCTCAGTTAAAGCGATAATAGAAGGTTTTAGGTCATCAACTCGACTTAACAATTCATCTTTTTTATTTAACAGCCCATCCACATTTGAATACATCATAATACACGTACCACTATCTATGTTAGTATTTTTGTTACCCTTTCTTTTTTTAAGTTTTGTATTCTTACCATGATTAGACTTGCAGCTAGAACTTGTAGAAGTAGTATGAATTTTAAATTTATTGCTATTGACATTATTTATAGTATGTACACTATTTACATGATCTTTGTGACCTTCAAGTCACTCAGTACCACTGGATGACTGTGCTGGTTTAGGGCCAGCGCCAGCATCAGTGTCGTCCATCAACCTCCCACCTTGCCTTGCTTTCAGAGAGACAATCTTCCCATTTCTTATCACCAGATTCTCCTCCCCTTCATTTGTACGCCTTTTCTTTTCCATCCTCAGTTCTTTGTTCTTTTCTCGCTGCTTTTGGGTGTAGTCAGGGTTGACATAAATTTTTTTCTCACTTTTCAGAACACCTTTGCTCAACTCTGGAGCTTTTCTAAGAATCTCTTTCTTTTTCTCTTCTGATTTCACCGTCACTCTTAACATCCTAGGTCTACTGCCCCCAATCTTACCCATATTCTTTGCTGGTTCTACCAGGTCATCACTCTCTAAAGTGACCAACTTCCCCAAGAGAGTTTTAGCAGCTGCTAGGTCCTCCTTTCTTTCCTCAAACTCAGTTTGGGTGCTTTCTTTCAGATTCACAATAATGAGATTTTTCATCCTCTTCTCTACCTCCCTCTGCTCCTCCATTATCTCAGCCAACTTTCTGTCCACCACCTCCTCTATTTTTTCTTCCAGCTTTTCTCCCATCAACCCTTTTTCAATGTTTTCGAGCCGAGAGCTGAGAGAATGAATCAATGGAATCAAATCCAGAAGTTTGTCCATCCTGTTATCAAATCTTGACTGCGGTTCCCTACTCTTTTCCAGACAAGGTTTACAAATCCACTGTAAGTTATGCTGTTTGGGATCAGACAACGAAGGAAAGATTTTTTCATCCAACCCACTGCACTCCTTGTGTGCCCAATTCTTACAAAGAAAACATTGTTGCTTTTTTTTTTTAAGATACCTTCTACTGAATCGATCTGTTTAAAAAGTAGCTCGTTGGAAAGGCAAATCTTTTTTCTACAATAATATGTTATCAGTTTAGGATTTTTGAGTTCACACTAGCTGAGATTATTTAGAAATGGAGAGTGGTGTTGAGCGCGACAGCTACCAATGTGCGTCGGTAATGGCGGAGTACGATGTCAGTGTATCTTCTTGCACGTCGTCACAAGTCAATCTAAAGGCACTTGTTGGTAAGTTTAGCCTTTAAATACTTGTTAATAACATTTGTATTGTCGATAAATATATTTTTTTCAAATGATAGGCCAATTGTTTAGCAATTATTTGAAGACCGGAAGTTGACAATCGAGAATCGATCATGTAGGTTGAATGGTATGGTCAAAAATATGTGAAATTAATTAAGATACACCTTTTCCACCAGATTTAACTGTTAACAAATTTTATCTGCATATATTAAAGATTCTTAGCATATATTCCATTCGGGGTAAAATATGCACAGGGATTTAAGAAAAAACGATCTTGCTATTAAGTCACGTGACTTCAGCACTGTTTACTTTCGTTTTCATTTACAGCTAGTGAGCTAGAAACTTGTGGCAGTGGTTAGACCTATATGTTTTAGGGCAATTTGTGTTGAAGCTATTTTTGTTATTGATTTTTTATTTGAGCTATTCTGCAAGCATCCAAATCTCTCCCAATTACTTCAAGACCCAATGTTTTTAAACATAAATTAAATTGCAGCCAAATATAATTTAAACTTATTTTTTTACTAGTTTTAGTACTTTTACTTAGCCAGGATTGAGGATATTTTTTTGTGTGTACATTCATTTTACTGATATATGCGATAATATAAAAAAAAAAAGCAATAGTGATTACATTTTACTTTGGGTTTATGCCATTGTGATTGTTGTTCATTTGTATGTTATTTAAATTTAAGTTTAACAGTTGTTTGATATGAAAAACTATGTTGTATAGTTTTAATGTTTATGGTTGCCATTGTAAAGATTTATTATTATTATTATCATCATTATTATTGCAATAGTGTGAACCGAGATATTTATGTTACAGCACATACAGCTAGTATGACAGACTAGAAGACAATGCGGGGTTGCTCAGCTGGAGTTGATTTTATTTGTACGTTAGTCAGCCCTGTTTATGACGACACGACCCGGAAGTAGTTTTAGTACCGAAATACATGCAAATATTATTACATCTCCCCCTTTTTTTATGGACATACTGCACTAGCGAAATGTGCCGATTTATTATAGATTAGAGTTTATGTATAACCGAAGGAGAGATATTACTCAAAACATAATGTTCCGAAAGTCTTTCTTTTCTTCTCTTTCATTTTCTTTTACATTTCTTCAATCAGGCGTTGCGGGCGTCGGACTGGACGTCCACTTCTTGTTTGGGCCAGAGGATGCGCTTGGTTTATGCCTGGAAGTCTTGGATGTACAGGTGCGGCAACAACTGGAGGTTGTTGAGAAAGCGGTCTGGACTGGACTGCTGGCTGGATAGCAACAGGCATAGTTGCTGGCTTAGTAGGACCAGGCAGCTGTACTGCTGTGTTCAGAACAGGATGCACTTGAATGTTCGGCTGAGGAACGATTGGTGGTTTAGCTGTTGTAGACGGTTTGATGTGCCAGCGGTTTCTTCTGAACAAACCATTTCCGGTGTCCACCATGTAGGATCGAGGGTCACACTGTCGAACAACAACAGCAGGATTTCCCCAATATTTATCTTGAGGGAGCTTCTGGAGGACCACTTCTCCAGGACGGAGAGGGCGAAGTGTAGAAGTACCGTGACGTTTGTCATAGTGAACTTTGTTGGCACGCTTTTGCTTACTGTCACGGACAGCAACGGCTTCTTTGTTGATCAAGTGGGGCTCAAGGTTTTGAGGGAGCACAGGAAGAGTTGTGCGAAGGGGACGACCCATTAACAGTTCCGCAGGACTGACACCTGTAGGGACAGTAGGAGTAGCTCTATGGGTCAAGAGAGCTAGAAAGTGGTCTTTCTGGGATAGGATCTTCTTCGCCTCACGAACGGCACGCTCTGCTTCTCCGTTGGCTTGAGGGAAGTACGGAGAGCTGGTAACATGCTGGAAGTTCCACTGCGCTGCAAACAACTTGAAATCTGTAGCAGTGAACTGACGGCCATTATCAGTGACAAGTACTTCAGGGATACCATGATGAGCGAAGATGTTTTTCAATCTGCCTATGACCATGTCGGTGGTGATTCGGGGCATATAGGCAATTTCAAGATACCGACTGTAGTAGTCGACAAGGACGAGATAATGCGAACCTTCATGTTCACATAGGTCAGCAGCCACTCTTTGAAAGGGACGCTCCGGCAGGGGAGTAGGGCAAAGTGGCTCTTTTGGCTGTGATGGCTGGTGTTCTTCACAAAACTGGCAGTTGCGAACAACGCGGACAATGTCTTTCGAAATACCAGGCCACCAAACAGATGAAGCTGCTCTTTCGCGGCATTTGGTAATACCAAGATGACCGGCATGGATTGTGTTGAGAATTTCTTCTCACAGCTTGTCTGGAATGACGATTCTTGATGCTCTGATGAGTAGACCATCCTTGACACTGAGCTCGTTTCTAACCGCATGCAATTCTCTAACTGCAGGGTTGACTTCTTGGATTGAAGCTGGCCATCCATTTGTTGTGTAGGAAATAGCCGCTTGAAGAACTCTGTCTTCACTGGTGCAAGCTGCAATCTGTCGTAGCTTTTCGTCTGAGGCGGGCCACGCCTGACGAACAGAATCCACATAGACTTGGACTTCTTCCTCAAGCTCAGTGATAGCATTTACTTGCTGCTGGGAAACGGCCTGTTGAGGGCTTCGCGACAAAGTGTCGGCAATCACCAAACTCTTGCCAGGAGAGTAGATGGCTATCGGGTTGAATCGTCGCAACCTCATGAGGAGACGCTGACAGCGAAGGGGTGCATCTTGCAAGTCCTTGGTATTGATCAGGGGAACCAGGGGCTTGTGATCAGTCTCAAGAGTAAAAGTCTCAAGGCCAACAAGATACCTTGAAAACTTCTCGCAGGCCCACACTGCGGCCAGGCACTCTTTCTCAATTTGTGCATAGGAGCGCTCAGCAGTGGTCAGGGTACGAGAACAGTACGCCACAGGACGTAGACTGGCATCATGCTGCTGCAGTAACACTGAGCCAAGGCCGTAACTGCTGGCATCGCTACTGACCACAGTGGGCTTGTTGACGTCAAAGAAGGCAAGTGACGTTGCTTTAGAAATAGCATCTTTGGCAGCTTTGAAAGCTTGTTTCTGGGACTCCTGCCAGGTCCATACACAATCTTTTTCTAGCAGCTGAGTGACAGGACGAAGCGTAGTTGACATGTTTGGAACGAAACGACCAAGAAAGTTCATCATGCCCAAGATACGTTTGAGTTCCGTCACGTTGGTCGGATCTGGCATGTTACGGATTGCTGCTACTTTCTCTTCGTCTGGACGAACACCATCACCACTGATGCGATGACCAAGAAATTCTATTTCAGTTTTCCGAAACTCAGACTTCTCCTTGTTCAGCTTCAGGTTAACATCATTCAGGCGCTTCAGGACTTGATCAAGGTGACGTTCATGCTCTTCAGGATTGGCACTGTGAATGAGGACGTCATCGAAAAAGCAAATGACGTTACTAATGCCTTGGAGGATTTCTTCCATCTTGCGTTGGAAAATCTCAGGCGCTGAAGTAATTCCAAAAGGAAGTCTCTTATAAAAGAAACGGCCAAAAGGACTAATGAAGGTTGTCAACTTAGCGCTTTCAAGGTCTAGAGGAATCTGCCAGAATCCCGATGTGGCATCAAGCTTAGAAAATATTTTGGATCCGTTGAGCTTGTGCAGTATATCTTCAAGTGTTGGGATCATGTAGCGTTCACGCTTGACAGCAATATTGAGCTTCTTCAAATCTGTACATAGGCGTACAGCTCCGGACTTTTTCAAAACCGCCACCATAGGTGAGCACCAGTCAGTGGGGTCAGTGATTTCCTCAATCACATCAGCTTGTTTCATACGTTGCAATTCAGCTTTGACTTTTTCAAGCAAAGGGATAGGGACTCGCCTTGCTGTTGGTAAGCTGTAAGGCTCAGCATCTTCCTTCAATTGAATCTTGACAGGTGTACAACGTACAGGCTGGTCATCAATGTCGCCAAACAGTGGAAGGACGGAAGATGGAGTGACATCATCAATACGCTGGATGAGGCCTAACTGACACGCTGCTGATCTTCCAAGAAGATTTTCACTATGAGTGTTCACAACAAAAAATTTCATCTTGAAGTCTCCTTTCTTCGTCTTCACAACTGTAGTGAACTCGCCTTTGCAGTCAAGCTTTCCACCGGGACTGGTGAAAATTGCATTGGTCGGCTGGAGTTTTGGTCGCCAGTACAGTTGATCATACTCTGCAGTCGATAGGATGGAGACATCTGCACCTGAATCGATCTTGAATCGAACAGGGGTATCACACACATTCAAATGAACAATCCAAGGGGGTTCATTTCTGTTAGTGTTTATAATAGCACCAAGCCTGTAAGTAGGCTGATCAGCGTTGACATCAGAATCGGCTCCTCGGTAATATGTAGGAATGTTGACTGAGTCTGCACTGACTAAGGACGACGCCTCAACAGAGCTGACATTGGAGCGCGATTTGCGACAAACAGCACTAAAATGTCCGAACTTGCGACAGTTCATGCAAGTCTTGCCTCTAGCAGGACAGTCTTGCTTGTTTCTATGCACTGGGTAGCCACAGTTGCCACACATCTGACTACTGTCATTGCTACCACGTGATGATCGAGCACCACCATCACGGTTGAAACGACGACCACAAGAACCACGTTGAGCTTGACCACCACGACCACTCTGATATTGTTTGTTGTAGCCACCACCACTGCTTTTGGGGTGTACGTTGCTATGCACTGCATCCAGTACTGCCCGTTGTTCACCAAGCTGAGACTTGACCTGCTCATACTGTCTTGCCTGGGAGATAGCCTGCTGAAGAGTCAAGTCTGGTTGCAGTTGAAGGCGCTCAGACAGCTCACGATCACGCAGACCAACAACAAGTCTGTCACGAATCACTGTCTCTTTCTCAGCAAAACTGGCATGCTCAGGCAAGTCATAAAGGGCACGTACGAAAGTTTCTACATTTTCACCAGCTGCTTGAGCACGTTGGTGAAATCTTGCACGTTCATGGATAATGTTGACTCTTGGGTTGAAGTGGTTGTCAAACATGGTGATCACGTCTTCAAAAGTTGTCAAAGCTGGATCAGGAGGATCTGCGTCATCTCTTCTTTCTGTTACAATCGTGAAGGTGCTATAAATCTTCTCTGCCTCATCGCCCATGGCGTAAATGAGAGCACTAACCTGAATATCAAAGCTTTCACCTGAAAGTTTGGAAGCTGTTCTGTATCTGCAGAACCGTTGTCGCCACGTCGGCCATGTTTCAGGGTGAGAAAAATCAAAACGTTGAGGTGGTTTGAAGGACATCTTGAATCTAGCACAAATCTACACAAGAAATGGTGTCAAAGTCCACAGAGGAAGCACCACGTGAATCAGAATTCACAGAAACTGTTTCAAGGTTCCACTAAATGGAAAGCACTGCAGTAACTGCCATCTGAAATCGGATCAAGGTCGTTACAACGATCAGACAGTGTGCACAAGGTCAGCACTGAATAGATCTAGATCTATTCACATATCTGAAAATGTCCTCACATTCCAACAAATTTACCACCTCGGCTGGAACCACCGCTGTCACCATGCAATAGTGTGAACCGAGATATTTATGTTACAGCACATACAGCTAGTATGACAGACTAGAAGACAATGCGGGGTTGCTCAGCTGGAGTTGAATTTATTTGTACGTTAGTCAGCCCTGTTTATGACGACACGACCCGGAAGTAGTTTTAGTACCGAAATACATGCAAATATTATTACAATTATTATATTGATGATCCATAGTTCTTGTCATACTATTTTGATTTGCCCTTTCCTCTATTCACTCACCACCCCACTGCTTTTTTTTTTTCTTGAAGTTTTCTTTTTATTTCTTTTTGTTTTTGTTTGTTTTTGGTAGTTTTTTTTTTTTGCCTCCTGTGTCATATTAATGCAGTGCTGTTCTTTTTTTTTTTTTTTTTTTTTTGGTAGCTGATGAAACATACAACAAATTGAAACTGAGTTTACTGCCAACCAAGCGAGGTGCTCCACCACGCCCCCCATTAGACTTGTTGTGTACGAATCGACTACTCCTCCAGCTGGTCGCTCTCTCAGAAGACCACAAGAAAACTTCAAAAGATGTATGCATATTACTTTATTAGTTTCATTACTAAAACCGAGCCCCCCTTTTTTATATAAATGAAATTGACATCATATTTATGATATTATTTACTGTTGTATGCAAAACTTGCATGTTCTGTTTACTTTGCTTGTTAAAATTAGAGCATAAGGCATTTACTTGAATAAAACTAGTATATAAATCTAAGCAATTTTTTATGATAGGTAGTCCTTATCAAAACATGATGATAATGTTACTATGCATTAAAGTAATTACTGTAACTTGTACAGCAGAGGTCTATGTTATACAATTTTATATTTTCTTCTGTTGTTGTTTTAGGTGGGAGCCTGGTTTCAAAAACTCTTTCCTGCTGTTGTTTATCCTGTCAGCCGTCTGAGTCCCTCACTGAGCAGACTTCGAAAGAGGGTGATGACCATGCATGCACAAGGTGAAAATCTGACTTCACTTTTGGACACAGAGGTGGACTTTGATTTTGTGTCTAATTCCCTCACTTCAATTGGCCTGAAAAGAGGGCACCTGACTGGTGTTTTGTCGCCTCCACATGAACCACTGCTTCCAAATCAAGTGACAAATGAGACAGTACGTGACCTTGAGCATTTTCGTAAAAGCGAAAGACTCAGAGAAGAATTCACAACTCGCTGGGTGACAAAGTTGACAGGAGCAACAGATCCAGAAAAACATGTCAAGTACAGCATTAAGAAAAGTCTTGACTGCTACAGAAAACTGAGCATAAATAAGGGTTCTGATCAACATAATTTGCTGGCCTTACATCTGAAAACACCATTTCAAGTTCAGCCACCTGCTAAGGCATCCATGTTGCCAGCTGCTACTGCTTCTGCATCAGACTTAAACCATGATAATAAAAATGATAGAAAAGATATTAATCAACTAAAGGCTGACATGGAATTGTTACATGAGAAAATAAACATGCAACAAGCAAGTATTCGAGAGCTGACGAGTGACAAAATGAATCTAATGAAAACAGACAGTGAGAACAGAAAATTGAAGAGAGATCTGAACAGAGTAAATGACATTGTAAAGCAGCAGAAAAAGTTGTTGAAAGACTTGAAACCAGACAGTGACAGGCTTAGGTATTTGAAAGCTAGGAACCTTGTGTTGAAAGACAAGCTAAGGTCTGAGATAACAATGAAGAAAAGACTTAGTGAACTGAGGAGAGAAAACAGTCAGCTGAAACTAGAAATTATTCAAGTGAAAAAAAAGAGCTGCTACAGACATTGAAACTGGCAAAAGAAAACATAGAAGATTAACATCAAAAATGAAAAAGCTGAAGAAACAGTTGGGAATGTTGACAAAAAAATGAAGTAATTGCACTCAATGTTTAGCTTTCCACAATGTGTTTCAACAAAACTTTGTTGTACATAAAGTAAGATGATATTGTATACTTGTATCACCACATATATTGTAAATCATAACTTGCACAGTGCCTTATTACTACACTAATGTGACTTGTACTGCCATAATATATAACACTGCCATTATGTATTACATTTTACGATAGTGTAACAATATTTACATTGAAATAAAAGTGGTATTTTATAACCTGTATGAAGCAGTTTATGTACTGTGAGTGCGACATGGACAGAAAGCTTGTTTATTTATTTATACACTTTAATCTGTCACTCACTCACTCTTTTTACTTCCACACGCACAATATATCTGTATCGTTCAAAAACAATACCTCAGAATAAGAATGAAATAACCAAACATAGGCCATTCATATTCTACCAAAACAATAAGAATTTAATAACAAAACATAGGTCAGCCATATTCTATTAAAACAATAAAAATCTAAACATAGGTCATCCTATCCTATCCCATAACTCAAAAGGTCATTGGGGCACCACAGATGATCATTTAACCAGCGTACTCCATCTTTCTGAGAACAGAGAAAGATGAAAATAGGTCATCAATATTCTACCAAAACAATAAGAACGTAATAAGTATAAACATACATATATCATCCATTCTACCAAAATAATAAGAATGTAATAAGTTTAAACATCATAGATCATCCATATTCTACCAAAACAATAAGTATAAACATATATCTTCCATTCTACCAAAATAATAAGAACGTAATAAGTTTAAACGTGGAATAACTAAACACAGTATGTGTGACAAGCGAAGAGAGATGAAAAAGAAAAAATTACCCACCGGGAGCTGATCCCTACCGAAAAATCAACAACGACATCCGAAATGGCATGCGCACAGCAAAGGAGAACCGGATAGAAGAGCAATGCCAGGAAATAGAGAACGGTCTGAACAAGAACAACAGCAAGAATGCCTACCAGACCTTGAAGCGGCTGACAAGTGTTAAACAGCCCAAGGTCGCTAGATCCAAAACAAGTCTGACATATGCCTTACAGATGAACAAGAAGTCTTCGATAGATGGACAAAATACTGCTCTGACCTTTACAACCACAAACCAAACGGAGACCCATCAGTTCTAACATGTCTCCAGAACAGAGAAGAAGAAGAAATCCTCTCAATTCTCCGAGAAGACGTTGAGGCAGCAGTGCAATCCCTGAAGAAGGGGAAGTCAGCGGGAGTGGACAACATACCCACAGAATTGCTTCAAGCAGGAGGAGAAGTGATGATTGACGCCCTCACTATTATCTGTAACAAGATCTGGCAGAGTGGGGAGTGACCTACACCATGGGCTCAGTTGCTTGTCATCACTCTTACTAAAAAGGATAATCTTCAGGAGTGTGAACATTACCGCATCATCAACCATCCCAGCAAGGTCCTCCTGAAAATAATACTCAACAGGTTGAAACCCCAAGATGAGAAAATGTTAGCTGAAGAACAAGCAGGATTCAGGGCAGGGTGAAGTACCCCTGAACAGATTTTCAACCTCAGAATAATCTGCGAGAAATACCTACAGCACCAACAACTTCTGTATCATATGTTTGTAGACTTAAATAAAGCGTTTGACCGAATCTGGCATCCAGCTCTGTGGGCAACCATGAGAGAGTACAACATCAGCCCTAACATTATTGAAGTCATCAAAAGCATGTATAACAAGACTACAAGTGCTGTCCCCCACAACAGCGCCATCAGGAACTGGTTCAGAACAACAATCGGCGTGCATCAGTGATGCCAACTCTCTCCAACACTCTTCAACATCTTCCTAGAGCGCATCATGTCAGGTGCCCTTGCAGATCACGAAGGCACAGTCAGTACAAGGGTACAGCAATCTCCAGCCTCCATTTTGCGGATGACATTGATGGATTGGCTGGAGAGGAACAAGAACTTGAACAGCTTGTACAGAGGCTTGATACCACTTCCAAAGCTTAAGGAATGGAAATAAGTGCAGAGAAGACCAAAATGATGACCAACAACCCCAATGGACATCAAAGTCCATGGCCAATCCCTCAACACAGTGCATAGCTTCAAATATTTAGGAACCATTGTATCAGACAATGAAGTCCAACAGGAAGTCCTTTCCAGGATTGCACAAACAACTGCTGCCCTGACAAGGTTGAAGCACATTTGAAAAAACAGGACCATCAGTCTACAATCCAAGGTAAGGCTGCTGTGCTCCATTGTTATCTCCATCTTCCTATACGCTTGTGAAACGTGGACCCTAACAGTGCTCAGATCTACAATGAAGAATACAAAGCATGGAGATGAGGTGCTACATAAGACTTCTGGGCATTTCCTATACCAAGCGAGAGTGCTACATAAGACTTCTGGGCATTTCCTATACCCAGCACATCACCAATGACGAAGTTCGAAAGACCATCACACAAGCCATTGGACAACACGATGACATGCTCAGAGTGGTGAAGAAACTGAAACTCCGATGGTATGGCCTTGCAAAGACCATCCTGCAAGGTATGGTGCAAGGAGGCAGAAGAAGAGGGAGACAGAAAAAGAGGTGGGAGGACAACATTCGAGAATGGACTGGCTTGACACTGAGTGAAGTCATGAGGGTTGCTGTGGACACAGAAAGATGGAATGATCATCTGTGGTGTGCCAACGACTTTCGAGTTACGAGATAGGATAGGACAGGAAACACAGGTCATCCATATTCTACAAAATCAGTAAGAATTAAATAACTAATTATTAAAAATAGTATAGGGAATCATGTTCTACAAAATCAATAAGAATGAAATGAATAAACATAGGTCAAAGGTAAACACAAAGTGTATTGTTATGTTTGTCCCACACATTAAAAAACAGGTGCATTCAACCACAGATGAAGACACAAGATTAAATTTACATGTATGAACCAATGTACATGCTATGCCAAGTAACACCCAACAAAAATTGCACAGTAATACTGTTAGTATTATGTCATACAAACTGTTGATTCTACATTTGGGTTTGCTCAATTATTAATAATCAATACATTAATTTATCATCATTATTATGATTATTATTATTAATATTATTCATTATTCTGTGTTCTATCTATCTGTCTATCTATCTATCTATCTATCTATCTATCTATCTATCTATCTATCTATCTATCTATCTATCTATCTAAAAAAAAAAAAAAAAAAAAAAAAAAAAAAAAAAAATATCTATCTATCTATATAGATAGGTATGTCTACTTGTGTTAGTGTGTGTTTATAAGGGGAGTGGAGACAAATTATAACAACAAAATAAATTTATAATAGCTCAAAAAACAAAACAAAAAACATCTTTTTTTAATACATGTAGGGCATACCTTTAGCTTATTACCAGTTCATCCAAAGCAAAAAAAAAAGTAAATTTAAACTAACTGCATCCAGTTCACTTTAAAAGCCGTTTACCATTTTCTTTCCCAGCAATAACACATTCATATTAACGTCTTCATGCCAAAAGAAATGGAAAGAGACTCTCATTTATCATTCATAAGATGTGTACAATGAAGAAAAAATTAGCCTTTTTCATTAGATCTATCCACACAGCAGTAGGCTCAATAGTTCAAAGAACAAAAAAAAAAAAAAAATTCAAACTACAGTAGGCTTCTCAAATGTGACTAGATCAGATGCAATGTTCCCAAGCATCTAGCTGTTATAACTTATTAATAAATAATAAGGATTTTGCTTTTATGATTTATGGTAATTAATGAATGTTTGCGACTAATGTTTTGTAGTACTTACCACCCTCACCTGCCCCGCAACCCCCGTTGTGGTGCCAGGGTTTCCTGTATCAATAGTATCCCCACTTTAAAGATGTAATGATGCAAGGATCAGAACGTCTAGTTTGCTTGATCTGATGGGTAGGTGATGCTTGACTAATTATAATGTGTGACACCATGCTGAGCGAGTGGAGTGTGTCAGGCAGTAGCTTTTGCCTTTCCACCTTAGAACATTTAACAGCCAAAAGACTGATGATAGGAGAGCACTCCTGTAGCAGCCACATGTAAAATTTACAGCATATGTACTACTACAGCTGGATAGGGAGGGTTTATGTTATTGAAAGTTTAAGATGAGCGCCTGATATTACATTACATGATTATTGCCTTAGGTCCACTGGACTCTTTTGAGTCAAATCAGGACCAAATAGTCATTATCTTAAAATATTATAAACTATTTAAATCTAAAAAAAACAATCCTTTCTCTCTACCCTATCCTATTCTGTAACTCGAAAGTCATTGGGGCACCACAGATGAATGTTGAATGCCAATGAAGTGTATGACACGATGAATGCATTTGTGACTGTGCAAGAAAGGATGTATTTCATTGTTGCCATGCCACACCAAAATCCTTGTAACGTTTTTACTTGGTGAATAAATATTCTTAGCACGTTGGTTAACGATCATCTGTGGTTCACCAACGACTTTTGAGTTACGGGATAGGATAGGATAGGATAGGAATCCATTTACAAGTTTTGCACAGATAGATGGCGGACAGACAGACACAACTTGTTTTAAAATGTCATTTTTGGACTATTAAGGATTCCTCTCGCACAGATTTGCAAAAGTGTGAGAAAAACACCTTTTTTAGGAAAGTACATAGACTCACATTGCTATGCATGTTAGTCAAACACAACATACAGCCTGTACAAAAGAGATGCCTTTCTCTGCATACCTCACATAACTCGCTCACCAGTTGATTTCGCTAAGCCTAGTGGCAACTTCTAGGGTGGTGCAGTAGGATAGTAGTATGGGAACACGCTAGCAATGTTTTATGTTTAAACAACTTCAGGAGGGGTTGGTACTTGAACGGGTGACCATGCATGGAAAGCAGCCACCAAACGGCACCAGAAGCTTGAAACTAGCTCACAACACACCCCAGTCCACCCACCTGGATCTGTTTAGCACCGGAAAAGGTGAGGGAGAAGAAATAAGCACTGCCCTCATTAAGCTGGCCTAGATAAAAGTAAGGTCCCTAACGCTTCCATCCCCAATGACTGAAAGGTTACAGGGACATCTTCACCTTTTAGTGGCAACTTCTCAAACAAGACTGCTTTGCCACCATTTTGTGCCACTAGGGAGCTTGCGAAAGCGAGTGATTTATTGTGAAAGTAATTCCTCACTACTTTCTCTTTTGGTGGCTGCCAGGAAGCCACTTCATAGGCCATGCAATGACCAACTTGACCTACTTCCAGTACCTCGTTTCAAACTACATTCTAGGTCTCAACACAAGTGCAGATACCCATTTTCACATCTAAAATGGTGGAATAAGGTCCCTTTCATGATCACATCCTTTTGGACGTCATGCAAGCAATGTAATAAACAAAATATACTCAGTAAGTCAACTTTGTGGGAAGGTCCTTTTCCAGGAAACCACTGAGAAATATTTCATGAACTTTCACCTTTGCATACTAATGAGAGCATAAACTGCTGACCTCACAGACAGAAAGCAATGCAGAATCACATTCACAACAAAAATCACTAGCTTCTGAAAGGTCCCTACTGTTTTTCTGTCTCTTTCCCTGTACCTGTCCCACTCGCTTTTCACTCAGTCTGCTGAGCAGACTTGCTTACATCCGAGTCTTACACAGTTCCATATGCTTGTAGTATCTACTGTTCGATATAAACCTCTGGCCACAGAGGCAGAGAAAGTGTACATGGAGGTGTATGGTTCGCATGTGGTTGTTCAGAGTCCATTGGGTCGCAAACAGCTTGCCGCATTTGGAACACTCTTTGTTTGCCTTCTTCACCTCTTTTCGAATCAGACCTTCACGGCACAGGACTAAGTGCATGTTCAAATACTTGGGGCAGGTAAAGTTTCGATGACAGAACTGGCATGCATACCGCACAGCTTGTCCATGTTGCACCCTTAGGTGCCCCGTTAGATTTGCATTGTTCAAGAATTTCATTGGGCACAATGTACACCTGCAAGCAAAGAGAGAAAAAGTAAAAAAATAAGTCACCCGAAGCAAGTGACCCAAATGCAAAGAAGATTGGGAGATTACACCAGCACACAGGCAAAGAAACTCTCTCGCAGTCTCACTAGTCCAGTCTGTAAAAAACTCTTCACAAAAAAAAGTAACACAAAACAGATAGCAATTCAGTGACATTTGAAAGAATAATTGAAAATTAGGTCTCCAGTCAGCCGAGCGAGCTTCGTTTAGATCGCCAGAAAGAACTTTAATTCATATTTAGCCCACATCACTCTGACCTGAACTTCTGGACATTTGTCATATTAACTCTCAAGACAGCCTGATAAGAGGAGTGTATTTTTACTTTAGGACTACATTTTTCATGGTGACCACTCGACAGCCTATTAAATGTTGTTTTTTTTTTTTGTTTTGTTTTAGGAATGCATTTTTAATGTTACCTCGCCACAGCCTTATAACTTATAAGAGGTATATTTTATTGTTAGGATTACATTTTTTTCAAGCTACTTATGAAACATTCTTAATCCATTAAAAGATATGTCTTTTTTAAAAATTAAGACTACATTATGACTTCATAACCTTGTGACAGCTGTACTTATTATTATTATGAATATTTATTCGTCTAATCTAGACGTAACTCTAGGCACTTACATGAGTTACATTACATGATTATTGCTTTAGGTCCAGCAGACTCTTCCAAGCCAAATCAGGACAAGTATAGCCGAATCAGGACCACACAATCAAGGCCACAACTTCGCTGAGTGAAAGAGGACTCGCCCCTGATCCGCATAAAAGATCTGCTGAAACAACCCTTGTGGCAACACTGAAGGCACTCCACCAGCTGGTCACTTTACAATAAAGACATCCCACGCAGGGGACGCTGAGGCTATACTCTAATTTATCGAACCCCCGTTTACAAAACAAAATAGAATATAAACATTATTATATAATATCAACTAAACACATAAAATGCCTACATTGCCAAATAATAACATCATAGGAAGCCCCAGTGACCACCTGGCAGCAAGCGTCCAATAATTTCAAGCTGACCCAACAGACCTCACACACAAATGAGGAGTTTTGTCCCGGAAGAGTTTTCAAGAAAGAAGGTAGGTGATTGGTCTAGCGAAGAAGAAGATAGTATAGTAGATTGATAGAACAGAATAGGAATGAGAAAGAACAAGAGAAAGACAGCGACAGAGGGAATTTAAAGCACTACATTTCCAGAAAGTGGGGATACTATTTATACTGAAGTACATGAGTACAGAAGAACTCAACTATAAAACAAAATGAGGAAAACTCATTAACTATTAAAAGTAATCTTATACAAAAACAATAATGACTCTGAACACACATAATACTCAATCACTCACACACACTCAATCACTCACACGCGAACTATGACTTAGTAGATCTATCCGTTTCATCGATTCAATCAGTGGAAGGAAAAAAAAAGAGTAATAAGAGAGGATTTAAATTACTAAATTCAAGATGAATTTCTGGGATTAACAGGCATTTGGTCCCAATTAATAAGGCCCTGATAAGAGAAAGCACATTCACAATATGATTTCGTATGCACTATGGAACTTATTCTTACAGAAAGGGTCTTAAAATGACCCCTGTTCCATTGCAGGATACTCTCATGTGGCGATTCTGTTGTGTATTTAAGATGACAAGCGTGCCCTGCAGCGTGGACATTGGTACATTAGAATATTGTGCTTCTTGGCCAGGTGCCTGGCCATACTGAAGTACATGAGTACAGAAGAACTCAACTATAAAACAAAATGAGGAAAACTCATTAACTATTAAAAGTAATCTTATATAAAAACAATAATGACTCTTAACACACATAATACTCAATCACTCACACACACTCAATCACTCACACGCGAACTATGACTTACACACCGACTCAACCAAAGCTTTTAGGTTTTAAAGTTAGTTCAGCCAGGCTAGCTATAAATAGATTCGCCGGTGCTCTTCTTTCCTTTCCTTTCACTGAAAGGGAGGGTGTTGGCAAGCTATAAATAGCCCGCAGCCAGCAAAATGTGGGAGAACCTAAGAGTGCTGCTCACATAGGCATTGAGATGGTGTGCTTAGTAGATCTATCCGTTTCATCGATTCAATCAGTGGAAGGAAAAAAAAAGAGTAATAAAAGAGGATTTAAATTACTAAATTCAAGATGAATTTCTGGGATTAACAGGCATTTGGTCCCAATTAATAAGGCCCTGATAAGAGAAAGCACATTCACAATATGATTTCGTACGCACAGATGGAACTTATTCTTACCGAAAGGGTCTTAAAATGACCCCTGTTCCATTGCAGGATACTCTCATGTGGCGATTCTGTTGTGTATAAGATGACAAGCGCGCCCTGCAGCGTGGACATTGGTACATTAGAATATTGTGCTTCTTGGCCAGGTGCCTGGCCAGTTGTGACCCTGATCTTTTTTCTTCTTGGCACAGGTAGCAGGTCAAAGATCCCCGGTAATCCAACATCAAATTATCTTCTTCACTGCTGTTTTCACTGCTAGTTCTATCTTCATGCATATCACTGTATGCGTCACTGCAAAAAACAGGGGAGTAATTTTATGCATTGATAGATAGATGGATTGTAAAATCCACCAATAAAATATGAATAAATTACAGTAAACCAGTTATATTTTTCTGAACATCATTTTTGGGAGTAACAGTTTCACGATACTAGCCAGTACTACTACTAGACTACAACTTCACAACAAATCAATATAGTTTATATTACATCTTTTAGTTTTTATATTTTTAAAGCAGTTAGACTTGAATTGGTCAAGTGCCTCGCCCCCAACCCCTCTCCCTCACCCATTATCTCAAGTATGGTCAAGGTAAAAAAAATATAACTACCCCAGCAATTAGCCATCAAGTAGTAATATAACATTCTTTTTATCTTGGACGTTGGAGTTGGACTTAAAATCTTCTCATAAAACAAACTTCCAAATTTAGCTAACATTGCTACCATTGAAAAGAAGATTTCAGTGAGACTGTAATATTAAGACACCCCACCCTTCCCACCCACAAAAACAAAAGAAGTAATTTTGACCTCTGTCTGAGTGTCTCACTCATAGACTGGTCAGTAATTTTTTAGAAATCATTGAAATAGTAGATCTACATTTCATGAAGGCACACTCATTACTATCATATTATTATTAACACACAAAAAATGAACACAGGTCGCCAAATTAAATTTTGACCCACAAAGGTTACACTTTCTGTCTTTCCTGCCAGGGGTGCAAACGCTGTACAATGTCACAAAGAATGCCTTTGTCAGTTTGTGGTCTAACTGAGCTGATGTATTGAATGTGAAACATACATAAATTTGCTTGCCTACAGGTATGCATACACCAACTTACAAAAGGCTAGGGTTCAATAAAGATAATTATAACATTACAAAGACACCCAGACCGATATCTCATGCTCAGCAGGATTAATGGCAGTGCTGTAGAGTCCCTCTTTTCACAGTTAAAATATGCTGCCGGCGGTAAACTGTCATCGACGAATTATTCTACTGCAAGAAAGGCTGTCCTGGTGAAAGTTAATGTCGACGGCAGAAACATGTCAAACAAGTATCACCGAGATGTACCACTTTTTGTGAGGGAGTCTGTACTGTGAACGATTATAAGAGTTAATTACTCTGTTACACTCAATGTTGTTTTTTATCAGTTGATTCAGCCCCAATGCTTGAAACCATAAGTGTAAACTGTAACTCAGATTCGTTTATCCACGCAACCCGTTCAATCAACAAGGCACGGAGTCATCGTATGTAGTTTTCCAACCTTATTCAGCATCTGCACCTGGGGCCAAGTCAAGTTGTCAGCGTTTTAAATCGACATATACCGATGAATTTCCCTGCATTAAGCCTTCTAGCGTTTCAAATTCTTACGCAAGATGTACAATATGTGAGTCAGATTTCTCGGTCGCCCATGGTGGGTATGACGATGTTTTCCGGCATACGAAGTCGCTGAAACATATTCGTGCAGGATCAGCCCTAAAGGAACAACACAGTTGACGAGTTATTTTAGTGCAAAGAAAGATGACGACAGTGTCAGTGACAATGTCATTCGAGCAGAGACACTGTTCTGTATGTTCCTCGTCGAACATAACATACCGATAAGTGCTGCTGACCATGGCTCTCAACTATTTAAGATGATGTTCCCTGGAAACAGTATTGCAAAGGAGTTTGCATGTGGCAGAACAAAAGCCACTGCCATCATCAAAACCTGCAGCAATGACTTGAAGGAACAGTTGATTCAGCGAATGAAGGAAGGGCCTTTCATTCTTGGAACGTGCAGCGTCAAGTCTCTCTCTCTCTCTCTCTCTTTCTCTCTCTCTCTCTCACTCTCCACGCTACGATCATGATCAATTTATTGACATCTTTGCAGGAAAAATAACTTTTACGTGGATGTGGAGGGATAGGGCCCTAGGCTAGGGGGTACTTAATTTCTTCAATTTCCTTTTCTCCAAGTTGCCTTACCAATTTGTCGTTTCCCAGGAATTCTCCTCTGCTTGTATTTCTTCCACATCTCCCCCAAACATCCTCCGCCAAACGTGAGCACTGCTCGGTGACGACTCGTATGTCCTTCTTGTGTGACAATACTACTAGTACTAGCAATACTTTTACTAGATTCATTGTGAGCTGAAACGTTGCTGTCCGTTTCTCTGTCTCCATCTTCAAGGACGCTGTGGATACGTTGGCCAACAGCAAAAACACAGCGAACTAGGAAAAACATCACGGCACTACAGTCCTGAACATTGTTTACCTCTGTCTTTTTCTGAAACAATGGCAATAGTTGTCCACAGTCGGAGTGAAACCGAAACTGAAAGCTTCCAAAAGCCAAATCCTTCTTCAGTTTCTTTGCTCGAGCAAAGGCAACCTCATAGGTGTGGAGCACTTCGTCCATCATAACTCCATCGCTGATAATACTGCTGACAAGTTTCTGCCTTTGTTCACTACCAGAAATATGCAGTTCCTCTCCCAACTTTCGTTTCATTTCAGCCAGCACATCTTCGCGAGAAATGGCGTCCATGGCTTCAACCGTAGCTAGTTATCAGTTACTTCCCTTGAACAGATTTCCCAGAATTCTCTATTCTATTTTTAGGTTTGGGACACTCCCGTCTCAGCTAGTGGCTAAAACCAAGGGCAACGGGACCATCGCACGTCGACTGAGGGCATTACGAGATGCTAACTTGTTAGTTGATATACTTGTGACACGATTCATGCGGTCCACCACTTGCTTCCACAAGTGGCTATTGTTGCGTGAGAGTTAATGTTCTTGATGCGACTATTCATACAAAACATTTAAAAAAAAAAAGAAGAAGAACGAGATTATAATGATTAGATTTAAACAAATAAATAAACCAGGTGCTTTAGTTGGTTTATCCCCTTTTTATTCTAATCGTATATCGGCAATTGTTTCTTTATCTAAATGTGTTGCCTCACACTATGCAAATGTGAATCAGCTGTCAAGTGTCTTCGACATGATCTTCGACACCACACTCTTTGGGTTGCATAGTCAATGAGTCATTGCATACCAACAAGATTTAATAAGACTAAAAACATAGGACATAAGAAATGTATTCGAGCAAGAGTTCACTTTGAAAAAAGTTGTTTCCGGCCGTGCACACACACTCACACACACGCAATAAATAAATAATTTGGAGAACATAGGCCTATAGTAGTATAAAAAATTTTATGTTTTAAAATGTATTATATTATTTTTAATTCATTTATTTAAATTAAAATATATTAACATTAATTTTAAAAAAAAATTAATACAATTTAAAACGTAACAATCTTTATACTGCTATAGTTCTTTGAATAATAACAAATTATACTCATTATAAAATATAGATGAACGACAAGATGACTGCGTCATATACTAAAAGAAGCTGGGTAATATTCCTGATGATGATATTCTCTACTCTACTGATCCGCTTGAAACAAAAAGTAACCTTTTAGATAATACTTGTTTAAATGAAGACTTTACGAGTGAGGAGGTTAGAAAATCCATATAGTAAAGAATCAATAAAGAATCAATCATAGCTGAAGAACAAGCAGGATTCAGGGCAGGGCGAAGTACCACTGAACAGATTTTCAACCTCAGAATAATCTGTGAAAAATACCTACAGCACCAACAACATCTATATCATGTGTTCATAGACTTCAAGAAGGCGTTTGACCGAGTCTGGCATGCAGCTCTAGCTCTATGGGCAACAATGAAAGTGTACAACATCAGCTCTAAACTTATTGAAGTCATCAAAAGCCTGTATGACAAGGCTACCAGTGCAGTCCTCCACAACAACGCCATCGGGAACAGGTTCAGAACAACAATCAGTGTGCGTCAAGGATGCATACTCTCTCCAACACTCTTCAACATCTTCCTATAGAGCGCATCATGTCAGATGCTCTTGCAGATCATGAATTTTAAGGCACGGTCAGCATAATGGGTAGAGCAATCTCCAATCTTCGTTTTGCGGGTGACATTGATGGATTGGCTGGAGAGGAACAAGAACTTGAACAGCTGGTACAGAGGCTTTGACACCCCCTCCAGAGCTTATGGAATGGAAATAAGTGCAGAGAAGACCAAAATGATGACCAACAACACCAATGGCATCAACACGGACATCAAAGTCCAAGGCCAATCCCTCAACACAGTGCATAGCTTCAAATATTTAGGAGCCATTGTATCAGACAATGGGTCCCGACAGGAAGTCCTCTCCAGGATCGCACAAACAACTGCTGCCCTGACAGGGTTGAAGCCCATTTGGAAAGACAGGACCATCAGTCTACATTCCAAAGTAAGACTGCTGAAAGTGGGAATACTATTTATACTGAAACCCCCAGCACCCCAACGGGGGTTGATGTTGAGCAATATTTTCATTTGTTTTTGTTGTTATATGCTGATAGCACGGTTATTCTGTCGGAAACAGTAAATGACATGCAACGAGTACTAGATATGCTGGGTATAAAGTTTGGATTTTGTATTAACAGTTTGAAGACAAAAATTATGATATTCTCTTTTGGTAAATCTTTAACGATTACCAGTGTTTACATATAGGAATGAAATAATAGAGATAGTTTGGGATTATAAGTATTTGGGGACACTTTTTAATTACAACAATAGATTTCAAAACAACTTGAAGGCACAGAGTCTATCAGCTGGACACGCTATGTATGCCCTATTAGGGAAGTGTAGTTAGTTAAATTTGCAACTTGATGTGCAAATAGATCTTTTTGATAAGTGTATTAAACCTATTTCGCTGTATAATTGTGAAGTATGGCGCATGAGAAAATAAAGATATGTGACAGATTGCAACTAAAATTTTCAAAAATGATTTTGGATGTAAAAACTAGCACTCCGACATGCATGATTCTGGGCGAAGTAGGGAGTTTTCCGGTTTCCCTGGATGCAAAATGTAGGTTGTTGTGCTTTTGGTACAAATTATGTATTGATTGTGTTAAGAATCCCTCCAAAATATCAGTACTTATCTTTCGCTTGTGTTCTCATCTATTTTTTAGCAAAGACTATAAGCTTTCTTGGCTAGTTTCTGTTCGCACACTTTTGAATGATCTTGGTCTTTCCTTTATATGGACACATGGTTGTAATTTGTCTTTGAACTGTTTTAAGAACTTAGTTAAGCAGCGCTCAAGGGACCCCTTGGGGTCATGAGCAATCTTGCCACTGTAGATTGTTCAAACCTATAAAGGGAACAGTGAAAGCCACAGTTGAAAACCTGTCTTTCCTTTATAGGCAAGACAGATTCACTGCGGCAACAGTACCCCCGTTGGAGTGCCGGGGGTTTTCAGTATAAATAGTATCCCCACTTTATGGAAATTTAGTGCTTTAAATTCCCACAGTCGCTGTCTTCCTCATTTACTCTTTCCTATTCCTGCTCTGTCCTTCACTCTGCTATACTATCTTCTTCTTCGCTAGATCAATGACCTACCTTTTTTCTTGAAAACTCTTCCTGGACAAGACTCCTTGTTTGTGTATGAGGTCTGTTGGATCAGCTTGGGAGTGTTGGACGCTTTCTGCCGGGTGGTCACTAGGGCTTCCTATGATTGTACTATTTAGCACTATAGGCATTTTATATGTATGTGTTTTTTTGATGATTTATAATGATGTTTGTATTCTATTTTGTTTTTGTAACCGGGGTGTTCGCGTAGTTGAGGTCAACCTTCAGCCGTCCCCCGCGTGGGATGTCTTTATTGTAAAGTGACTGGCCGTTGGAGGGCATTCAATTTTCCCACTGGGGTTGTTTCAGCAGATCTTTTATGCGGATCGGGGGTTGTCCGGTCCTGATTTGGCTCGGAAGAGTCCGCTGGACCTAAAGCAACAATAAATCAATCAATCAAAGCGCTCAAGGGACCAGTTAATTCTTGCGAAACTGGCATCAACAAATGTATGATAATAACACTTGCATCACGTACAGAATTTTTAAATATAATGTTGGTTTTGAAAATTATCTTGTTCTTTTGTCACCTCTCCTAAGAAGAAATTTATTGAAATTTATACGAAGTTGCCACAAGTTACCTATTCAGTCTCAAAGATATTTGAACATCGCTAGAGGAGAGATCGAGAAATTGCACTTTGTGTGATCTAGGTGAAATAGGTGATGAATTCCATTATATGTTTCTGTTTATATGCACTATAATCGTTTACTTATTGACAGCAGATCCTCTCTTACCTCAATATTATAGAAATTATCCAAACGTCTATAAAATGCATCAACTGATGAATTCAAAATCTAAAACTAGGTTATTAAAACTGAGTCGTCTTATTGGAATTATCTTTTCTGTTTAAATAAACTAGCATTTCATCATGATCATTACACTGAAATAGAATTTGTCTCAAGATTGCTTTCTTCACGGATATAACCATTTCTTCTTGGTTATAACCAGTCTTTTTTCTCGAATTAAAAAGTGTAATATGCTGACTCTTTACTTTACATTTTGTCTTATTTACGTGTTATTTGTCTTCTTGTGTTGTATTGGTATGATGTTAAATTGGTATCGTTCTGTGTATTTATTTTCATGCCACATTTATTTTTGTGATTGTAAATTCCTTAGTGTTTGTCAGTCCAGTTGCTGAATATATTGTAAATGTATCATGTAGTGTTATACAATGCCGTTCATTGTACGAATGCTATGTGTATCCCATCTCCCCCCCCCCCCCCCCCTCAAACCCCCGTTTTTGGCTATACAGCCCCCAGGGCTATGAGCCTTTGTCATTTTTGTATATATTTAAATCATGTTATGTGAAATAAAAGGACAAAGTTCCAAAGTTCTAAAACAGACTTATTCAGATCATAACAAGTCTGAGCTCGCACACCTAATTTATTCTTTACCAGTTCAAGAACGGCTCAATATGCTGGCCAAAACAGAAATGCAGTTAGTCGACTCTTTTGGATGGCAGTATAACGCGCGGTATAGTCTGCCATATACACATGCATTCCATAGCACAGACTTGTAATAAATCCATCCTGTTACAGCTTTAGATAATATTTGAATAATTTTCCATCACGGCAGCTTGAGTTAGAATTTTCAGTCAGCACAGTGAGTAGCTCGACATCTGGGCTGGTTATTCATTCATTACCATCTTTACCTCCAAAATACAGCACCAAATTATGGCCTTTTAAGTAAAAAAAGTTGCAATTTCTGTGATATGGTTCAACATAAATATAATATAGGCTTGAATCAAGTCACATAAATTTCAGCTTGGGCGTATTGGTTTTTTTTTGCCAAAAAGGCCGTTTCATTGATACACCTTGTTTCATATTAACCAACTTTCCCCTACATCAATGTTTAGCTTTACATTGTGTTTCAACAAAACTTCATTGTAAATAAAGAAAGATATGCAATACTTGTAGATATGTATACGTGTTTCTTGTAAATCATAATCTGCAGAGTGCCCAGTTATTACTACACTAATGTGACTTGCACTGCCCTTATGTATAACATTGCCATTATGTATTAAAATTCACAACAGTGTAACAATATTTAAATAAAAGTTGTATTTTGTAACCTCTATGAAGCAATTTGTGTATTGTGAGTGCGACAAGGACAAAAAGTCTGGACTTCTCAGCCTGTTTATTTATTTACACATTTTGCGTCTAAACGCAACAGCTAGGTGATTTTTTTTAGACATTCTATCACTCACTCATTTTCTCTTATTCCACATACACAATGTATCCAAATTGTTCAAAAAACACTACTTTAGAATAAGAATGAAATAATTAAACATAGCTCATCCATATTCAACTAAAACAATAAAAATTTGAACATGGGTTATCCATATTCTACCAAACAATAAGAATGTGAACAGGGGTTATCCATAGTCTACATAACAATACAAATAAAATAACTAAAAACATATTCTACAAAATCAATAGGAATTAAATAACTACTTATTAAACATAGTTCATCTATGTTATGCAAAATCAATATAAGAAATGACTAAACATATATGTAAAACATAAACACAAAGCTCACACAGGATCTTTAAGTTTATCCTACACTTCAAAAACAGATGCATTCAACCGGAGATGAAGACCCAAGATATTATATATACATACTATATAATGCCCTTTTCCCATGACGTTAAAGAGAGTGTACAAAATCAGTTTTATTGGATATCAATCCAATAAACTGCGTTTCTGGAGTGTGTTTAGCATATTTTTATCGCCAACGTAGTCAAATATTTGCTAAAATCAAGTTTTCTTGAATGATTGTGCTTTAACAACAGACCTAACAACAACAAATAAACAGTGATAAGTGCAGAAAACCTTCACAATCATAACTGAACTAGTCTGTTTTTCATACGCTTCTGATTCCTTTCTGTGATAACATTTTAGCCAAATACCTTCACACCGCTTTCGCTTTCTGGGTACAAAATCGGGCGTAACAAGCATCTGGGGACATATATTGGGCATAACGTTTGTCCACAATGCTAACTGTCACTGTCCCCATTATTACCGCCACCAAACACAAATTCCAAATATACAGTATCATGTCTGTATGCATGTTCTGATCTCTTACTACACACCTCATGGCCCAGCTCCCCCAGCTTGCTCCACTGTCCTGCTCCACTTCTACAATGTGTTTTGAGTTTTAACGCAATATGCCTCCTATTTCATTCTTCCTATAATGTTCATGTGTCAGTCATTGTCCACAATGACTGACTTGTAAGGGCCCGGGTCTTGACAGTGTTGTGTTGTGGATATATGCTGCCTAGTGGATCAAACAAAACATTAAAAGAAAAAAAAAGTTACACACCTACAAAAATAAAATAAATCCTTAATAATGAGATAACAAAACAGAAGGATCGCACACAATCACTAATAATCAACTAAATGACAAAATAAAAAAAAAATTTTTAAATGAGAGAACAAAAAGGAAGAAAATATCCCACACACGTTGACAATTGCTATCAACCAACTAAATTTACGAAAAATAATTTTAAAAATAAAATTAAAATGAAAGAACAAAACAGAAAAATCCTACACAATTGCAAACAACTAAATTCAAATAAATAAATAATAAAAACTGAGGGAACAAAACAAGAATCCCACCCAATCGAAGAGCCCCCCCCCAACTCCCTCCTTCCTCCGCCCCACCTCTTCCCATCTGTGTAAGAAGCACAACTGTATCAAGAATTGTGTACGATTATTTACACCGATATTTACAATTACTGTAATGCCTTATTACTTTTATAGTATCATCATTACTTTAAAAAGCATTTAAAATCATTCAACATTTGTATACTTTACTATAACTTACTGTAAGGTTTTTAAATCTACAGCTCAGTCATTCCAGTCACTAATAGATGTAAGTGCATGGTTTAGTGTTACAATAACTTGCCAACAAAGGGAAGTCTGTCGCGTTATATATATATTTATATATTAATATATATATTGATGTTAAAGGGAGAATGAACAGACTGAAAGAATTTTATATAAATAGAATCAATTTACTCTTCTTACTATGTCCAAAAGTCGAAGAAAATAATGTTGGGAAATAGAAAATAAGGAATAAAAGAAATTATTGGCTATTCATTCGTCCTGTTTGCTTTTTTACAACTAAAAAAGAATACCACTGGTTGATGGTAGATGATATTTATTCCATATGATGTGATACGATGAACCCGTGATGACAAGGTTCTTCAAAATAATTAAAATGTTATTGACACTTATCTGGTGAAGAAAGTTCTGACTTCTTTAGTTATAAAAGTAGGTCTTGAAATGTTCCTAGTGTCTAATCAGGGCTCCATCTTCACGCTTGGCCAGGAGGAAGATACGTCGTCCAGCTGACTTCACATGGACGTCAAAGATATGGCGAACCCCATGTCATTAGATGAATGGCGTGGAAGATGGAAGTAGATTAGAGTGATAATGTCAGGATTCCAAACAGTCAGGAACTACAAGAAAAGAGGAAGAAATCCTTTCCCTGCGCACAGACAAATAACAGGGACTAAGTACACAATCCGTATCCCGTTGAATGACCAGCGAGGAACGCCGTTGACGTTGTTTGAATAAGAACCCTGCATATTCACGGGTTATTGTATCTTATTCTCAAAACACAATAATGTTCTTTCCTCGCTGTTCATCCACACTGTTCCAATGATCAAGAATGCACCAACATTCTTTATGAACTAAGCTAAACATGTTAAATTAACTATTATCATATAAACTTCACGCGCTGAAGAATTTATATGAAATGAGAACAACATGTTAAAATAACTATTATCATATAAATTGCATAACGAATCTTTTTCACATTCAGCCAATCGAAAGGATGGTACACAAATTGTCTATGGTAACAACAATCTAAAAATATGTCGAACACTACGTCATTCTGAAAACAATATAATCGTCACTGTCTATGACGTATTGTCTATGACGCATTGTATGGACTAAAGGCAGAATATCGAATAGGCGCTTGTATCGTGACAATATCAACGTTTTCTTCAGTATTTTGGAAGCAGGCTAATGAGTTAACTATTGCTAATAGACGAATCAATACCAAGTTCTACTTACAGTGAGCTGTAGGCCTATCATTTATACATGAAACAATTATTAATGTAAACCAACACAAAATCTAGGTAATTATTCATTTGGCTTCCAGTTCATTGCCATGCTCAAGATAATAGCGTACATACAATAAATAGGCACAACCATTTACATTCCAGGTGACCAGAATTATGACAAAAGTTTCTTTTTTTAAAAACATATTTATTTTATTTTACGTCTGTATATATATTGAGGATTTTAGATGATCAGTCATTCATTCCCTCGCATCCATACTCACAAACGCACGCACACACAAGTGCATGAAAGAAGTAATTTTGACCTCTGTCTGAGTGTCTCACTCATAGACCAGTAATTTTTTAGAAATCATTGAAATAGTAGATCTACATTTCATGAAGGCACACTCATTACTATCATATTATTATTAACACACAAAAAATGAACACAGGTCGCCAAATTAAATTTTGACCCACAAAGGTTACACTTTCTGTTTTTCCTGCCAGGGGTGCAAACGCTGTACAATGTCACAAAGAATGTCTTTGTCAGTTTGTGGTCTAACTGAGCTGATGTATTGAATGTGAAACATACATAAATTTGCTTGCCTACAGGTATGCATACACCAACTTACAAAAGGCTAGGGTTCAATAAAGATAATTATAACATGCGCCTGCTTTTGCTGTCTCTCTAATGGTAGTGCTTCGGCTTGCGGATCTGAAGGTCCCGGGTTCGAGCCCTGTCCGGGCCATTGTGTTGTGTCCCTGGGAAAGACACTTTACTCTCGTTTCCTACTCCTTCGGATGAGAGTATAAACCGAGGTCTAGTCTGTGTCGCATGCACTCCATCATAACGGACTTTAAAGATCCTGACGCTCATGTTCTAGACGGGTGAGTGCCGGTAACAAGAACATACCCAGCATTTGGCTGCAGAGTCCTCAATAAGCTGAGGGTGGCAGCTTCCAACGAAAGATGAGCCTGATTGGAAAGATGAACTTATCTTTTACTAAGTTTTAGTACTTTTACTTAGCCAGGATTGAGGATATTTTTTTTGTGTGTACATTAATTTTACTGATATATGCGATAATAAAAAAAAAGCAATAGTGATTACATTTTACCTTGGTTTTATGCCATTGTGATTTGTATGTTATTTAAATTTAAGTTTAACAGTTGTTTGATATGAAAAACTATGTTGTAATAGTTTTATTGTTTATGGTTGCCATTGTAAAGATTTATATTATCATTATTATCATTATTATTATATTGATGATCCATAGTTCTTGTCATACTATTTGGATTTGCCCTTTCCTCTATTCACTCACCACCCCACTGCTTTTTTTTTTCCTTGAAGTTTTCTTTTTCTTTCTTTTTTTTTTTTTTTTGGTAGGTTTTTTTTTTTGCCTCCTGTGTCATATTAATGCAGTGCTGTCCTTTTTTTTTTTGGTAGCTGATGAAACATACACCAAACTGAAACTGAGTTTACTGCCAACCAAGCGAGGTGCTCCACCACGCCCCGCATCAGACTTGTTGTGTACGAATCGACTACTCCTCCAGCTGGTCGCTCTCTCAGAAGAAGACCACAAGAAAACTTCAAAAGATGTATGCATATTACTTTATTAGTTTCATTACTAAAACCGAACCCCCCTTTTTTTATATAAATGAAATTGACATCATATTATTTACTGTTGTATGCAAAACTTGCATGTTCTGTTTACTTTGCTGGTTAAAATTAGAGCATAAGGCATTTACTTGAATAAAACTAGTATATAAATCTAAGCAATTTTTTATGATAGGATGTCCTTATCAAAACATGATGATAATGTTACTATGCATTAAAGTAATGACTGTAAGTGTAACTTTTACAGCAGAGGTCTATGTTATACAATTTTATATTTTCTTCTGTTGTTGTTTTAGGTGGGAGCCTGGTTTCAAAAACTCTTTCCTGCTGTTGTTTATCCTGTCAGCCGTCTGAGTCCCTCACTGAGCAGACTTCGAAAGAGGGTGATGACCATGCATGCACAAGGTGAAAATCTGACTTCACTTTTGGACACAGAGGTGGACTTTGATTTTGTGTCTAATTCCCTCACTTCAATTGGCCTGAAAAGAGGGCACCTGACTGGTGTTTTGTCGCCTCCACATGAACCACTGCTTCCAAATCAAGTGACAAATGAGACAGTACGTGACCTTGAGCATTTTCGTAAAAGCGAAAGACTCAGAGAAGAATTCACAACTTGCTGGGTGACAAAGTTGACAGGAGCAACAGATCCAGAAAAACATGTCAAGTACAGCATTAAGAAAAGTCTTGACTGCTACAGAAAACTGAGCATAAATAAGGGTTCTGATCAACATAATTTGCTGGCCTTACATCTGAAAACACCATTTCAAGTTCAGCCACCTGCTAAGGCATCCATGTTGCCAGCTGCTACTGCTTCTGCATCAGACTTAAACCATGATAATAAAAATGATAGAAAAGATATTAATCAACTAAAGGCTGACATGGAATTGTTACATGAGAAAATAAACATGCAACAAGCAAGTATTCGAGAGCTGACGAGTGACAAAATGAATCTAATGAAAACAGACAATGAGAACAGAAAATTGAAGAGAGATCTGAACAGAGTAAATGACATTGTAAAGCAGCAGAAAAAGTTGTTGAAAGACTTGAAACCAGACTGATTGATTGATTTATTGTTGCTTTAGGTCCAGCGGACTCTTCCGAGCCAAATCAGGACCGGTTGAAACCAGACAGTGACAGGCTTAGGTATTTGAAAGCTAGGAACCTTGTGTTGAAAGACAAGCTAAGATCTGAGATAACAATGAAGAAAAGACTTAGTGAACTGAGGAGAGAAAACAGTCAGTTGAAACAAGAAATTATTCAAGTGAAAAAAAGAGCTGCTACAGACATTGAAACTGGCAAAAGAAAACATAGAAGATTAACATCAAAGATGAAAAAGCTGAAGAAACATTTGGGAATGTTGACAAAAAACGAAGTAATTGCACTCAATGTTTAGCTTTCCACAATGTGTTTCAAGAAAACTTTGTTGTACATAAAGTAAGATGATATTATATACTTGTATCACCACATATATTGTAAATCATAACTTGCACAGTGCCTTATTACTACTACACTAATGTGACTTGTACTGCCATAATATATAACACTGCCATTATGTATTACATTTTACGATAGTGTAACAATATTTACATTGAAATAAAAGTGGTATTTTATAACCTGTATGAAGCAGTTTGTGTACTGTGAGTGCGACATGGACAGAAAGCTTGTTTATTTATTTATACATTTTAATCTGTCACTCACTCACTCTTTTTACTTCCACACGCACAACATATCTGTATCATTCAAAAACAATACCTTAAAATAAGAATGAAATAACCAAACATAGGTCATCCATATTCTACCAAAACAATAAGAATTTAATAACAAAACTTAGGTCAGCCATATTCTATTAAAACAATAAAAATCTAAACATAGGTCATCCTATCCTATCCCATAACTCAAAAGGTCATTGGGGCACCACAGATGATCATTTAACCAGCATACTCCATCTTTCTGAGAACAGAGAAAGACGGAAATAGGTCATCCATATTCTACCAAAACAATAAGAACGTAATAAGTATAAACATATATCATCCATCCTACCAAAATAAGAATGTAATAAGTTTAAACATAGATCATCCATGTTCTACCAAAACAATAAGAACATAATAAGTTTAAACATAGATCATCCATTCTACCAAAATAATAAGAATGTAATACGTTTATACATCATAGATCATCCATATTCTACCAAAACAATAAGAACGTAATAAGTTTAAACATAGATCATCCATTCTACCAAAATAATAAGAATGTAATACGTTTATACATCATAGATCATCCATATTCTACCAAAACAATAAGAACGTAATAAGTTTAAACATAGATCATCCATTCTACCATAATAAGAATGTAATAAGTTTATACATCATAGAATTCCATATTCTACCAAAACAATAAGAACGTAATAAGTTTAAACATAGATCATCCATTCTACCAAAATAAGAATGTAATAAGTTTATACATCATAGATCATCCATATTCTACCAAAACAATAAGAACGTAATAAGTTTAAACATAGATCATCCATTCTACCAAAATAAGAATGTAATAAGTTTAAACATCATAGATCATCCATATTCTACCAAAACAATAAGAACGTAACAGGTTTAAACATAGGTCATCCATATTCTACCAAAACAATATAAATGAAATAACTAAACACAGTGTGTGTGACAAGCGAAGAGAGATGAAAAAGAAAAAATTACACACACCGGGAGCTGATCCCTACCGAATTTAACAACGACATCCGAAATGGCATGCGCACAGCAAAGGAGAACTGGATAGAAGAACAATGCCAGGAAATAGAGAACGGTCTGAACAAGAACAACAGCAAGAATGCCTACCAGACCTTGAAGCGGCTGACAAGTGTTAAACAGCCCAAGGTCGCTAGGTCCAAAACAAGTCTGGCATATGACTTACAGAAGAACAAGAAGTCTTCGATAGATGGACAAAATACTGCTCTGACCTTTACAAACACAAACCAAACGGAGACCCATCAGTTCTAACATGTCTCCAGAACAGAGAAGAAGAAATCCTCTCAATTCTCAAAGAAGACGTTGAGGCAGCAGTGCAATCCCCGAAGAAGGGAAAGTCAGCGGGAGTGGACAACATACCCACAGAATTGCTTCAAGCAGGAGGAGAAGCGATGATTGACGCCCTCACTATTATCTGTAACAAGATCTGGCAGTGTGGGGAGTGACCTACACCATGGGGTCAGTTGCTTGTCATCACTCTTACTAAAAAGGATAACCTTCAGGAGTGTGAAAATTACCGCATCATCAACCATCCCAGCAAGGTCCTCCTGAAAATAATACTCAACAGGTTGAAACCCCAAGATGAGAAAATGTTAGCTGAAGAACAAGCAGGATTCAGGGCAGGGTGAAGTACCACTGAACAGATTTTCAACCTCAGAATAATCTGCGAGAAATACCTACAGCACCAACAACTTCTGTATCATATGTTTGTAGACTTAAATAAAGCGTTTGACCGAATCTGGCATCCAGCTCTGTGGGCAACCATGAGAGAGTACAACATCAGCCCTAACATTATTGAAGTCATCCAAAGCATGTATAACAAGGCTACAAGTGCTGTCCCCCACAACAGCGCCATCAGGAACTGGTTCAGAACATCAATCGGCGTGCATCAATGATGCCAACACTCTCCAACACTCTTCAACATCTTCCTAGAGCGCATCATGTCAGGTGCCCTTGCAGATCACGAAGGCACAGTCAGTACAAGGGTATAGCAATCTCCAGCCTCCGTTTTGCGGATGACATTGATGGATTGGCTGGAGAGGAACAAGAACTTGAACAGCTTGTACAGAGGCTTGATACCACCTCCAAAGCTTAAGGAATTGAAATAAGTGCAGAGAAGACCAAAATGATGACCAACAACCCCAATGGACATCAAAGTCCAAGGCCAATCCCTCAACACAGTGCATAGCTTCAAATATTTAGGAACCATTGTTTCAGACAATGAAGTCCAACAGGAAGTCCTTTCCAGGATTGCACAAACAACTGCTGTCCTGACAAGGTTGAAGCACATTTGGAAAAACAGGACCATCAGTCTACAATCCAAGGTACGGCTGCTGTGCTCCATTGTTATCTCCATCTTCCTATACGCTTGTGAAACGTGGACCCTAACAGCAGATCTACAATGAAGAATACAAAGCATGGAGATGAGGTGCTACATAAGACTTCTGGGCATTTCCTATACCCAGCACATCACCAATGACGAAGTTCGAAAGACCATCACACAAGCCATTGGACAACACGATGACATGCTCACAGTGGTGAAGAAACGGAAACTCCGATGGTATGGCCTTGCAAAGACCATCCTGCAAGGTATGGTGCAAGGAGGCAGAAGAAGAGGGAGACAGAAAAAGAGGTGGGAGGACAACATTCGAGAATGGACTGGCTTGACACTGAGCAAAGTCATGAGGGTTGCTGTGGACACAGAAAGATGGAATGATCATCTGTGGTGCGCCAACGACTTTCGAGTTACGAGATAGGATAGGACAGGAAACACAGGTCATACATATTCTACAAAATCAGTAAGAATTAAATAACTAATTATTAAAAATAGTATAGGGAATCATGTTCTACAAAATCAATAAGAATGAAATGAATAAACATAGGTCAAACGTAAACACAAAGTGTATTGTTATGTTTGTCCCACACATTAAAAAGCAGGTGCATTCAACCACAGATGAAGACACAAGATTAAATTTACATGTATGAACCAATGTACATGCTATGCCAAGTAACACCCAACAAAAATTGCACAGTAATACTGTTAGTATTATGTCATACAAACTGTTGATTCTACATTTGGTTTTGCTCAATTATTAATAATCAATACATTAATTCATCATCATTATTATGATTATTATTATTAATATTATTCATTATTCTATCTATCTATCTATCTATCTATCTATCTATCTATCTATCTATCTATCTATCTATCTATCTATCTATCTATCTATCTATCTATCTATAGATAGATAGATAATGTCTACTTGTGTTAGTGTGTGTTTATGGGGGAGTGGAGACAAATTATAACAACAAAATAACTTTATATAGCTCAAAAAACAAAACAAAAAACATCTTTTTTTAATACATGTAGGGCATACCTTTAGCTTATTACCAGTTCATCCAAAGAAAAAAAAAGTAAATTTAAAATAACTGCATCCAGTTCACTTTAAAAGCCGTTTACCATTTTCTTTCCCAGCAATAACACATTCATATTAACGTCTTCATGCCAAAAGAAATGGAAAGAGACTCTCATTTATCATTCATAAGATGTGTACAATGAAGAAAAAATTAGCCTTTTTCATTAGATCTATCCACACAGCAGTAGGCTCAATAGTTCAAAGAACAAAAAATAAATTAAAATAACAGTATGCTTCTCAAATGTGACTAGATCAGATGCAATGTTCCCAAGCATCTAGCTGTTATAATTTATTAATAAATATTAAGGATTTTGCTTTTATGATTTATGGTAATTTATGAATGTTTGCGACTAATGTTTTGTAGTACTTACCACCCTCACCTGCCCCGCAACCCCTGTTGTGGTGCCAGGGTTTCCTGTATAAATAGTATCCCCACTTTAAAGATGTAATGATGCAAGGATCAGAACGTCTAGTTTGCTTGATCTGATGGGTAGGTGATGCTTGACTAATTATAATGTGTGACACCATGCTGAGCGAGTGGAGTGTGTCAGGCAGTAGCTTTTGCCTTTCCACCTTAGAACATTTAACAGCCAAAAGACTGATGATAGGAGAGCACTCCTGTAGCAGCCACATGTAAAATTTACAGCATATGTACTACTACAGCTGGATAGGGAGGGTTTATGTTATTGAAAGTTTAAGATGAGCGCCTGAAATTACATTACATGATTATTGCCTTAGGTCCACTGGACTCTTCTGAGTCAAATCAGGACCAAATAGTCATTATCTTAAAATATTATAAAACTATTTAAATCTAAAAAAACAATCCTTTCTCTCTACCCTATCCTATTCTGTAACTCGAAAGTCATTGGGGCACCACAGATGAATGTTGAATGCCAATGAAGTGTATGACACGATGAATGCATTTGTGACTGTGCAAGAAAGGATGTATTTCATTGTCGTCATGCCACACCAAAATCCTTGTAACGTTTTTACTTGGTGAATAAATATTCTTAGCACGTTGGTTAAACGATCATCTGTGGTTCACCAACGACTTTTGAGTTACGGGATAGGATAGGATAGGATAGGATAGGATAGTAATCCATTTAAAAGTTTTGCACAGATAGATGGCGGGCAGACGGACAAAACATATTTTAAAATGTCATTTTTGGACTATTAAGAATTGCTCCCGCACAGATTTGCAAAAGTGTGAGAAAAAACACACCTTTTTTTTAGGAAAGTACATAGACTCACATTGCTATGCATATTAGTCAAACACAACATACAGCCTTGTACAAAAGAGATGCCTTTCTCTGCATACCTCACATAACTCGCTCACCAGTTGATTTCGCTAAGCCTAGTGGCAACTTCTAGGGTGGTGCAGTAGTGTAGTAGTTTGGGAACAGGCTAGCTCAATGCTTCAAGTTAAACAACTTCAGGAGGGGTTGGTACTTGGATAGGTGACCATGCATGGAAAGCAGCCACCAAACGGCACCAGAAAATTGAAACTAGCTCACACCACACCCGTCCACCCAGCTGGATCTGTTTAGCACCGGAAAAAGGCAAAGTAGCGAGGGAGAAGAAAGCACTGCCCTCATTAGGCTGGCCTAGATAAAAGTGAGGTCCCTAACGCTTCCATCCCCAATGACTGAAAGGTTACAGGGACATCTTCACCTTTTAGTTGCAACTTCTCAAACAAGACTGCTTTGCCACCATTTTGTGCCACTAGGGAGCTTGCGAAAGCGAGTGATTTCGTTGTGAAAGTAATTCCTCACTACTTTCTCTTTTCGTGGCTGCCAGGAAGCCACTTCATATGCCATGCAATGACCAACTTGACCTACTTCCAGTACCTCGCTTCAAACTACATTCTAGGTCTCAACACAAGTGCAGATCCCCATTTTCACATCTAAAATGGTTGAATATGGTCCCTTTTGTGATCACATCCTTTTGGATGTCATGCAAGCAATGTAATAAACAAAATATACTCAGGAAGTCAACTTCGTGGGAAGGTCCTTTTCCAGGAAACCACTGAGAAATATTTCATGAACTTTCACCTTTGCATACTAATGAGAGCATAAACTGCTGACCTCACAGACAGAAAGCAGTACAGAATCACATTCACAACGAAAATCACTCGCTTCCGAAAGGTCCCTACTGTTTTTCTGTCTCTTTCCCTGTACCTGTCCCACCCGCTTTTCCCTCTGTCTGCTGAGCTGACTTGCTTACATCCGAGTCTTACACAGTTTGATATGCTTGTAGTATTTACCGTGCGATATAACTTCTGGCCACAGAGGCAGAGAAAGAGTACATGGAGGTGTATGGCTCGCGTGTGGCGGTTCAGACTCGTTTGGCTCGCAAACAGCTTGCCGCATTTGGAACACTCTTTGTTTGCCTTCTTCACCTCTTTTCGAATCAGACCTTGACGGCACAGGACTAAGTGCATGTTCAAATGCTTGGGGCAGGAAAAGATTCGATGACAGAACTGGCATGGATAGCGCACAGCTTGTCCATGTTGCACTCCTAGGTGCAGCGTTAGTTGACTTTTTGTCATGAACTTCATTGGGCACACCGTACACCTGCAAGCAAAGAGAGAAAGAGTAAAAAACTAAGTCACCCGAAGCAAGTGACACAAGTGCAAAAAAGATTGGGAGATTACACCAGCACACAGGCAAAGAAACTCTTTCACATCATGTCTCACTAGTCTAGTCTGTAAAATATTTTCAACAAAAATGCAACACAAAACAGATAGCAATTCAGTGACATTTGAAAGAATAATTTAAAATTAGGTCTCCGACATGAACTTCTGGACTACATAAATTTGTCATTTTACCTCTCAAGACAGCCCTTTAAGGAGTGTATTTATAAGACTACATTTTTTATTATGACCTCTCGACAGCGTATTAACTTATTAAGTGGGTTTTTAGTTGTTTTTGGTTTTTTTAGGAATGCATTTTTAATGTTACCTTGCCACAGCCTTATAACTTATAAGAGGTATATTTTATTGTTAGGACTACATTTTTTTCAAGCTACTTCATGAAACAATCTTAAGCCGCTAAAGGGTATGCCTTTTTAAAATTAGGACTACATTTTAAAATGGTTACCTTGTGACAGCTGTACTTATTATTATTATTATTATTATTATTATTATTAATATTTATGCGCCTAATCTAAACTTAGCTCTAGACGCTTACAAACAAAATGAGGAAAACTCATTAACTATTAACAGTAATCTTATATAAAAACAATAATGACTAACACACACACATACACACACTCACTCACACACACACACGCGAACTATGACTTTGTAGATCTGCTTCATCAATTTCAATCGGTGGAAGGAAATAAATGAGCAGTGTTTCCCATAGCTTTTTTTTCAGAGAGTCCTTGGGACTCTCTGGTGCAAAATTTCAAGAGTCCCTTTACAAAAATTTGAGAGTCCCCTTACAATTCCTACATTTACCTTGATTTTGATTACCAACATCACGGACACACAAATACACCTCAAAGTCAAACAAAGCTTAGTTTTCAATGCAACTTTATTGAAAATTATGAATAGCCATAAAACAAACAACACAACAAAAGGAATACTGTTCTGATAAATGTTACAAAGGAATCCATCATTGACTAGAGGAACCTTAAAATCACATAAAATGACCATAGAGCAAACATGAAATGGTCATACGACAATTTACACACATCAATCTGCATGTACTGACAAATTGTCTCTGTAAAAGCAGTTAGTGTTAGAGGGGACTAAGTCGATGACCAGAAGAAAAAAAAAAGAGACAAAAAAATCTGTTCAACTGCGAGTTACAGACAAGATCATCATTGCCTAGTCTAGGGAGAACTGAAAATGATGATTCAACATTCAACGAGTGCATCGTCTTCCGCATTTCTGCGGGTTATCGTTTTCCGTAGCCATGTGTCGAGCGACATGTTTCAGCTTTTTAGAAGCAAACAAAAAGGCTGCGCATGCGTGTCAGCGCGGTCAGTGGGTAGGGGAGATCACCGCGCTTACTCGGCTCGGGCGCACGATAGCTCAGAGGTGCCAGGATACATAACGGCAGTAAAAAAAAAACGTTACGTCCCTTATGACGCGCCAGTTTTTTTTTCATGCGTCCTTTTTCAGTTTTTGTGCGTCTCTGACGCACACATGTGCGTTTTGGGAAACACTGATGAGTTATAAGAGGATTTAAATTACCGAATTGAAAAATTGAATTTGTGAGAAAAACAGGCATTTAGTTCCAATTACTAAGGCCCTAATAAGACAAAGCACATTCACAATATGATTTCGTACGAACAGATAAAACTTATTCTCACCGGAAGCGTCTTATCAAGACCTCTGTTCTATGGCAGGATACTTTCATGTGGAGTTTCTGTTGTGTGTGATTTGACAAGCGCACCTGGCAGCGTGGACATTGGTACACTCTAATATTGTGCTCCTTGGCCAGGTGCCTGGCCAGTTGTGTCCCTGATCTTTGTTCTCCTTGGCACAGGTAGCAGGTCAAAGATCCCCGGTGATCCAACAGCAACTTCTCTTCTTCACTGCTGTTTTCACTGCTTGCTCTATCTTCAAGCACATAGTTGTCTGCGTCACTGCAAAAAACAGGGGAGCAATTTTATGCATTGATAGATGGATGGATGAATTGTAATATCCACCAACGAAATAAATGCATGAATAAATTACAGTAAACTAGTGTTTGAATATATTTTTCTGAACATCATTTTTGGGGGTTCAGTTTCATGACTTTAGTCAGTACTAGCCTACAACTTCACAACAAATCAATATAAATCTTTAGGGAGATTTAGTTTTTGTTTAAAGCAGCTAGACTTCAACTGTTCAAGTGCCTCGCACCCACTCCCTCTCCCTCACCCATTGCCTCAACTATGGTCAAGGTAAATAAAAACAGTTTAAAATTACATATATAATGTAAACTTGATGGGGTGTGTGTAAAGAATCAAGTGTGGGTGCGTGTGGGTTTGGACTCTTCTAAGTGATGATGATGTGACAGAGAAGAACGAACCGGAGACCTGAAAAACTGAAGTAACAAAGTAAGAATAACTTTCTCTGTTGACTTCCAAAATACAAGTGACAAATTTTTTCTGCTAACCTCAAGTAAGAGCTACCTTGAGAAGAACTCACTATATACATTCAATTACTTCTATTTTTCTAGTCTAGTTCTAACTAGCCCTCTCTCTCTCTCTCTCTCTCTCTCTCTCTCTCTCTCTCTCTCTCTCATTTATATTCAGGGTTACACTCCCCCCTCCCCTCCCCCCCAGCAAAAAATAGCGTCCCGACATATATCCACTAATTAAAACATTTTTTTTCGTAGTCTTACTCTTACTCTTAGTAAATAACTTATCAAATCTCTTTTTTGTTATAGAGAAAGGAAACACAAAGGACTATTTACAGTTTAGTCACTGTTTTTTTTTTCTTCAGGAATACTTTAGCTTACCCTACACGTATTGTCCATGTATGTCTACACTGACCCATATATGTATGCACTGGACAGTACGTGTAGGTTAGGCCGGGCATTGTGTTGTGTCCTTGGGAAAGAAACTTTACTTCCGTTTCCGACTCCTTCGGATGAGAGTATAAACTGAGGTCTAGTCTGTGTCGCATGCATTCCATCATAACAGACTTTAAAGATCCTGACTCTCATGTCCTTGATGGGTGAGTGCCGGTGACAAGAACATACCCAGCATGTACCTTGGGTAAATCGCTTCACTTGGGGCTGCTGTACTTTCGAAAATGAAAGTGCCAGAATTTCACCTTGGTGATAATAAAGTTGTTTACAAAAACAAAATAGAATACAAACATCATTATAAAATTTTAACAAAACACATACATATAAAATGCCTACATTGCCAAATAATAACATCATTATCATAAGAAGCCCCAGTGACCACCTGGCAGAAAGCGTCCAATATTCCCAAGCTGATCCAACAGACCTCACACACAAATGAGGAGTTTTGTCCCAGAAGAATTTTCAAGAAAAAAGTTAGGTAACTGGTCTAGCGAAGAAGAAGATAGTACTTTATAGTAGATTGATGGAACAGAGTAGGAATGAGAAAGAACAGAGGAGAAAGACAGCGACAGTGGGAATTTAAAGCAATTACATTTCCAGAAAGTGGGGATACTATTTCTACTGATACCCCCAGCATCCCCATGGGTGGGGAGAAGTTGGAGTTGGACTTAAAATCTTCTCGTAAAACAAACTGTCAAATGTAGCTAACCTTGCTAACAATAGTACAACACAACTTGTCATTGAAAAGAAGATTTCAGTGAAACTGTAATATTTTTTATTTGTAGGACACTCCCCCTCCCCTTCCACCCACAAAAAAGAAGTAATTTTGTCTCACTCACAGACTAAAATTATTAAAAAATCATTGAAATAGTAGATCTATAATTTCCTGAAGGCACATTCATTACTATCATATTATTATTCACAAAAAAGTGAACATAGGTCGATAGAAGAGCAATGCCAGGAAATAGAGAACAGTCTGAACAAGAACAGCAACAAGAAGGCCTACCAGATTGTGAAGCAACTGACAAGCTGTATTAAACAGCCCAAAGTCTCCACGATCCAAAGCAAGTCTGGCATACGCCTTACAGAAGAACAAGAAGTCTTGGATAGATGGACAGAGTACTGCTCTGACCTTAACAACCACAAACCAAACGGAGACCCATCAGTTCTAGCATGTCCCCAGAACAGAGAAGAGGAAAAAAGTTAGAAACCCTCCCAATTCTCCGAGAAGAAGTCAAGGCAGCAGTGCAATCACTAAAGAAGGGGAAGTCAGCGGGAGTGAACATACCAGCGGAATTGCTGCAAGCCCGAGGATATGATTGACGCCCTCACCATTATCTGTAACAAGATCTGGCAGAGTGGGGGAAGTGGCCTATACCATGGACCCAGTCGCTTGTCATCACTCTTTCCAAAAAGGGTAACCTCCAGTAGTGTGAAAATTACCGCACCATCAGCCTCATCAGCCATCCTAGCAAGGTCCTCCTGAAAATAATACTCAACTGGTTGAAACCCCAAGCTGAACAAATCATACCTGAAGAACAAGCAGGATTCAGGGCAGGGCGAAATACCGCTGAACAGATTTTCAACCTCAGAATATTCTGCGAGAAATACCAACAGCACCAACAACATCTATTATATCGAATGTGTTTGTAGACTTCAAGAAAGCGTTTGACCAAGTCTGGCATGCAGCTCTGTGGGCAACCATGAGAGTGTACAACACCAGCCCTAAAATGATTGAAGTCATCAAAAGCCTGTACATATATAACAAGGCTACCAGTGCAGTCCTCCACAACAGCGCGATCGGGAACTGGCTCAGAACAATCGGTCGTGTGCATCAAGGATGCTTACGAGTTCTCTCCAACACTCTTTAACATCTTCTTATAGCTCATCATGTCAGATGCCCTTGCAGATCATGAACTTGATGAAGGCACAGTCAGCATAGGGGGTAGAGAAATCTCCAACCTCCATTTTGCGGATGACATTGCTGGATTGGCTGGAGAGGAACAAGAACTTTAACAGCTTGTACAGAGGCTTGAAACCACTTCCAGAGCCTATAGAATGGAAATAAGTGCAGAGAAGACCAAAATGATGACCAACAATACCAAGGGAATCAACATGGACATCAAGGTCCAAGGCCAAGATCCCTCAACACAGTGCATAGCTTCAAATATTTAGGAGCCATTATATCAGACAGTTAATTAGTTATTCATTGCTTACAGGGTCCAGTGGACTGCAAAGAGCCAAATCAGGACCACAAAATCAAGACCACAACTTGAACTTCGCTGTAAGAGGACTCACCCCTCATCCTCATAAAAGATCCGCCGAAACAACCCTAGTGGTAACACTGAAGGCACTTCACCAGCCAGTCACTTTACAATTTAAAGACATCCCACGCAGGGGACACTGAGGCTATACTCTAATTTATCAAACCCCCGTTTACAAAAACAAAATAAAATACAAACATCATTATAAAATATCAACAAAACACATACAAAATGCCTATTGCCAAATAATAACATCATAGGAAGCCCCAGTGACCATTTGGCAAAAAGAGTCCAAAAAGAAACGGAAACTCCGATGATGGTGATGGCAATGTCACCAGAGCATCAGGCCTTGCAAAAACTATCCTGCAAGGCACGGTGCAAGAAACTTTTGAAACTTTTTTTATTAGGGATAAAGATTTTAGACTAATGTCCACAGTCTAATCTTCTAATCTGTCCCTTAACAAATTAACATAGTAAAGAACCTTTAACTTTAACTTGGAAATCATGTATAACTCACACACACATGCACACTCACACGCATGCACACCCAATAACACCATCTTCCTCATTAATATCTTTAAACAATTTTAGGCAACCACCCCACCTACATACCCCTCACCCTTATATAATAATACTAATAGTTTTATTAATACTACTACTACTACTAATAATAATAATAATAAAAATAATAAATAAATTTATACATAAATAAATAATTACATGAATTACTGTGTTCTTATATTATACATCATTAAATATCAGAGTAACAGTCTAACAATACAAACAATAACAAAGACTTGCAGGCTGCAGAGGTATCGCTAGCAATAAGCAACGCGAGCCCACCAGTCTAGCAACAAGGAGAAGAAGCCACAACAACACAGCTTATCAAGGAAGCACCCACGATACAGTTCTTCGAATAAACAGAAGTGCATAGCGAAACAGTGCACCAAACCTGAATCACAGGACCACAGTAGTCCAATCTTCCAGAACTCTGACCATTAGGGCAGAAAGCATCCAGTGCCCGATGATGGTAGCTGCCTAGAAGTAGAACTATCAAGAGCGACCCATTCGCATTGCCATTTGAACTTTTAAGTTAGTAACATACTTCACAGATCGTGTACAGAGTAGAGGAAATAAATGTGTGATATTTACTGTTATCAAGTGGCTGGACTACTTATGTTTCACTAGTGGTTTTTGTACCCTGGCTTGCCAGGGTACACATGATGCTGTTTAAAATGTACACATAGACAGAGAGAACTTTTGTCTGCGAGTTTCATTTGGACGATGATACCTCCCCATATCCCCCTTGATAACTCACCATACCCCCCCCCCCCCTGATATCTCCCCGTTCCCCCCCATGATGCTTCATCATACCCCTTGATACCTCCCCGAACCCACTTGATACCTCCCCATACCCGCTTGATACCTTCCATACCCCCTTGGTTCCTACCTGTACCCTCCTTGATACTTCCCCGTTGATCGTTTCGCAGGTATGGATGAAAGGAATCGACCATCACCATACCCCCTTATATACCCGTATCCCCGTTATGCCTACCCATGCCCCTTTAAACCTACCCGTAGCCCCCTTTTACCTACACGTACCACCCCATCCCGATCCTTGGTAGTAGTAGTAATAATAATAATAATAATAATAATAATAATAATAATATTGAATAGAATACTACAAATAGAAATCAGAAAAAACACCAAGGTTTTAAAATAAAATTTGATATAAGATATTATAATTGTTATTATAATAATTATTATTATTATTATAGTTTATAAATAATAATAATAATAATAATAAGAAGAAGAAGAAGAAGAAGAAGAAGAAGAAGAAGAAGAAGAAGAAGAATACTAATACTATTGAATAGAATAATACAAATAGAAATCATAAAAAACACCAAGGTTTTAAAAGAAAATTTGATATAAGATATAATAATAATAATAATAATAATAATAATAATAATAATAATAACAACAACAACAAACAACAACAACAATAATAATAATATTAATAATAATAATAATAAAAATAAATTATTATTATTATTATTATTAGTTTATAAATAATAATAATAATAATAATATAATAATAATAATAAGAAGAAGAAGAAGAAGAAGAAGAAGAAGAAGAAGAAGAAGAAATTAAAGGTAAAAAGCCTAAATTAAAAAGAAAAATATCCATATTGTAGTGTAAAAAAAAAAAAAAAAAAAAGGCCCGCTTGAGGTTTGAACTTGGGTCGCACTGCACGATAGGCGAATGTTTTACTAACTAAGCCACCAAGGGTTCCTAGAAACACCAGCAATTTTTTGGTGTATATGGGAAAACATGCTGAAACCTCAATTTGATTTTTAATGGAAGTGCGCGGAATGAGGCTATTGCAGTTTGGGGACATTTTGTTTATTTATTTATCTCAGAAACGGTTAAACGTTCGGTAAGGAAATGTCGGCTATAACGATTTCTTTGGTTTTGAGCACACAGCAGGCCGATTCGCAGCGCCCTGCACCTGCCCAGATCAGCGTCCATACAGGACAAACTTTATAGTAGAGGCGAAGAAGGACGTCCGGCTAAGCATATAGATAGCCGTGTGAGAGCTAACTAGTGTTAAGTGTGACAGTGATCTTTTACCATTTTTCTTTCTATCTCTGTACCCCCAGCCTAAACACAGACCGAGCTAAACAAATAAATGTATTAAGTTAAGTCACAGGGAGATTACTAGCGATCCCCACCGACAATAGACGAGTGGGTAATAGCATTCCATTGTGCAGAGCCCAGCAACAATAGTCAATAGACCCACCGTCACAACTTCATTAATAAAATGAAAAAGCTATGCCAAATAAAAGCAGAAACTTTTTTCAGCTTTTCTGCTTGAATGTAATCATTCATCAATTTTGTTTTTAATTTTAATAATTGTTGTAATTTACCATCTCTTTCTCATGTACATGCTTGTTTCAGAGTAACTCAATGTTTTGTTTTGCACGCGCTGAGTAGCAACTGACTCCCTGATTGGTCATTGAATAAATTACTGGCCAATCAGAAGCTCGTCTTTTTTTTTCATGCGTAAAGGGAGACTATTCTTGACCCATCGCAACCAAAATCGAATTAAGAAAATAAGAATGTGATGTGCAACAGAATATTTCTGATTCTGTCACTCTGATTCTGAAGTTTTCCTCCGATCTTAATTACGATGACTATTCAAAGGGAGCTTCAATGAATGAGTTAAACTTTCTTTTAGGATTTTACAGTTACACACGCCCGTTGTCAACTAAGATCTGGGTGTCCAAACAGGAATTAAGGATTCCCGGGTGCTCAGGCGCATGCCAAATTTTAACGCTGTGTTATTATGAAAAATCTTATGATTGATAAAATACTAACAAATTACCATTTCAATGAAAGTTTTGTGCAATATCTCAGCATTTTCAAGAGAGTTTTTTTTATCCCTAGTATATGGTTTAAACATGATTGATGCCGATCTTTTGGATAATAGTACATGCGACATGACTAACAGTAACACTTGGATAATTATCTATTAAATGTGCAGAGCTATGCACACGCAACTCCTTTTAACTAAGTAAAGTAACCAAACAGATTTGATTCACAGAAAATAAACAAATTGTTCAACAATTTCTCTCTTCCTCCCTCCATATTACCCACATGCCGTGAACACAAACATATACATTATTAGATTATATAATTTAATTGTTCAGTAATACTATTATTTACATTTTCCTGTCCTTAGCCCTTTTCCTCATCGTTAGATTCAAAGGGCCATTCCTGTCTGAAGGTTTGGAACTGTCAGAGTTGTTGTCACCATACACACTCCCAGAGGGTTCTTCACAGTTAGCTGTACATTGGCCATTCCTACTCACACCAGATTCAACATCTCCCACAGTAAGTTCATCACAATTATGACCATTGTCAGCACCATTATTCGATAAATCATTTGATTCTGGTTCTTGATGTTTCTCTCGTCTACGTTTTTTGTTTCTTTTTTTTCTTTCTCCAATCTCACTCTCAGATTCCACTCTTGCCATTGGCATTTCATAAAGTTCTTCCAAAACCTTCTTCTTCTTCTTTTTCTTGTGAGCAGTACTTTTCTTCCGAAGTTTTCCTGTAGGTGGGTCCTGTTCAGAAGGAAGGTTGACTTTCTCCATGTCTATGTTAGCCATCACACTTGCAGTTGCACTGTCCACCAGCACAGATTCATCTGTAGAATGTCGCTTCTTTCTTTTCTTTTTCATATTTTTCTTGGGACTGCCAAATTCTGACAATTCATTGTCTCTTGTCACAAGTTCTGGCTCTTCCATGGAACAACTTCTTTTCATCTTCTTCTCAACTGCAAGTTCTGAATCCTCTTCTGAATATTTTTTTTTCTTCTTCATCTTCTTCTTCTTATGACCAGATACATCATCTGATGTTCTATAAAGACAGCCACATATTGCCAGTTCATTGTCTCCTGTCACAAGTTCTGGTAACTCTAACAATGAATAACTTTTTTTTCTTTTCTCCTTCTTGGGATTGGAGCAACTATTTGTCTTATTTTTAACTGCAAGTTCTGAATCCTCTTCTGAATAATTTCTTTTCTTCTTCTTCTTCTTTTTCTTAGGAACAGATACATCATCTGATTTTCTATCAAGACTGCTACATACAGCCAGTTCGTGGTCTCCTGTCACAAGTTCTGTTCCTTCCAATGAAAAAATGTCTTTTCTTTTCTTCTTCTTGGAAACAGATACCTTGTCTGATGTAGTCACACTAGTCACAGTACTACAATCCTGAACAGACGCAGAATAATTATCTCCTGTCTCTCTCTCACGTCCCAATTTTATCACTATTACACATTCTGAATTTTCTTCAGAACAACGCCTCTTACTTTCCATATTCTTGGACAAAATTGAGTAATCTTGTTCTGGGTTTGTCTGGCTACTAATTGTTGCATGTTCAACAGAATGTTTAATCTTCTTGTGCTTCTTTTTCCTGTGAGCAGTTGTTTTATCACCCGTTGTTGGCTGAACAAATTCATGATTTGGAATGTTTTCTTCAGATTTCATTTCATCTTCGTTAAGCGTTCTATGCTTCTTCTTCTTCTTCTTGTGAACAGTACTGACATTCGTTTCATTATTTGGATGACCGCCTACATTTTCTGTCAGAACAATGTTCGATTTATTCATATTCTCGGGATTCTCTTTTCCTATTTTTCACTTATTCATGTTATTCAGTTATTGCCTGGTTTGTGTTAAAATCTCACTGTAATGTTAACGAGCACGTCTTAAATCTTACTGTTATTTTTCACCAGTACGACTTTCTTCAGCATTGATTGTTTGTGCTTCAAACATGGCCAGAATTATTTATAAAATTCTCCAAATAAGAAAATATACACGATTCATGCGGTCCACCACTTGCTTCCACAAGTGGCTATTGTTGCGTGAGAGTTAATGTTCTTGATGCGACTATTCATACAAAACATAAAAAAAAAAAGAAGAAGTAGAACGAGATTATAATGATTAGATTTAAACAAATAAATAAACCAGGTGCTTTAGTGGGTTTTCCCCCTTTTTATTCTAATCGTATATCGGCAATTGTTTCTTTATCTAAATGTGTTGCCTCACACTATGCAAATGTGAATCAGCTGTCAAGTGTCTTGCGCTCTCCCATGATCTTCGACACCACACTCTTTGGGTTGCATAGTCAATGAGTCATTGCATACCAACAAGATTTAATAAGACTAAAAACATAGGACATAAGAAATGTATTCGAGCAAGAGTTCACTTTGAAAAAAGTTGTTTCCGGCCGTGCACACACACTCACACACACGCAATAAATAAATAATTTGGAGAACATATAGTAGTATAAAAATTGTTATGTTTTAAAATGTATTATATTATTTTTAATTCATTTATTTAAATTAAAATATATTAACATTAATTTTAAAAAAATTAATACAATTTAAAACGTAACAATCTTTATACTGCTATAGTTCTTTGAATAATAACAAATTATACTCATTATAAAATATAGATGAACGACAAGATGACTGCGTCATATACTAAAAGAAGCTGGGTAATATCAAAGAACGTACAGCTGTACGTTCTTTGGTAATATTCCTGATGATGATATTCTCTACTCTACTGATCCGCTTGACACAAAAGGTAACCTTTTAGATAATACTTGTTTAAATGAAGACTTTACGAGTGAGGAGGTTAGAAAATCCATATACTGTAGTAAGTTAAAGAATCAATAAAGAATCAATCATAGCTGAAGAACAAGCAGGATTCAGGGCAGGGCGAAGTACCACTGAACAGATTTTCAACCTCAGAATAATCTGTGAAAAATACCTACAGCACCAACAACATCTATATCATGTGTTCATAAACTTCAAGAAGGCGTTTGACCGAGTCTGGCATGCAGCTCTAGCTCTATGGGCAACAATGAAAGTGTACAACATCAGCTCTAAAATTATTGAAGTCATCAAAAGCCTGTATGACAAGGCTACCAGTGCAGTCCTCCACAACAGCGCCATCGGGAACAGGTTCAGAACAACAATCAGTGTGCGTCAAGGATGCCTACTCTCTCCAACACTCTTCAACATCTTCCTATAGAGCGCATCATGTCAGATGCTCTTGCAGATCATGAATTTTAAGGCACGGTCAGCATAGGGGGTAGAGCAATCTCCAATCTTCGTTTTGCGGGTGACATTGATGGATTGGCTGGAGAGGAACAAGAACTTGAACAGCTGGTACAGAGGCTTTTGACACCCCCTCCAGAGCTTATGGAATGGAAATAAGTGCAGAGAAGACCAAAATGATGACCAACAACACCAATGGCATCAACACGGACATCAAAGTCCAAGGCCAATCCCTCAACACAGTGCATAGCTTCAAATATTTAGGAGCCATTGTATCAGACAATGGGTCCCGACAGGAAGTCCTCTCCAGGATCACACAAACAACTGCTGCCCTGACAGGGTTGAAGCCCATTTGGAAAGACAAGACCATCAGTCTACATTCCAAAGTAAGACTGCTGAAAGTGGGAATACTATTTATACTGAAACCCCCAGCACCCCAACGGGGGTTGATGTTGAGCAATATTTTCATTTGTTTTTGTTGTTATATGCTGATAGCACGGTTATTCTGTCGGAAACAGTAAATGACATGCAACGAGTACTAGATATGCTAGGTATAAAGTTTGGATTTTGTATTAACAGTTTGAAGACAAAAATTATGATATTCTCTTGTGGTAAAGCTTTAACAATTACCAGTGTTTACATATAGGAATGAAATAATAGAGATAGTTTGGGATTATAAGTATTTGGGGACACTTTTTAATTACAACAATAGATTTCAAAACCACTTGAAGGCACAGAGTCTATCAGCTGAACGCGCTATGTATGCCCTATTAGGGAAGTGTAGATAGTTAAATTTGCAACTTGATGTGCAAATAGATCTTTTTGATAAGTGTATTAAACCTATTTCGCTGTATAATTGTGAAGTATGGCGCATGAGAAAATAAAGATATGTGACAGATTGCAACTAAAATTTTGAAAAATGATTTTGGATGTAAAAACTAGCACTCCGACATGCATGATTCTGGGCGAAGTAGGGAGTTTTCCGGTTTCCCTGGATGCAAAATGTAGGTTGTTGTGCTTTTGGTACAAATTATGTATTGATTGTGTTAAGAATCCCTCCAAAATATCAGTACTTATCTTTCGCTTGTGTTCTCATCTATTTTTTAGCACAGACTATAAGCTTTCTTGGCTAGTTTCTGTTCGCACACTTTTGAATGATCTTGGTCTTTCCTTTATATGGACACATGGTTGTAATTTGTCTTTGAACTGTTTTAAGAACTTAGTTAAGCAGCGCTCAAGGGACCAGTTAATTCTTGCGAAACTGGCATCAACAAATGTATGATAATAACACTTGCATCACGTACAGAATTTTTAAATATAATGTTGGTTTTGAAAATTATCTTGTTCTTTTGTCACCTCTCCTAAGAAGAAATTTATTGAAATTTATACGAAGTTGCCACAAGTTACCTATTCAGTCTCAAAGATATTTGAACATCGCTAGAGGAGAGATCGAGAAATTGCACTTTGTGTGATCTAGGTGAAATAGGTGATGAATTCCATTATATGTTTCTGTTTATATGCACTATAATCGTTTACTTATTGACAGCAGATCCTCTCTTACCTCAATATTATAGAAATTATCCAAACGTCTATAAAATGCATCAACTGATGAATTCAAAATCTAAAACTAGGTTATTAAAACTGAGTCGTCTTATTGGAATTATCTTTTCTGTTTAAATAAACTAGCATTTCATCATGATCATTACACTGAAATAGAATTTGTCTCAAGATTGCTTTCTTCATGGATATAACCATTTCTTCTTGGTTATAACCAGTCTTTTTTCTCGAATTAAAAAGTGTAATATGCTGACTCTTTACTTTACATTTTGTCTTATTTACGTGTTATTTGTCTTCTTGTGTTGTATTGGTATGATGTTAAATTGGTATCGTTCTGTGTATTTATTTTCATGCCACATTTATTTTTGTGATTGTAAATTCCTTAGTGTTTGTCAGTCCAGTTGCTGAATATATTGTAAATGTAGCATGTAGTGTTATACAATGCCGTTCATTGTACGAATGCTATGTCACAGGCGACGGAAGCGGGGGGGGGGGGGGGGGGGGGGGGGGCAAGGGGGGCACTGGCCCCCTCCAGAAAAATATTGGGGGGGCAAACCTATACATTTGCCCCCCCAATATTCAGCCCCTCAAAAAACATTATTTGGAGGTTCAAACCAATATTTTCCCCAAGTTAACAATATCTGTGCTGAGACCATTTTCAAAGCACTGAAGGACTGCTTGATCAGACTTGACTTGCCAGTGCAAAACTGTAGGGACCAGGCCTACGACGGGGCGAGTAATTTTCAGGGTCATGTGTCAGGAGTTGCAAAAAGATTCAAAGATGAGATCCTTGCTGTGACTGAAGAGTTGGCGACAGTTCTTGAAAGAAAACAAACGACTTGTGATGACGCAGTAAACGCTGCTGACATTTGTCTGAGAACACTGGAAAGCATGCGGCATGAAGATTGTTATGAGACATTTTTTGCTGACATCACAAAGAAAGCTGCAAATTTGTGTGATGAGCCCTGCGTTCCTACACAGAAGCAGCCTCCACGAAGACTGGACGATGGCTCACAGGGTCACAGCTACTCTTGTCCATCTGCTTACTACAGACAGCAATACTGTGAGGCCATTGACAACACCAAAGAACATTTAAAGAGCCGGTTTGATCAAATAGCTCTCGACTTACCAAGGAAAATTTAAGTTCTTCTAAGTGATGGAGCAGCAGGGAAGAGACCAAAAATTCCTCAAGAAATCAAAGATACATATTCCGCTGACATCGACTTGGACAGACTCAAAACTCAGCAAGAATCCTCCCTCATGCACCGGGTTACACTAGGAGGCGGCTAACTCTAGGATCACCATCTTCCAAGCACTGCCGGATGAACTGAAAGCTTCTGACACTGTGCGACGGATGCTGAGTGAAGTGGATAAACTTCTCAGACTGTACTTCACCATCCCAACCACAACTGCAACGGCTGAACGCAGTTTTTCAGCCCTAAAGCGGGTAAAAACATACCTTCGGGCAACGATGACGCAGGAGAAATTATTTGGAGTAAATGTCCAGGGCCGGACCCAGAGGGGGGGGGGGGGGGGGGGGGGGGGGGGGAAGAAGGGGAATACCTGGGTTCTGGACCCCCCTTCCAAATTAAATTTTTTTTTTAATGCAAAGAGTTTCAATTTTTTTAAATTGTTTTTAAAAAATTGCAGTTTTTGGTCACTTTTGGTCCAACGTACAAAGAGTTATTTATAGTCAATTCAACGGAAATCCATTTCAAGGGATCCGTTGAAACGTCCAAAGCGTTTTCCCGTTGAAACGACCAAGTAACCCAACCCCTAAGCCTAAATTAGTAAATGCAGCCATATTTTCTTGTTCTGGCCGCAAGCCTCTTCCAGCACCGTCACCTTGATACTGCCCTAATCCACCAAAAACGACTTTTTAGAAATATTAATTAAGATGTTAAGTTGATAATTATGACAATTTGTTGTAACGAACATCCATTGAAACGACCATCGCTGAATCGTCCAAAAACATCGTTGAAATGGAAAACCTTGACAGTGAAGCTGCAGAAAAGGACAAAGATGTTGTCGATGCCTACTGGGAAATCAAAGAGGTCAGTAACTGCATGTCTTCTATTAGAAGAGATGTCGACACAGCGTTCGTTGCCTGGTTTGGTGAAGTCAGCAAAATGGCAAATGCTTTGACAACTGGTGTTATTGTTCCTCGTCAAGCATCCCGACAGACTCTCCGTGACAACCAATCTGCGGCCACTCCAGAAGTATATTTCAAGATTAGCATTGCCATTCCTTTCTTGGAACACCTGTCAACCGAATTGGACTCGAGGTTCAAAAATGCTGGCCTAGCAGTTGATGGTCTCTGTCTGGTGCCAAGCACTTTAATAGACAACCAGGATGGTTTCATGCAGGTTCCAGAAGGGGTGAAGACACTGGCAATGTTGTGGGAGTCTGACCTGGCGACGTGCTGCTGAGAATGCGACAGCTATCATCCCATCCACGGCATCAGAAGCACTGAAACATTGTGACAGGGATTTTTATCCCAACCTGTTCATCATGCTAAAGACCCTTTGCACCCTGCCTGTCACTACTGCCGAGTGTGAGCGTTCAAACAGTCAGTTGCGCAACCTGAAAAACTACCTGCGCTCTACAATGGGGCAACAGAGACTCAATGGACTTGCTTTACTGAAAGTGCACAGGGATGTTGATATTGACTTCATGCAAAGAGGCAGTGAACTGTTTTGCCAGAAGATACAATTCACAAATGGTACTAATGCCGAGGAACCTAGTGCAGCAAGACTGAATTAAATGAAAGCAGGGCGGTGATGTTCATAAACTACAAGGTAAAGCTTTATACCGTTAACGATCAACAAAAAGTAGTGAATAATAATAGTATACAAAACATCTCTGCTGATAAATAAATGTTTGTGTGTGTGTGTTGTTGTTTTTTTAAGGAGGGGCAGAGGATAATTTTTGTACCCCAGAGTTTGTCAGTTCAATTGCTCAAAAAGCTCAAAGTCCCAGACCATCACAAATGGCTTTTTCAAGGTTCAGATTGCACCAGATTGCACCATTTTGCATCCTTGAAAAAAAAAAATTCCGGGGGAGCATGCCCCCGGACACCCCTAGAAGGCTCAAGCGCCTTCGCTGAATCTGTAACCTCCCCTTCGACTTTTCCAAGGTCCGGTCCTGATGTCAGTGAATAAAATGTGTGTGTGCCCCCCCAATCCTGAGCAGCTTCCGCCGCCTGTGTATGTGTATCCCATCCCCCCCCCCCCCTCAAACCCCCGTTTTTTGGCTATACAGCCCCCAGGGCTATGAGCCTTTGTCATTTTTGTATATATTTAAATCATGTTATGTGAAATAAAAGGACAAAGTTCCAAAGTTTTAAAACAGACTTATTCAGATCATAACAAGTCTGAGCTCGCACACCTAATTTATTCTTTACCAGTTCAAGAACGGCTCAATATGCTGGCCAAAACAGAAATGCAGTTGGTCGACTCTTTTGGATGGCAGTATAACGCGCGGTATAGTCTGCCATATACACATGCATTCCATAGCACAGACTTGTAATAAATCCATCCTGTTACAGCTTTAGATAATATTTGAATAATTTTCCATCACGGCAGCTTGAGTTAGAATTTTCAGTCAGCACAGTGAGTAGCTCGACATCTGGGCTGGTTATTCATTCATTACCATCTTTACCTCCAAAATACAACACCAAATTATGGCCTTTTAAGTAAAAAAAAGTTGCAATTTCTGTGCTATGGTTCAACATAAATATAATATAGGCTTGAATCAAGTCACATAAATTTCAGCTTGGGTGTATTGTTTTTTTTGCCAAAAAGGCCGTTTCATTGATACACCTTGTTTCATATTAACCAACTTTCCCCTACATCAATGTTTAGCTTTACATTGTGTTTCAACAAAACTTCATTGTAAATAAAGAAAGATATGCAATACTTGTAGATATACGTGTTTCTTGTAAATCATAATCTGCAGAATGCCCAGTTATTACTACACTAATGTGACTTGCACTGCCCTTATGTATAACACTGCCATTATGTATTAAAATTCACAACAGTGTAACAATATTTAAATAAAAGTTGTATTTTGTAACCTCTATGAAGCTTTTTGGGGTGTCGGATAGCGCAGTGGTTGGAGCACTCGCTACTGTGTCGAAAGTGAAGCACCGTCCGGTGCGGTTAGCACTTGGATGGGTGACCGCTAAGGTGTGAAGCGACAAACAACAACGCCCCCAGTTGACTCAACTGTGATTGAGTACCTACTCTCTTGAGGGTGGGGAAGGTAAAGCAGCGAGGGAGAGAGTTGGGCATCACCCTCATTACGCTGGCCCAAGATAAGTGTGATCTCCAACATCACGCTCCCCTACGGCCACAAGGCTATGGGACTACCTTTACCTTTACCTTTTATGAAGCTTTTTGTGTATTGTGAGTGCGACAAGGACAAAAAGTCTGGATTTCTCAGCCTGTTTATTTATTTACACATTTTGCGTCTAAACGCAACAGTTATAGGTGATTTTAGACATTCTATCACACTCACTCATTCTCTGTTATTCCACTTACCCAATGTATCCAAATTGTTCAAAACACTACTTTAGAATAAGAATGAAATAATTAAACATAGCTCATCCATATTCAACCAAAACAATAAAAATGTGAACATGGGTTATCCATATTCTACCAAACAATAAGAATGTGAACAGGGGTTATCCATAATCTACATAACAATACAAATAAAATAACTAAAAACAGGTCAAACATATTCTACAAAATCAATAGGAATTAAATAACTACTTATTAAACATAGTTCATATATGTTATACAAAATCAATATAAGAAAGAAATGACTAAACATATATGTCAAACATAAACACAAAGCTCACACAGGATCTTTAAGTTTATCTTACACTTCAAAAACAGATGCATTCAACCGGAGATGAAGACCCAAGGTATTATATATACATACTATATAATGCCCTTTTCCCATGACGTTAAAGAGAGTGTACAAAATCAGTTTTATTGGATATCAATCCAATGGACTGCGTTTCTGGAGTGTATTTAGCATTTTTATCTCCAACGTAGTCAAATATTCGCTAAAATCAAGTTTTCTTGAATGACTGTGCTTTAACAACAGGCCTAACAACAACAAATAAACAGTGATAAGTGCAGAAAACCTTCACAATCATAACTGAACTATATAGTCTGTTTTTGATACGCTTCTGATTTGTTTCTGTGATAACATTTTACCCAAATACCTTCACACGCTTTCGCTTTCTGGGTACAAAATCGGGCGTAACAAGCATCTGGGGAAGTATATTGGGCGTAATGTTTGTCCACAATGCTAACTGTCACTGTCCCCATTATTACCGCCACCAAACACAAATTCAAACTATACAGTATTGTGTCTGTATGCATGTTCTGATCTCTTACTACACACCCCATGGCCCAGCTCCCCCAGCCTCCTCCACTGTCCTGCTCCACTTCTACAATGTGTTTTGAGTTTTAACGCAATATACCTCCTATTTCATTCTTCCTTTAATGTTCATGTGTCAGTCTTTGTCCACAATGACTGACTTGTAAGGGGTCTTGACAGTGTTGTGTTGTGGGTAAATGCTGCCTAGTGGATCAAACAAAATATTAAAAGAAAAAAAAAGTTACACACCTACAAAAATAAAATAAATCCTTAATAATGAGTGAACCAAACAGAAGGATCGCACACAATCACTAATAATCAACTAAATGACAAAATAATTTTTTTTTTTAAAATTAGAGAACAAAAAGGAAGACAATATCCCACACACGTTGACAATTGCTATCAACCAACTAAATTTACGAAAAATAATTTTAAAAATAAAATTAAAATGAAAGAACAAAACAGAAGAATCCCACACAGTTGCAAACAACTAAATTCAAATAAATAAATAATAAAAACTGAGGGAACAAAACAAGAATCCCACCCAATCCAAGATCCCCCCCAACTCCCTCCTTCCTCCACCCCACCTCTTCCCATCTGTGTAAGAAGCACAACTGTTTCAAGAATTGTGTACGATTATTTACACCGATATTTACAATTACTGTAATGCCTTATTACTTTTATATTAGCATCATTACTTTAAAAAGCATTTAAAATCATTCAACATTTGTATACTTTACTATAACTTACTGTAAGGTTTTTAAATCTACAGCTCAGTCATTCCAGTCAGTCATAATAGATGTAAGTGCATGGTTTAGTGTTACAATAACTTGCCAACAAAGGGAAGTCAACGTTTTCTTCAGTAGTTTGGAAGCAGGCTAATGAGTTAACTATTGCTAATAGAAGAATCAATACCAAGTTCTACTTACAGTGAGCTGTAGGCCTATCATTTATACATGAAACAATTAATGTAAACCAACACAAAATCTTGGTAATTATTCATTTGGCTTCCAATTCATTGCCATGAGATAATAGTGTACCTACAATAAATAGGCAAAACCATTTACATTCCAGGTGACCAGAATTATGACAAAAGGGTACACAAGTTTCTTTTTTTAAAAACATATATTTTATTTTACGTTTGTACATATATTGAAGATTTTAGATGATTAGTCATTCATTCCCTCGCATCCATGCTCGCAAACGCACGCACACACAAGTGCATGCAAACACACAGTCGCATGCTACAAAATAAAGGTCAAGATTCAAGATAATTTATTGCCAAGTGAATAATACACAAGGAATGCATTTGGTCAACGCTGCAGCACCACACAAAAGCACATATAAAACATAGAGAACATGTGAACAAGCTAACAGCAAATCACAGTAAAAGTATGAAACAGATGAACTGTACAAAAGGGCAAATATATATTTGCTTGTCAATGCACATACACACACGCTGCTGAATCTTAGCCATCCAAAAAGAGTTAAGTAACTAAAACATAAGTACATCTATAAAACGGTGCTTAAAGGACTTTCTAACAAGGACTTAAACGGTTTGTAAATCAGTTGTGATGCTGTTAAATTCGCTATTTGATTGTTTTATAATGGAGCGCATGACAGAATGTGTTGGTGAGAAATAATGTCACCACATACCCATAATACATTTTTAACATACTTTATTTTACAAACATTGCATTTCCCCATTAATGCTATAACCCTCCTTAAATGAATTACATGCAATATCTCCAGTATAGACATTACCTATAAACAAAACAAAAAATCGAAAATGTTGGCCATAATGGTTAAAAATAAATAAATAAATAAAAATTACCAATTACTTTTCCCAGACCCAGTTTTTGAGTGTATGATCAAACTCACCCACAAAGATACACACCAAAACACAATGTGTATCTGTATTATTACTTGATGATACCCCCCCCCCCCCCCCCCCCATGAGTGTGCCTGGGGTTTCAGTATAAATAGTATCCCCACTTTCTGGAAATTTAAATTCCCAGTGTCTCTGTCTTTTTCATTTGTTCTTTCTCATTCCTACTCTGTATCTACTATACTATCTTCTTCTTCACTAGACCAGCCACCTACCCTTTTTCTTGAAAACTCTTCTGGGACAAAACTCCTCATTTGTGTGTGAGGTCTGTTGGATCAGCTTAGAAATATTGAACGCTTTCTGCCAAATGGTCATTGGGGCTTCCTATGATGTTATTATTTAGCAATGTAGGCATTTTATATGTATGTGTTTTGTTGATATTTTATAATGATGTTTGTATTCTATTTTGTTTTTGTAAACAAGGGTTCAATAAATTAGAGTATAGCCTCAGCATCCCCTGCATGGGATGTCTTTATTGTAAAGTGACCGGTTGGTGGAGTGCCTTCAGTGTTGCAACTAGGGTTGTTTCGGCAGATCTTTTATGCGGATTAGGGGCGAGTCCACTTTCAGCAAAGTTGTGGTCTTGATTTTGTGGTCCTGATTTGGCTCTTTGTAGTCCGCTGGACCCTGTAAGCAATGACTAACTATTACTTGATGAGGGTTAGCTGCTGAAATGACCACGACATGCTGTATGTTCAGAGAAACCATTTTGTTATTTTCAATATTAGCTGCCATGTCATATTCATTCCGTTCATTTGTTTCTCATTTGTTGGTTCACCCCCTAAGGGGTTCCGGGGGTTTCAGTATAAATAGTATCACCACTTTCTGGAAATTTAGTGCTTTAGCAGCAGATCTCCAACGAAGAATACAAAGAATGGAGATGAGGTGCTACAGAAGACTTCTGGGCATTTCCTATACCCAACACATCACCAACGATGAAGTCCGACAGACCATCACACAAGCCATTGGACAACACGATGACCTGCTCACAGTGGTGAAGAAACGGAAACTCCGATGGTATGGCCACGTCACCAGATCATCAGGCCTTGCAAAGACTATTCTGCAAGGCACGGTGCAAGGAGGTAGAAGAAGAGGGAGACCAAAAAAGAGGTGGGAGGACAACATTCGAGAGTGGACTGGTTTGACACTGAGCGAAGCCATCAGGGCTGCTGAGGACAGAGAAAGATGGAGTATGCTGGTTAAACGATCATCTGTGGTGCCCCTACGACCTCAGGGTTACGGGACAAGATAGGATAGGATAGGATTACCTATGTTTAAACCTATTAGTTCTTATTGTTTTGGTAGAATATGGATGATGTATGATGTTTAAACTTATTACATTCTTATTATTTTGGTAGAATGGATGATCTATGTTTAACCCCCGTTGGGGTGCCGGGGATTTCACTATAAATAGTATCCCTACTTTCTGGAAAGTTAGTGCTTTAAATTTCCACTGTCGCTGTCTTTCTCATTTGCTCTTTCTCATTCCTGCTCTTTTCTATCAATCTGCTATACTATCGTCTTCTTCGCTAGACCAGTCTCCTACCTTTTTTCTTGAAAACTCTTCCGGGACAAGACTCCTTGCTTGTGTATGGGGTCTGTTGGATCAGCTCAATGGGAATATTGGACGCTTTCTGCCAGGTGGTCACTATATAGGGCTTCCTATGATGTTATTATTTAGCAATGTAGGCATTTTATATGTATGTGTTTTGTTGATAATTTATAATGATGTTTGTATTCTATTTTGTTTTTGTAAACGGGAGTTCGATAAGTTGGGGTGAAGCCTCAGCCGTCCCCTGCGTGGGATTTCTTTATTGTAAAGTGACTGGCTGGTGGAGGGCATTCAGTTTTCCCACTAGGGTTGTTTCAGCAGATCTTTTATGCAGATTGGGGGTTGTCCGGTCCTGATTTGTAATGTAATTTGTTGGTTCACATGCCAAAGAATCATATATAACCACCTTCGTAACTGTAACCACAGGCCCTTTGTGTAAGCCTTAATGTACTAGGTGTGGTGATGATGAATTGTTCTTTAGTGCATTTCCAGCTCAAAGAGCTGCTCAAGGCGCTGGCTTTAAACAAGATCGAACTCCATCCGTTCTAGGCGGAACGAATACACTGTACCATGGAGTGATGTACACTGTTGCACATTCTGTAACCTTATCCGACTTTTAATTTTCTTTGCTTTATCACTGTTCAAAATAGCATTCGGTGATGAAGATAACTGAGCCAACAGAAATATTCTGAATGGGCCTTATTCAGAGCTGCCAACTGCTATTGTTGGTCGGGAGTAACAAAAAGGCAACTTGGGAGTAGCAAAATGGCGTTTGGGAGTAGCATTTCAACAAAATGTTAACCCTGAACAAGGTCATCCGCTTATTTACTTTTGCACTTTAATACAATAACACACACACAGTGACACACCAACCACCCAACTGGCAAAATAGTGTTTGGATGCACACAAGTCATTCAGTCAGACATGGCTGCCTTCTTGCACTTCCGCAAGATAGCACTGTCCAATTGAGTATCATAACAGCCTTGTCTTCGTGTGTTTTGGATGTGACGTGCTTTTCTACAGCATGCATTCCACCATGGCTTATTTTAATGTCCATGTAGCAAATGCTACAAAACACGTGCTGGGCACTGACTTTTGAAGAAGTGATGCACGGATGTGTTTCACTGTATTTCGTTCGGTATTTCTGACAAGCATGACGCATTTTGGACTTGGGCGGTTCATTCGTTGTACTCGCTCCAGCAGGTCGCTTCGACATGTTGAAATGAAAATGGTAAAAATCTACACACTCTGACACGGTCTAAAACCATGAAGAACTAAGATGGCGGTTAAGCGTTTCCGGTAATTTTGTACTGCGCTTTCCGATTGGCTAACGCAGTGTGCGTGCGTGCGGCAGATACAAAACGGTCACACGGCGACTTGCTGTTGCTGTGCGAGTTTTACACAGCCACTTTCTTGTCAAAAAGTGGTACGCTAGACAAAATTTGACCGGGCGTAGCAAATCGAGACCGGGCATAACAGCGTAGCCAAGTCAACTCTAGCGTTGCAAACTACGCCCAAAGCGTAGCACTTGGCAGCTCTGCTTATTCACTGCCATCATTTTATGCCTAAAATAGTTTTTATTCCAACACTATACAAGTACATGTATATAGGCAACATACATGTATATAGGCAACATATGTACATGTATATAAATATAGGCAACATATATATAGGCAACATCTACTTGTATCTGGGAACACTTTGTTTACAACTGAACTTATTTAATGTGCATTCATTTGTTTACTTGTTAAATTTGCTCTTATAATTACATTCATCTGGAAAATACCTGCAGCATTTTTGTTTTCTTTCTTGTTTTAAATGTTATACACATTCAGCCCTTTTTTCTTTCTTTCTTGTTTTAAATGTTGTACACCTTGATTTGTTTCCACTTCTTTATTATGAATTAGTATTATAAGTCACTAAAGTATTATGTTGTCCTAGTATTATCTACAACTACTGTGTTACGCTTTGTAAAGACTGCAAAGCATGTCTTCTTAGAATGAGATAATGTTAGTTTTCTCACATGTTGTATCTTTCTAAGACAGTAAGGGGAAAGTCTGGTAATAATAATACATTACAAAATGTAATATGAAAGATGACCTTGCAGGGGAAAAGAAAACCAGAGTTGCAATTTCTGTGATTTGGTTAACACATAGATCTGACATATGGCTTGAACTGAAGCAAGTCACAGAAATTGGGGGTGTTTTCTTTTTACCAAAGGCCATGTTTTATTACTTAATGGAGACTAAAAGTTTGTATAAAACACAAATGATTAAAAGGCCTCAAGGATGGGGTTGGAGTTTGATAGCATCTTGCATAAAATCCTTATTAGACGTTATCCATAATCCTCCTTGGATTGAGAAAATGATAGGAAAGATCTATCTCCTCTTCTGTGCTACAATTGGTTTTCATTTTTGGATTAGTGCCATAGATATATATATATATATAGACGGCAATTTTGCTGTGTTCTCGTCTTGACTGGGGCCTCTTGGCCTGGTGAAAATCTGATTTTCCTAAGCATGAGAAGACGCTTGAATTAATACACCTTGTATCATATTATCCGACTTTCCCTTACATCAATGTTTAGCTTTCCACAATGTGTTTCAACAAAACTTTGTTGTAAATAAAATTCCACAATGTGTTTCAACAAAACTTTGTTGTAAATAAAGTAAGATGATATTAATAATTATATACTTGTATCACCACATATATTTCTTGTAAATCATTACCTGCACAGTGCCTTATTACTACACTAATGTGACTTGTACTGCCATAACAATGCCATTATGTATTACATTTTACGATAGTGTAACAATTTTTACATTGAAATAAAAGTGGTATTTTATAACCTGTATGAAGCAGTTTGTGTACTGTGAGTGTGACAAGGACAGAAAGCTTCTTTATTTATTTATACATTTTAATCTGTCACTCACTCACTCTTTTTACTTCTACACGCACAACATATCTGTATCGTTCAAAAACAATACCTTAGAATAAGAATGAAATAACCAAACATAGGTCATCTTGATTGATTGATTGATTGTTGCTTTAGGTCCAGCGGACTCTTCCGAGCCAAATCAGGACCGGACAACCCCCAATCCGCATAAAAGATCTGCCGAAACAACCCTAGTGGGAAAATTGAATGCCCTCCACCGGCCAGTCACTTTACAATAAAGACATCCCACGCAGGGGACGGCTGAGGCTTTACCCCAACTACTCGAACCCCCGGTTACAAAAACAAAATAGAATACAAACATCATTATAAATCATCAACAAAACACATACATATAAAATGCCTATAGTGCTAAATAATACAATCATAGGAAGCCCTAGTGACCACCCGGCAGAAAGCGTCCAACACTCCCAAGCTGATCCAACAGACCTCATACACAAACAAGGAGTCTTGTCCAGGAAGAGTTTTCAAGAAAAAAGGTAGGTCATTGATATAGCGCATGGGTGCCACCAAGAAATTTTCCAAAATCTGAAGGCAGGGGTCCGGGGCCGCCCAGGCCCCGATGGGGTCCCGGCGTAACGCCCTGGTAGGAGGTTAGGGGGGCAACGCCCCCCGATAGAAAATTTTTACAATATTCAAAGCCAATTTACAGGCCTCTCGTGAAAGCTGAAGAATGATTTACCACTAATTTGATACATGTATACAAGACACTCACATAGAACAAGAAAAAAACTACATAAAAAGACCAGGGCCTAACATTGGCAAAGGTGACTAAGTCCCCAGACTTAGTGCAAATGGGAAACTCATATGGACATAGTCAGTGCAAATGGGAAACTCATATGAACAATCAGAAGCATAGTTAAGATTGTTAAAACATTTTGTGAGTGTGCATAAGAGGTGAGAGAAAGAAAAGCAAACACACACAAATATACACAACAGGGGCGGATCTTTCCATTGTTGAGGGGGTGTGCACAGTGCACTAATGCGAAGTGGCGTAGCCACAAGCGCGAGCCTGCGAAGCAGGCGAGTGTACCAGGGGGGTCCAGGGGCATGCCCCCCCCAGAAAAATTTGAAAAATAATGGTTAAAATCTGTGCAATCTGGTGCATTTTGGGCATTATTTTAAGGACTGAAAATAGTATTGTTTTGTGCTAAAAGTCCTCTTTAAGTTTTGTCCCCCCCCCCCCCCCCCCCCACACACACACAAACACCTCTCTGCAAACTCTGATTATAAAATTTACAATAGCAGAACATCTTGCATAAAGGCTTATACAAAGACAAAGTTACTGCAAATCAAACAAGAATTTTAATAGCCACTCACATCAGTTTTATTCAAAACTGACCTGATGCATGTACAAGTTTGGTCACACACACACACAAAAAAAAACCAACCTAATTTGGAGGTAGGCCTACATGAAACTGTGTGGTGAGTGAGAATTAGTAATTTTTTTTTCTCTTCTTTCTTCTCCTTTTTTCCCTCCTTTTTTTTTTTTTTTTTTTTTTTTTGACCGCCAGGGGTGTGTGCATGTGCACAAGTAGCACAAGAACAAGATCCGCCCCTGCACAAGAACAAAAAGCATTGTTTTGTTTTTTTTCAAACCAGGCTGATCCAATTTTCTCAGCCACAACCGGCATTCATCGCCATCAGGATCAAACTTATCTGACATCCATTCCCACCTCCACTTATTCTTCATTCCCTTATCTACCTCTCACGCTTTTTTCTTTCCAGTATCGGTATTTTCCTCTAAAAACGGCATGATTGGAACACAAAGTCACAATATCCATGCTTCAGTCTCAGACCGCCCGGAAGTCATCAACCGGATACGCGGGTTATGCCCCTTTCAGCTGTGCATCTTTACACAAATCTGATACAAATCTTGTTTCGTTTACTTCTATATAATTTTTTTAACGCTTTTTTTTTCGAAAAATCGGATTTCCGATTGTAGGCTTCAGCAAAAATCTGATTTTCCGACCATAGGCGGAAAGGTGGCACCCATGTATAGCGAAGAAGAAGATAGTATAGCAGAGTGATAGGACAGAGCAGGAATGGGAAAGAGTAAATGAGGAAGACAGCGACAGTGGGAATTTAAAGCACTAAATTTCCATAAAGTGGGGATACTACTTATACTGAAAACCCCCGGCACTCTAACAGGGGTACTGTTGCCGCAGTGAATCTGTCTTGCCTACAAAGGAAAGACAGGTTTTCAACTGGGGCTTTCACTTTTCCCTTTATAGGTTTGAACAATCTACAGTGGCAAGATTGCTCATGACCCCAAGGGGTTATAGGTCATCCATATTCTACCAAAACAATAAGAATTTAATAACAAAACATAGGTCAGCCATATTTTATTAAAACAATAAAAATCTAAACATTGGTCATCGTAATCCTATCCTATCCCATAACTCAAAGGTCATTGGGGCACCACAGATGATCATTTAACCAGCGTACTCCATCTTTCTGAGAACAGAGAAAGATGGAAATAGGTCATCAATATTCTACCAAAACAAAAAGAACATAATAGGTTTAAACATAGATCATTACATTACATTACATTATTATTGCTTTAGGTCCATCGGACTCTTCCGAGCCAAATCAGGACTGGACAACCCCCGATCCGCATAAAAGATCTGCTGAAACAACCCTAGTGGTAAAACCAAAAGCTCTCCACCAGCCAGTCACTTTACAATAAAGACATCCCATGCAGCGGACGGCTGAGGCTTCACCCCAACTTATCGAACCCCCGTTTACAAAAACAAAAAAGAATACAAACATCATTATAAATTATCAACAAAACACATACAAAAAAATGCCTACATTGCTAAATAATAACATCATAGGAAGCCCTAGTGACCACCTGGCAGAAAGCGTCCAATATTCCCATTGAGCTGATCCAACAGACCTCATACACAAACAAGGAGTCTTGTCCCGGAAGAGTTTTCAAGAAAAAAAGTAGGAGACTGGTCTAGCGAAGAAGACGATAGTATAGCAGATTGATAGAAAAGAGCAGGAATGAGAAAGAGCACATGAGAAAGACAGCGACAGTAAAAAATTTAAAGCACTAAATTTCAAGAAAGTGGGGATACTATTTATAGTGAAATCCCTGGCACCCCAACGGGGGTTAAACATAGATCATCCTTTCTACCAAAATAATAAGAATGTAATAAGTTTAAACATCATACATCATCCATATTCTACCAAAACAATAAGAACTAATAGGTTTAAACATAGGTCATCCTATCCTATCTTGTCCCGTAACCCTGAGGTCGTAGGGGCATCACAGATGATCGTTTAACCAGCATACTCCATCTTTCTCTGTCCTCAGCAGCCCTGATGGCTTCGCTCAGTGTCAAACCAGTCCACTCTCGAATGTTGTCCTCCCACCTCTTTTTTGGTATCCCTCTTCTTCTACCTCCTTGCACCGCGCCTTGCAGAATAGTCTTTGCAAGGCCTGATGATCTGGTGACGTGGCCATACCATCGGAGTTTCCGTTTCTTCACCACTGTGAGCAGGTCATCGTGTTGTCCAATGGCTTGTGTGATGGTCTGTTGGACTTCATCGTTGGTGACGTGTTGGGTATAGGAAATGCCCAGAAGTCTTCTGTAGCACCTCATCTCCATTCTTTGTATTCTTCGTTGGAGATCTGCTGTGAGGGTCCATGCTTCGCAAGCATATAAGAAGATGGAGATGCCAAAGGAGCGCAGCAGTCTTACTTTGGAATGTAGACTGATGGTCCTGTCTTTCCAAATGGGCTTCAACCTTGTCAGGGCAGCAGTTGTTTGTGCGATCCTGGAGAGGACTTCTTGTCGGGACCCATTGTCTGATACAATGGCTCCTAAATATTTGAAGCTATGCACTGAGTTGAGGGATTGGCCTTGGACTTTGATGTCCGTGTTGATGCCATTGGTGTTGTTGGTCATCATTTTGGTCTTCTCTGCACTTATTTCCATTCCATAAGCTCTGGAGATGGTGTCAAGCCTCTGTACCAGCTGTTCAAGTTCTTGTTCCTCTCCAGCCAATCCAGCAATGTCATCCGCAAAATGAAGATAGGAGATTGCTCTACCCCCTATGCTGACTGTGCCTTCGTGATCTGCAAGAGCATCTGACATGATGCATGTGCACGCCGTTCTGGGGTGCATTCAACTAATTTTGTTGTTGTTGTTTTGATTCAAAGCTAAATTTAATATGTTTAATACCAACGTTTGCATCAGCAAGGACGCTGATGGGATATCGGTTGGGAGAGGGGGATGTAACCAAGTTTGGAGGCTGATGTATCAGATATTAGGATGGATGAAAATATTTGTGATGGCAAGATAGTAGGGATGGGAAAATGTATAAGTTATTCCGTGCGAGGAGCATAGCGTCGATGGGTGATGATTGACACAATGATACAGTGTGCATTGGCGGGGATGTCTGGCCCAATTGTTTTTTGCCTTTCAGCGTTGAAAGATTAACTTAGCCAGAAGATTAGTGGCTGCAGTGAATGATGGCATGCGCCTCGCAATTTGCAGAATATCTGCTGGTATTGTAGGGGATGGGAGGGTTTTATGTTAGTGCAACGTAAGTTGACAGACCGACAGTTTGTATAAAAAATGTTGGTTCTGACATTTTGCTTCATCACCGACAGCCTAGAACCAAATCTCACTGACGTCGAAAATGTTGACGTCGTTGTCATGAATAAAGTAATTTATTGCCGAACGTTTCTCCAGCTTGGTGCCGAGCACTTGAGCATTGAAGACAGCCAGGGTAAGCGAGGAGCATGCTTGTTGGTCTTGGCATGCAGGGTTGGAATGCTGATCAGATTGTTGACATTAGCGCCAGAGGAATGAGGGACAGGTGGAGAAACAATGTCAAGAAATGCTGGTTCAGCTGATCTTGATGAAGAAACAGCTTCATAGTCGCCAGAAGTAGAAATAGTTATGATGTTTCAACACTTGCGTGTGCCACCACAGCACAATCGTTGACAAGGCAGATTGCAACCAGTTTTCAAATCTTTGAAACAAGCAATTGCTGAAGGATCTGGACCTAATGAGTATCCACTGTTGGAGCATAGCAGGTTAGTTGATCACGTTTGTAAGTGTATCTATGAAACACAGGGACTGCAAAGATTGAAGCAGATGAAGTATGTTAATCAGTGACAGATTGTTGTTGTACAAAACACAGTTGATTGAAGAAACCAGTCATGCAAGGCACAAACAAAATGGGGGACATTTAAAATTGTTGTTCCACAGTAAGCGTGAAAGCATGAAGCAAAAAAAACAGTACCTTGCAAATATATTACAGTCTCAGCTGGAAGTCACTACATGATTCTAGAGATGTTAATGCACACTCACAACAAACTTTAAAGTCAACTGCAAACAAAAAACAACGTTAACTTCAATTTAAAAAGTGGAGACGCGTGGACGTGCTTGTTAGGCGGCTTAACCTAGATCTATATCCCAAGTACCTTACAGAAAGACCCATTCTTGAGTAAAGATGCAAGCTATGACACTAGGTTGGAGGAGCCTAAGTGACGTCAATGATGTAGAAATACCATGGGTTAAAAGGTTTGAATAACATGGAGGAGTGGATGAGGAACAATAGTACTGAGTTAGGACCAAACTGCACCTTGCATAATATGAGGATAAGAACAGATGCAGGAGGCTCAAGGACAGACTACTGTTTCCCAAAGATGAGAGACCACCACTGTCAAAAGATGTGTAGTTCAGTTAGAATTAGAACGAAAAACAGATTAGGGCATGTTTTATCTATGTTGTGAATTATGTGTGTGACTCTGGACATTGGTCAAAGTAAGGTAAAGCAATGATATCATCAATATAATATAACCATTTAAGCCAGCAAATACCACCACTATTCAGTCCATCACAGGACCATCAGTCTACACAAGGCAGAAGAAGAGGGAGGCAGAAAAAGAGGTGGGAAGACAACATTTGAGAATAGACTGGCTTGACACTGAGTGAATCCATGAGGACAGAAAAATGGAGCACGTTGGTTAACGATCATCTGTGGTTCACCAACGACTTTTGAGTTACGGGATAGGATAGGATAGGATAGGATAGGATAGGATAGTAAGTTTTGCACAGATAGATGGTGGACAGACGGACACAACTTATTTTAAAATGCCATTTTTGGACTATTAAGGATTCCTCCCACACAGATTTGCAAAAGTGTGAGAAAAAAACATCTTTTTTTAGGAAAGTACATAGACTCACATTGCTATGCATGTTAGTCAAACACAACATACAGCCTGTACAAAAGAGATGCCTTTCTCTGCATACCTCACATAACTCCCTCACCAGTTGATTTCGCTAAGCCTAGTGGCAACTTCTAGGGTGGTGCAGTAGGGTAGTGGTCTGGGAACACGCTAGCAATGTTTTATGTTAAACAACTTCAGGAGGGGTTGGTACTTGGATAGGTGACCATGCATGGAAAGCAACCACCAAACGGCACCAGAAGATTGAAACTAGCTCACAACACACCCCAGTCCACCCAGCTGGATCTGTTTAGCACCACAAAAGGTAAAGTAGCGAGGGACAAGAAATAAGCACTGCCCTCATTAAGCTGGCCTACAGAAAAGTAAGGTCCCTAACGCTTCCATTCCCAAAGACCGAAAGGTTACAGGGGCATCTTCACCTTTTAGGGGCAACTTCTCAAACAAGACTGCTTTGCCATCACTTAGTGACCATTAGGGATCTTACGAAAGCGAGTGAATTTGTTGTGAAAGTAATTCCTCACTGCTTTTTCTTTTCGTGGTTGCCGGGAGGCTACTTCATATGCCACGCAATGAGAACTTGACCTACTTCCAGTTCCTCGCTTTAAACAACATTCTAGGTCTCAAAACAAGTGCAGATCCCCATATTCACATCTAAAATGGTTGAATAAGGTCATTTCTTGATCACATAATTTTGGATGTCATGCAAGCGATGTAATAAACAAAATATACTCAGTAAGTCAACTTCGTTAGAATAAGGTCCTTTTCCACAAAACCACCGAGAAATATTTCATGAACTTTCACCTTTGCAAACTAATGAGAGCACACACTGCTGACCTTACAGACAGAAAGTAGTACAGAATCACATTTACAATGAAAATCACTCGCTTCCAAAAGGTCAATATTGTTTTTCTGTTTCTTTCCCTGTAGCTGTCCCACCCGCTTTTTGCTCTGTCTGCTGAGTTGACTTGCTTACAGTCCAAGTCTTACACAGTTTGATATGCTTGTAGTACTCACTTTGCCATACAAATCTGCGGCCACAGAGGCAGAGAAAGTGTACATTGAGGTGTATGGCTTTCGTGTGGACGTGCAGACTCTTTGAGCATGCAAACAGCTTGCCACATTTGGAACACTCATTGTTTGCCTTCAACTCTTTTCGCATCAGACTTTCACGGCACAGGACCGAGTGCATGTTGAAACGCTTGGAGTTGGAAAAGTTTCGATGACAGAACTGGCATGCATACCGCAGAGCTTGTCCATGTTGCATTCCTCTGTGCTCCATTAGTGCATAACTGGTCGAGAACTTCAATGGGCACGCTGTACACCTGCAAGCAAAGAGAGAAAGAGTAAAAAAATAAGTCACCCAAATGCAAAGAAGATTGGGAGATTATACCAGCACACAGGCAAAGAAACTCTCTCGCAGCATGTCTCACTAGTCTAGTGTGTAAAAAAACTGTCACCAAAAAAGTAACAAAAAACAGATAGCAATTCAGTGACATTTGAAAGAATAATTGAAAATTAGGTCTCCACTCAGCCGAGCGAGCTGCTTGGTTTAGGTCGCTTGAAAGAACTTTTACTCATATTTAGCACACCTCACTCTGACTTCTGGGCTACATTTGTCATATTACCTCTCAAGACAGCCCTTTAAGAGGAGTGTATTTTAGGACTACATTTTTCATGGTGACCTCTTACCAGCCTATTAAGTGCTTGTTTTTATGTTGTTGTTTTTAGGAATGCATTTTTAATGTTACCTCGCCACAGCCTTATAACAGGTATATTTTTTTCCAAGCTACTTCATAAAACATTCTTAAGCCATCCAAAAGATATGTCTTATATAAATTAGGACTACATTATGACTTGATAACCCTGTGACAGCTGTAATTATTATTATTATTATTATTATTATTATTATTATTATTATTATTATTATTATTATTATGAATATTTATGCGACTAATCTAGACGTAGCTCTAGGCCCTTACATGAGAACAGAAGAACTTAACTATAAAACAAATGAGGAAAACTCATTAATTTCAATTGGTTAGATTTAGAGTCACCGGACACTGGTGCGTATAACGGACTGTAGTGAAGAAGGCAAAAGGAGGCGTAGCCGACGAGGAGGCTTGTAGAACGAAGAGTGAAGACGAAGTAGAAGGTAAAGATGTCATGTACAGGTGGAGTGGACGAGGCGGCACAAAGAAGTATTAGCAGGTGCACAGCAGGAGAATGGCTCGGTGAGGTGTGGCGTAGAGCCCAAAGAAGTGGCGAGAAGCCGCGTGGAGAGGGGTGGACTAACACAGAGTAGGGCTGGGGGAGCAACGCGCCTGTCGTCCGGAGGTGCTACTCTCCAAAACCAAACCCAAGCAGTCCAGTCATAGAGAAAGGGTTTGGTCAGCCAAGGACCGGACCGGGATGACGGCGGCGAAGCATTGAGGTGCCTTTCGTCGATAAGTCGCCGCTGCCCAATAGGAGTAGAAAATGGAGGTTGGTAGGTGAGGTGGAGTTTCGGTTCGGCATCACCCACAGGATGCAAAGCCGCTCCGTCGTCGGACAACTGTGAAAAATCTCAACCGCTTGGAGTCTCCCTCTCCAATGGCAAGATAAAGTGGAAGTCCTCCGACGAAGCGGGTAGCGCACCTGTGGGACTGACCGCCTCCTAGAGCAGGCCTGCCACCAGCCTGCTAGTCTTGCTGCCACCCAGTGAGTGGAAGAGAACTCTGATTAACTATTAACAGTAACCTTATATAAAAACAATAATGACTCTAACACAAACACATACACGCGCAAACTATGACTTTGTAGATCCGTTTCATCGATTTCAATCAGTGGAACTGGAAGAAAAAAAAAGAGTAATAAGATGATTTAAATTACTGAAACACCGAACTCATGTTCTGCCCTGACGTCCCAGGAGTGAGGTACAAGGGCGAGCAGTCAGAGGCTGCGCTACGCTCCCTCACTCTGGATCTCCTGGACCTGAAGTATCCCAGGCCCATGTGGATCCACGCATACACGGATGGATCCTCTGATGCAGCCGTCAGCAACGGAGGCAGCGGACTACACCTGCGCTTCACCGATGGAAGCACCCTCTCCAGATCCCTGCCTGCTGGAGCCCGGTCCACCAACTACAGGGCTGAGCTCACTGCTCTTCATGAGGCTGCCCGGCTCCTTGCTGCAGAAGCGCCCGCCTCAAATATCGTCTTCCTGTCTGACTGCCGCTCCATCATCGAGAGCCTGCAGTCGCCCAGTGAACAGCTGGAAAGAGACACACAGCGCCTGTTGATTGCCCTCTCGCAATACACGAAGGTAGCAGTCCAGTGGATACCTGCTCACTGTGGTCTGTCAGGAAACGAGGAGGCGGACAGGCTGGCTAAGTCGGGCAGCAAAATGGAGCAGCCACACCCCCCAGTCTCTTATAAGGAAGCCAAGACTCTGGTCAAGCGGCACTTCCAGGCAACCTGGACCACCCAGCATGACCCTCCATCTGACGACCAGATGGCACACCTCCAGCGCCATGAACAGACCACGATTTTCCGGCTACGAACTGGTCACTGCCGCCTGCGTTACCACATGCATCGCCTTGGCCTGTCACACACCCCTGACTGCCCGTGTGGAACAGACCTCCAGACCCCAGAGCACATCCTGCAGTCCTGCCCCCAGTACCAGAATGCCAGGACACAACTCTGGCCTGCAGGACAGATGCTGGACGTAAAACTCTGGGGCTCCAAGCAAGACCTCGAAACCACTGCCCGCTTCATAAGTTTGACAAACCTGGACATCTGAGGCCCCATTTTGAGGAACGCAGAAGAAGAAGAAAGAAGAAATTACTGAATTGAAGATGAATTTCTGAGAGAAACAGGCATTTGGTCCCAATTACTAAGGCCCTGATAAGAGAAAGCACATTCACAATATGATTTCGTACTCACAAATGAAACTTATTCTCACCGGAAGGGTCTTATGAAGACCTTTGTTCCATAGCAGAATTTGATGTGGCGTTTCTGTTGTGTATGAGATGACAAGCACGCTGAGCAGCGTGGACATTGGTACACTCGAATATTGTGTTTCTTGGCCAGGTGCCTGGCCAGGTGTGACCCTGATCTTTGTTCTTCTTGGCACAGGTAGCAGGTCAAAGATCCCCGGTAATCCGAAATCAAATTATTTTCTTCACTTGTGTTTTCACTGCTAGTTCTATCTTCATGCATTAAGCTGTCTGCATCGCTGCAAAAAACAGGGGAGCAATTTTATGCATTGATGAATGGATGAATTGTAAAATCCACCAACGAAATAAATGCATGAATAAATTACAGTAAACCAGTGTTTGAATATAGTTTTCTGAACATCTTTTTTGGGAGTAACAGTTTCATGACATAGTTACATTACATTACATGATTATTGCTTTAGGTCCAGCGGACTCTTCCGAGCCAAATCAGGACCAGACAACCCCCAATCTGCATAAAAGATCTGCCGAAACAACCCTAGTGGTAAAACTGAAGTCACTCCACCAGCCAGTCACTTAATTTAAAGACATCCCACGCAGGGGACGCTGAGGCTATACTCTAAGTTATTGAACCTCCGTTTACCAAAAAAAAAAAAAAAAGAATACAAACATTATAAATTATCAATAAAACACATACATACATATATAATAAGCCTACATTGCTAAATAATAACATCATAGTCGCGGGTGTAGAGGAAAACTATTCTATGTGACATTTTGACCGAAATTGAGTTTTTCCCATGGTTTAAACAGCCATAGAGGGGAGCAACTTCTGTCAAAATATCAGAACTGTAGCTTAAAAAATGACAGAGTTATAACCCTTGAAAAAAATATTCTATCTTTGTCTTCAGAAAATGTTTGGTGGAAAAGTATCCTATATGGCAGTTAGAGTAGTTTTCCTCTCAAATATTTTCTAATATTATTAGAAAAGGAAGAAGACTATTCTAACTGTGTAAGTTAGAATAGATTTCCTCTCGAAATGTGTTTTTGAAAACGAAGTAAACTATTCTAACTACCTCTTAGAATACCTTTCCTCTCAAAATGGTTTCTTCAAAAATGAAGAAACTATTCTAAGAGTCAGTTAATATACTTTTCCTCTCAAACATTTCTTCCAAAACCCCAAACATATATTTTAAGTACCGCTTAGAATAATTTTCCTCCCAAACGTCTTTCCTATGAGAACAAGGAAAGTGCCAGTTAGAATACATCTGAGTGGATTTTTCCATTAGGAGTCCTGCGTGAGAAGCGTGCTCAATATTTTCAGCAATTTTAGTATGAACACTCACTAACGCAGGGTGTACTTTCTGCTCTGTAGCATGCTGGTGTGTGTGTTTCTAACAATGTTGTGGCGATTCTAGCCCAAGACAATATTGATAAGGTGAGTTTACATTTTACACAGACGTGTGTCGGTTTGGGTATTTGTATCTTTATATGCATGGGGATGGTGAGAAAGAAATGACAGAGATGACACACTATTTAGTATGACACCAAAATGTCATTAGGCTAGCCTATGCCGCAATGCTAAAGAATAGTACTAGCAGCGTGTTGCTGTTTGCAAATAACCTAGATCTATGCTGCTTTATTTTCAGATGTTTGTTCGCTTGCTTGTTTCTTTCTTTCTTGCTTGTTGTTTTTGTCTGATGACATCAGACAAAAACAACAAGCAAGCAAGCAAGAAAGAAACAAGTCTGCATCAGCCGTTGGAAAGTGGCGGGGGCCGAGATGAACCCATTGGCATCCGGGTGTACTCATAGAGGCCCATAGGAGTGACGAAGGCTGTTTTGTGTTGATCTCGGGGGTCCATGGCGATTAGGTGATATTCACTGGCCAGGTCCAACGTGGAGAAGTATTGGGCCCAAACCAGCGCGTCAAAGGACTTAAATGCGAGGTAGCGGATACGCATCACCAACCGTCTTGGCGTTTAGGCGGCGATAGTCGACACATAGCCGCCCAGTCCCATCTTTCTTTTGCACAACGACGATTGGTGCCGCGTATGGACTGTGGCTCTCGACGATGTTGTTCTTCTCCAGGAGTCCTCTGATGTGGTCTTGGATTTCCTTCAGCTGGTGAGGTGGGATGCGCCTTTAGGGTTGGGCTACGGGCACTTCGTCTCTCGTCCGCAGTTGATGTTGGACGATGTCCGTGTAGCCCAAATCCAACTCGTTTTGGACAAAGGCTTCTCTGTTCTTGTCCAGGACTTGTTGAAGAAGTTCCCACTGTCTGGTTGTGCCATCGAACGTGGGGCAGGGAATGGTGTTCTTGGTGGTCTGTCCTGATGGTGTTCCGATGGTGACCACGAGTTCATTTACAGTGGCGGTGAATGCCACCTCGTCCTTTCCTTGGACATCCTTTACTGTCTGCAGTGACGCCAGTGGAGTCCGGGCTGGAAGGATGACGTCCACCTCTGAGAGATTGGCCACTCACACGTATCGCTGTGAAGCGTCACCGCTGACGAGGGTCGGAACGATCAGCAGACCTCCAGGCAGGGGTTGTGCTAAAGGTGACGCCAGTAGCTGTCGCGTAGGCCGCTGCGTTGAGGTCACTCGCACAGTGGCCATGGCGAAGGGTGGGACCACTGTTTGTACTGCTGTCTTGGCGATGCCTTGGACCAAGGTGTTGTCATGTCGCACTTCTTGGATGGACGCAAACAGGCCTTGAGGTAAGCTGGTCGGACTGGCTGTCATCCACTCTCCCAGGACGTTCATCCCGACCAACAACGGCAGGCGCTTCTTGCGTTCCCTCATGACCGGTTCCATGGGCTGCCTGACGACCAGGATGGGAATACCAGAAAACGTGGTCCCGTCCAACTGCAGCTCGGCGACCAGGATACCGGAGTAGGGTACCTCTGCGCCGAAGGAAAACGTCACCAAGATTCTCGGTGACCCAGGTCTGCGTTACAGTCGTTACCTCGCTGCCCGTGTCGAGGAGAGCTTGCACAGCTTGGCCATTGATGCGTGCGGTTGTCGTGGGGCATTCGCCAATCAGCCTTTTACTGCCCTTGCCCCCCGTTGCCTGTGTTTCGACAACGGGGCTAGCAGTTTCCCTGCTGTCCTCGTGGTGGTTGGACGTGGGGTTGTCTTTGAGGACAGCTCCTCTGGAGCTTAAAGTGCTGGTGACTCCCCTCTGGTCGGACACCCAGGGCCTCCTCTGCCGTTTTCAGGTCTGCCCGCTGGATGATCTCCTGTCGGGCACAGCCACGGAGCGATTGAAGAAGCCACTACATAGCTGTACCACCAACCAGCTGGCAGTGGCCCAGGATTCGCCGCGTCTCCTGTGTGAAGTCCTCGACGTCATTGCCATCCCTGTGAAGGTTGGAAGTTTGGGGGGTGGCATCATCCACAACATCTGCATGGTCGAAGAGGGTGCGTGGGTGGAAGAAATGTCATCTTGCGCCGCCCTCTGATGTCCTCTCGTGACTGGATGGGTGATGAGGTGTGGTGTCGCCTCTGTGGGCTTCTCCTTCCTGGATGAGGGTAGTCTCTTCGCTCTCGCTTTCCACTGGTCGGTTCCTCAGCTGCCTTGCCTTCTTATATGCCTTCCTTGGGTTTGTCATCTTTCTTGATCCTGCTCGCAGCGCCAACATTTTTGTAGTGGTGTTGGATGTTGGAGAGAAGATGATAAAGTGATGGAGGCTAGGGTGATGAAGAATTCTCACACACTCTCTCTCTCTCTCTCCCCAAAGCCAGTTCGTTGATGACCATTGAAAGTTTTATTCTCGAAGTGCATCATACTAAGAGAGCGCAACAGGCAATGCTCCATTTGTACTAGATCTAAATAAAAGTCTTTTTGTGTATTAATGCAGTGTAATTTGACCAGTCTTGTTCACTTTATCAATGCTATTTCATTTTGGTAGCTGCATAACACGTTGTCATTATTTTATTAGTGCACTAATAATAATAATAATAACGGATTTTTATATAGCGGGTACTCCAGCCTATGACCAGACTCACCACGCTTTACATAGTAATAACATATAAATACATGCACTCGATGAAACATCACTTTTGCTACAATACACCAAAAGACGGGACAGTAAAGGTACAGACTATTTACAATTATGTACATAAATTACAAAAAAGACAAAAATATACTATTTACAACTATGTACACAAATGACCAAAAAAAAAGACAGAAAGTAGAATAGCAAAAACCTATTCACAGCTATTTATATGCCCGGTTAGGCCCAGGAAGGAAAACAGTATAAGTATTTACAGCCGTGTATACACTTACGGATCAGACATAGACAAGAGATGAGAGAATGGCAGCAGGACACAAATCAGTCTGAATAATGCAGTTTGAAGAGGTGGGTTTTGAGGGCCTTTTTGAATGCTTGTGTAGATTGTATGTTGCGGATATGGGAGGGAAGGGAATTCCACTGCTTAGGTGCGGAGTAGGCGAATGCACGTTGGCCGTATGTCTTAGTGCGGGTAACGGGAACCTTGAGTGTGCGAGTGTCAGCAGATGATCTTAAAGTGCGTGAAGGGGAGTAGACAGACAGTAGATCAGCAAGGTACGAAGGACAAGAATCTGTGAAGAAGTTGTGACAGAGAACAGAGAGTTTGTACTCTATGGGTGCTTGCACAGGAAGCCAGTGAAGGGAATGTAGTAGAGGTGTGATGTGATCACGTTTCTTTGTTCGGAATACTAGTCTAGCTGCTGAGTTCTGAACCTTTTGTAGTTTGTCAATGATGTTTTTCGGGGAGCCAACAAGGAGAGAGTTGCAATAGTCAAGACGAGAGAGGACGAGAGCGCAGACTAGGGTTTTGGTGGCCGGGACTGTAAGATAGTGGCGAAAGGAGCTGATTTGGCGTATGGCCGTGTATGCAGAGCGACAGACGTTGGAGATGTGGTTGTTGAGGGACAGGTCATCGGATAGAATGTAGCCGAGATTTCTTGCAGAGGATGAGAACTGAGTGTTTGTTGTCCCTACTGTAAGCGATGTTGGAAGAGGCGAGAGTGAGGAGGAGGTGTTGTGCTTGTGAATGAGGAGGGCTTCGGTTTTATCGTCATTAAGCTTAAGCTTGTTGAGTATCATCCATGATTTAATGTCTGTGATGCAGTTCTCCAAGGTCTGAACAGTGGAATTAATGAGAGAGGGGGCGGTGGATTTATACAGTTGTGTGTCGTCTGCAAATGACTGACTCTCAACAGCATGCTTTCTAAGCAGGAGAAGCAGTGGCTTGGTGTACAGAGTGAATAACACCGGCCCTAAAACGGAACCCTGAGGCACGCCGCACACCAAGTCTGCTGTGCTGGAGAAACAGCCATCGACAGTGACTGCTTGTGATCTGTCAGAAAGATATGAGTGGAACCAAGCCAGGACCGAGCCAGAGATTCCAAAATAGTGTTGAAGAGTGTTAAAGAGAATGTGATGGTCGACTGTGTCAAAGGCGGCTGAGAGGTCTAATAAGGTGAGAACGGAGACGTTGCCATTATCTAAGGCGAGCAACAGATCATTGGTTACCTTTAGGAGGGCTGTCTCAGTGCTGTGGAATGGTCGGTAGGCAGACTGGTTGGGGCAAAGTAAAGCGTTATCATATAGGTAGGCAAACAGTTGTTTGAGAACAATTTTTTCTATGACTTTGGACAGGAAGGAGAGGTTTGAAACAGGTCTATAGTTCTTTAGATTATTTTTGTCTAAACTTGGCTTTTTAAGGAGGGGTTTGATGACAGCCGCTTTGAGCACAGACGGAACAACACCAGAGAACAGACTCTCGTTGATAATGTGGGTAATGGTCGGGAGTAGAGGGTCAAGATTCTCTATCAACATGGGGGTAGGAATGGGGTCGAGAGAGCAAGATGTTGGTTTTGAGCTTAAGATGACTTTCTTGACCTCTTGCTCTGTTACTGGTTGAAAAACTTCCATCTTTGCGGTGGTGAGGGAAGGTGAGAATGGGTTAGTGAGTGGGATCTCATGGCTATCAAGAGCGGCCCTTATGTCAGCCACTTTCTGTGTGAAATAGTTACAAAATACATCTGGGAGCTGACATGCTGGATGTGTGGATGGGAGTGATGTTGCATTGCTCTTACCCCTTAGCTGATTGCAAATGTCAAACAACTGTTTACAAGTTTCACTGCTGCTAATTCTGTCGCTAAAGTACCGGGTTTTGGCAGTCTGGACTATTTTAGTGACCCGTTTTTTTGCAGCGGTGAAAATCTGCTTGCTGACTTCTAAACCCGATTTGAGCCACTTTTTCTCAGCTTTGCGTCGGTGTTTCTTCGCCTCAGAGAGCTCATCCGTAATAGACTCGTACCAGGGTGCTGAGCGAGTTGCCTTGACCTTTTTCTGGGCCACGGGAGCGTGCCGATCAAGCACCGCCTGAAGTGTACTATTCAGCTGATCCACAGTGGGGCACAGTTCTGGGGTCACTTTAGCGGTAAGGTCTTGCTTGAAAGCATCCCTATCCATGGTGCGCAGGCTGCGAGCCTTCCTGAACATGGGGGGAGGAGGGGGGGCTGCGACGCTTAGTTCGCACATGACGCAGAAATGGTCAGATGTTAATTCCTGGGTGACTGAAGTTGATCTAACAACATTATCCTGAGGCCTATGCATAACCCAATCTATGATGTGACCACGGCTGTGGGTGGGTTCTATGACTGACTGAGAAAGACTAAACTGATCTAAAAGTTCAATCATCTTTGCGGTGGAAGGTTGCTGGGGTTGGTCAAAGTGAAAGTTAATGTCTCCTAAAACTATGTATGTTCCTGACAGTGTGTTGCAATAATCAAGCAGGACTGGAAATTCTTGGTGGAAAATTGCATCAGTTAATTTATTTTTCTTGCTAGGAAAGGTGCGATATATGCATATGAAGTGAATGTTCTGCTGTGGAACGGACAGGCTAAGTTGAACAACTTCAAAGGACGAGTGGGTGAAAGCGAAGTCTGTAATGAAGCCAAGGTGACGGGACAGACTGTTTCTGTAAATGATAGCAAGGCCACCTCCGCGATTTGAGCGAGGCAGCGAGCATACAGAGTAGTCAGAAGGGGTTAAATCAGAGCATTTACCCTCGTCGCCAGTGTGCCGAAACCAGGTTTCTTGGATGAACATTATGTCAGTCTGCTTGTGTGAGATGAAATCTTGGAGAGCGGTACGTTTTTTAATGGGACCTAGTGATTGAGCATTGAATGATGCAATGCGTAGGCTGTCATGAATTGGCTAGCTTTAACCCTGCCCATTGACTATTTAGCCATGTGTAGTATTTGTAACAGTAGAGAGTTAGACTATTACACAGCAGCAATTAAATTACACAGCAGACCACACACCGCGAGCCCGACCCACGCTAGCGCAGTGAGTCAGCACTTGAGCTTTGAATCGGACCGTTTTAACCAATCAGAGCAGGCTCAGTGGGTAGAGCAGTTCTGACTGTGTCAGATCTTAACACAGTTTGAATCAGTCGTGTGTGAGACGAGGAAGAAGTAACATCTACTTAGCTAGCAGAGAACTATCTTCACTCATAGACCAGGAAGCAGGACTTTGAAATCTTAGAATTCTCTCAAGTCATCACGGGCCTGAACTTGTCAAACAGGTAAATGAACACCCTTCTGTTTCATCGTGATATATTTATATTATTGTTGAACTTATGTTTGTGGAATTTGCTATGCATAAATGTGAATTATTAATCCGAATTTGCGGGACCACGTGAAAGAGCCGACCACGAGGCGAAACACGACCGGTTGCGCCGCCATGTTGTATCCCGTACGGAACCACTGTTGTTTAACTTATATGTATGTTTGCAGACCAGTGGCTGTACCACTGAATGTTTATATTATTATTAATTCTGTATGTGTATAGTTAGCCACGATTTATATTTATGTATGTATAGGAATTTAGAGTGAGATTCCAGTGGAACCCGGAAGTAGCAGAATGTTCGTCGCTTATGTATAGAGATGTGGAGCTATCACCGAGGGCTACTTGGCTTTCAGTGAGACGCTCTGCACAAACCGATTATTCAGGGTTGTGCAGAATTTCGTCTCTTATATTACAGACGAGCAGGCGAGCTATCCCGAGCTATCCTGTGCACCCCACTCCACAGAAACGACTAGTTGGGAGGAGACTCTACCGCACAAGACGGAAAGAGCGACCCGAAGAAACACCCTGTCAGACCCCACAGCGTGGCAAGGGAACCCAACTACACAACGACAAAGGTGTACCAGAAGCTACCTCACAGAAGGACTTCGAACACCCCACACATGAGTTAAGTGCATAAGGCGAAGGTGCACTTAAACTGATCATAACAGGACCACAGTAGTCCAACTCTTCAGAAACTGTAAAACGGACCACAGTAGTCCAAATCTACATGAGATATTATAGCAAGTGCCCGAGGAAGAAAAACAGCTGCCTAGACTATCAGCGATCGAACTATTAGCATTGAAAGAGACTTTTTAAGTTAGATTAGTACTTAGAGAATCTTGTATAGAGTAGAAGAAATAAATGTGTGATTTTAACTGTTATCAAGTGGCTGGACTACATATGATTCATAGCCGTGTGAAAGCTAGTGTGACAGTATCTTTTACCATTTTTCTATCTATTTCTGTACCCCAACCTTAACACAGAACGAGCTAAACAAATAAATTTATTAAAGTAATTCATAGGGTGACTTACTAGCAGTTCCCACCGAATAAACGTGAGGGTCCATAATTCCATTGTGCAGAGCCCATAAACCCCACGTGACATAGGCCTAGAGGGCTATGGCTATCGAGGTGTGAAGATAGGGGTTGAGGGGAGAGGTTGATGTGAATGAGATTGTCTGTGTTACAGCGATGGGTCTCAGGCCTAGTGGTACCCTGTTGGTGTGATGCAACATGAAGCGTGGGGTCAGCGTTGGAAAGCGTAGGCGATGATCTGTGTGTAAGGACAACAGGGATAGACGAGATGTTTTGTTTGCGTTTGCCTCCACGACTAGTCCGTTTTCTGGGCAAATGACGGCCGATCGAGAACTCTTTTAATCGGAACACAAGGTCGGGAGCGAGCTTCGTGCGTGTAGACTTCAATGACAGTAGCTTGTGGATGGGATGCCGGAACAAGATGGCGGACTACGTGAGTGCAAGAAAGCAAGGTGAAGGAAGCGAAAAAAAGATAGGGTGACCAAACGAACATAAAAAGAGAAGCAAAGCAACGCTACACTTACTTGAGGATCCATGAGACAACAATTACACAATACAAAACTCACAACAAAACACTGTAAACACCGCAAAATCACAAAATTCAACAGAGCTCGGGTTGGTACAACCTGTCGGCGTCAACCGGAAACTCCTTTACACTAATAAAATACATGAGTAGTAGTGGTACAAGAGTAGTACATAACGACTTATGTCTAATATGATTTTAATTATTTTATGTTAATGGTACTTTGGAAAATGAAGATAAGTTTACGGTTTTGTATTTGGTTTGAATAAAATTGGGAACTCGTTTTTGAGGATGAATATACAGTGTTGCTTTCTCGTTCTTTTGTTTGTTACAGAAAACTATTGTAAGTGTATCATGTGTAAGTTATTTTTTGTGGTTTTTTTCCCTCAGTTTTCATAATTTTTCGAGAGGAAAAGTATGCTATTTGACTCTTACAATAATTTTCTTTTCTTTTCTCAGCAATGGAGGAAAACTATTCTTTCTGACACATAAAATAGTTTTCCATTAATTTTTCAACATTTTCAATGGAAAACTATTCTATGTGGCAGATAGAGTAGTTTTACTCATACTTTTTTACAGAAGGAAAATATTCTAAGTGGCACTTTTTTTTATTTTAACAAGATAGGAAAAGATTTTAGAGAAAAGTATTGTCAAAAACAGACCATGATCCATTTATCTCCTACATATATGGGTTTCAGACCATAAAATTACTTTTTATTGAAATAGGAAGATTTTTTGCTTCTCCTGTAAAATTTCAAAAAAGTCACTTAGAATAGTTTTCCTCTAGACCCGCGCCCTTCTCGATGTGCTGTAGCCGGTGACATTGCTCGATGTACTGTCGTCGTCGACGTTTTTTGTGTTGTTGCCTGCAATGTTTCTAGTTGGGCTGTCGCCTGCAACGTTTCTCGTAGTGTTGTCATCGATGCTGGTATCCGTGCTGTCGTCTGTAAAGACATTCCTTCTTGTGTTGTCGCCTGTGACGTTACTCGTTGTGTTTGTGTTGAGGCTAGCGTTAATGATTGTGGCGTTTGACGTTGTGATGTTGTTGGAGATGGTTCTTGTTGTGCCGTTGTCTGTAAGGAAAGGGGGGCGACAACCGTGCATGTTATACAGATAATTTGGCAAGGCAGGCCACTGACTACAGTAAAAAAATGAGGGCATAGAGGGATACTGCTGCCGGCCTTGGTCACAGCTACCGCTGTGTAAGGATGGGTCTCTGTTCCGGTGACCATCTGTGGTCTCGAATGAGGTGTTAGTTTGCTCCCGAGAGTTGGACTGTCGTTGAGAACTTGATTCTTCGTCATCCTGGAGATTAACTGAGGACGGTCCACACCCTTGAAGGAGTTTATCTTGGTACGCATCATCTTCTGGGCGAAAACGTCGATTCTTGAGGGTTCTCTTTACCAACAGCATCAGACCAATAGTTTTCATGGTATGTGTTGTCCTCGACACGCAGTTTTCCATTGAAATAGTACGCTACTTTGCCTTCGCTTTGAAGCTGTTGTAGTTGCTGACGCTGGCGTGGTGACAGATCGGAGGAGACTCTGATATCTGACTGCCGCAGGTTGGTTCTTAGTTGTTGATCTCTCAGTATATGTACTTTATCATCAGGGTTGCTAAAGGTGACAATTAGAGGTCTTGGCGAAGACAGGTTTCTTGATTTCTGCCCGATTCTCTGCGTGCGCTCGATGTCGTTCTTTTGCCAGGTTTTATTGGACGAGTGGAAGTTCAAAGTAGCTACGACTTCTTCAGCATCGGTGTAGTTTCCACGTGAATCAGCTTCGTAAATGCCGAAAAACTTCAAATTTTTCTCTCTTGAGTTAACATCAAAGCGATCTAATTTATTTTCCAATTTATTCAGATGATCATGCACTGTGACGCTATCCTGTTGCAACTTGCTAATGTCAGATCTGTTGTCACAAATGTCGATTTTCATACTGCATATCTCGCCTTCTATCCTGCGAAGTGTAACGCCGAGCTTAAGAAAATTGTCTTGCATCTGTTTGCTGAGATTTGTGCCTTGCATGTGCAGAGAGTGCATAATCTGCGCAAAACGCATTTCAAAATTTGCAGTCAAGGCGTGAGCGAAATTTTCATTTTCCGCAGGCCCATGATTTTGCTCCACATCGTTGCATTGAATCAACACAACGACGAAAAGGCAATATGCGATTGAGAGGGTGCAACACGCAAACCAAGAAAACATTTCACCTTTGATACATTGTTTCATGCACCTGTGTCCACAATGGCTGTTTCTTAAAATGTCCATCAAGACCAAGTAGAAATTCCCAATGCCAATTCTATGGTCCAGAGCCGCGATCGGCATGTTGTTCAGTGAGGTTATGAGGGTGCAGACTAATAAGTATAGCGTACACAGTAAGTTGAAAATTTCTTCAAAGACCAGAAATTTTGCAGTAATGCACCGAATCAACAGTATTCACTATATGCGTTGCGGGAGCTCACATCAAACACGTCCTCACACCTCGACTGCCAAGCTTCCCGAGCGAGAGAGAGAGAGAGAGAGAGAGAGAAAGAGAGAGAGGGGGAGAGAGAGATTTGCCACTGGAAAGACACTCTCATTTATCGTTCATAAGGTCTGCACAATGAAGACAAAAATTGCCTACTTCATTAGATCTATCCACACAGCAATAGACTAAATAGTTTGAAGAAAAAAACAATTAAAACAACAATAGGCTTCTCAAATGTGACGTGACTAGATCAGATGCAGTGTCCCCAAGCATATAGCTGTGTTATAACTTATTAATAAATAGTAAGGGTTTTGCTTTTATGATTTATTGTCATTTATTAATTTTTGTGACTAATGTTTTTTGTTAAAGCACTCAACACTCTCTGTATAACATTTCATGTAGCAGTATCATGCATCTCTTCAAGAGAAGTGTCCAGTCTATTTTCAGTATGTGTTTGGTACAGCAGTGAAATTAGGGAGCAACGTTTCAAGACAGTGGGTTAGTAGAGAAGCAGGCAGTGGGTCAAGTTCACACGTTTTTATTGCCGACTTTTGGATGATGCCAAGCACAGCTGGTTTCATCACAGGAGAAAAAGACGTCAATGGAATACCTACAAACTCAGGATCAGCAGGGACATTTTGAGAGAGGGTTTGTGCATCCAGAGTATCTTAAATAAAATAGATTTTCTGTTAAAAAAAAAGCCAGAGAAGTGTTGAGCAAGGAGAGGAGGTGGTCATTTAATTGGAAGTGGAGATTCTTTTTTATTTTGGAGTACACTAGTTAAACAATCATCTGTGTCTCCCCAACGACTTTTGAGTTACGGGATAGGAAAGGATAGGATACTAATCTTTTTATAAGTTTTGCACAGATAGACGACGGACAGATGGACACAACTATTTTTAAAATGTCATTTTTGGACTATGAAGGATTCCTCTCACACAGATTTGCAAAAGTATGAGAAAAAACACCTTTTTGATGAGAGTACATAGACTCACATTGCTATACATGTTAGTCAAACACAACACACAGCCAGTGCAAAAGAGACACCTTTCTCTGCATATCTCACATAACTCTCACACCTACACCAGTTGTTGATTTCGCTAAGCCTAGTGGCAACTTCTAGGGTAATGCAGTAGGGTAGTGGTCTGGGAAGACACTAGCAATGTTTCATGTTAAGCAACGTCGGGAGGGGTTAGTCCTTAAATGGATGACCATACTTGCAAAGCAACCACCAAACGGCAGCAGAAGATGGAAACTAGCTCACAACAGACCCCAGTCAACCCAGATGGATCTGTTTAGCACCACAAAAGGTAAAGTAGTGAGGGAGAAGAAATAAGCACTGCCCTCATTAAGCTGGCCTACAGAAAAGTAAGGTCCCTAACGCTTCCATCCCCAAAGACCGAAAGGTTACAGGGGCATCTTCACCTTTTAGTGGCAACTTCTCAAACAAGACTGCTTTGCCATCACTTAGTGACCATTAGGGATCTTACGAAAGCGAGTGATTTTGTTGTGAAAGTAATTCCTCACTGCTTTCTCTTTTCGTGGTTGCCGGGAGGCTACTTCATATGCCACGCAATGAGAACTTGACCTACTTCCAGTTCCTCGCTTCAAACAACATTCTAGGTCTCAAAACAAGTGCAGATCCCCATATTCACATCAAAAATGGTTGAATAAGGTCATTTCTTGATCACATAATTTTGGATGTCATGCAAGCGATGTAATAAACAAAATATACTCAGTAAGTCAACTTCGTTAGAATAAGGTCCTTTTCCACAAAACCACCGAGAAATATTTCATGAACTTTCACCTTTGCATACTAATGAGAGCACACACTGCTGACCTTACAGACAGAAAGTAGTACAGAATCCCATTCACAACAAAAATCACTCGCTTCCGAAAGGTCAATACTGTTTTTCCGTTTCTTTCCCTGTAGCTGTCCCACACGCTTTTCGCTCTGTCTGCTGAGTTGACTTGCTTACAGTCCAAGTCTTACACAGTTTGATATGCTTGTAGTACTTACTCTGCCATACATAGTGTACATTGAGGTGTATGGCTTGCGTGTGGATGTGCAGACCCATTGAGTTTGCAAACAGCTTACCACATATGGAACACTCTTTGTTTGCTTTCACCTCTTTTCGCATCAGACCTTCACGGCACAGGACTGAGTGCATGTAGAAACGCTTGGAGTTGGAAAAGTTTCGATAACAGAACTGGCATGCATACCACTGAGCTTGTCCATGTTGCTTTCCTCTGTGCTTCATTAGTCCTCGATTGCTCACGAACTTCAATGGGCACGCTGTACACCTGCAAGCAAAGAGAGAAAGAGTAAAAAAATAAGTCACCCAAAGCAAGTGACCCAAATGCAAAGAAGATTGGGAGATTATACCAGCACACAGGCAAAGAAACTCTCTCGCAACATGTCTCACTAGTCTAACTGGTGTGTAAAAAAACTTTCACCAAAAAAGTAACAAAAAACAGATAGCAATTCAGTGACATTTGAAAGAATAATTGAAAATTAGGTCTCCACTCGGCCGAGCGAGCTGCTTGGTTTAGGTCGCCTGAAAGAACTTTTACTCATATTTAGCACACCTCACTCTGACTTCTGGGCTACATTTGTCATATTACCTTTTAAGACAGCCCTTTAAGAGGAGTGTATTTTAGGACTACATTTTTCATGGTGACCTCTTACCAGCCTATTAAGTGCTTGTTTTTCTGTTGTTGTTTTTAGGAATGCATTTTTAATGTTACCTCTTTAATGTTACCTTATAACTTATAAAAGTTTTTTTTTTCAAGCTACTTCATAAAACATTCTTAAGCCATTAAAAGGTATGTCTCTTTTAAATAAGGACAACATTATGACGTAATAACCTTGTGACAGCTGTAATTGACTGATTCTCCACTGTTGGTTACTAAGTGGGGTAGCTCACATTCACGCTCAATAACAATTAAATAAACAATCTTCTTGGTACTAAATATCATTTACTGTATTCAGTATATGTTAGAGAAACACTGTTAGCTGAAAGAAGTTTTTTATTTGGTTATATGTATTTATAAATAAATAAAAATGCTAGTAAATCGTGTCAAAATGGCGGTAAAAATACGGAACGGCAACACCACCTCACTAAAACCTTGAACTGTTGCAAGAAACAGGCATGTTGATTTAATATTTTGCTTTAAAAACAAACATAAATGCTTTATTTTATTGCCCAATGTGATCTGCTGAGTGTAAATAACACTGCAATTTGTAAAAAACGAACGCAAAGGTACCATAACGTGCGCGACAAGCGGTGTCACGGCTGACGTAAAACTTTTTCCTAGTGTGTGCCTTCGAGCAGACGAAAGAAATAAAATGTTAACAGTACAGACAAAGCAATTTGTATGAACAAGTAAAGTGGTGCAAAATTTTTATATTTACCACCTCTCAATAATTTTGTGACACTGATTTATATGTTGGGGTCACGATGATGCGCTACGTTATGTGGAAAATTCAAATCCAAAAAATAAAATAAAAACAAACACTTTATCGATTAATTGCGACTGTTTCTGGTTCCGGTTTTATTAACTACGCGAGATTTAGTAACGTTTTATGTTGAATAATAAGCAGTCTTTGACGTAGAACACAAAACTTGTGGAAGTGTCACACCTTTTGCCAGTATTCAAACCAGATGCGCACGATACGACATGTGTTTTAAATATAGTGTTTGTCATCATTTGAGAGGTTTCCGATTGATTCTGGGGAGCACAAATACAATTTATAACTTTATCATTAACTATAGATATCTTTGGGTGTGATTAAATTTAGTGTAAAATTCAGATTTTAATTTTATTCTTGGAATGTGTTGAAAAGCTTACACTTTACAACCAATTTCACGTAGTGTCACATGATGCGCTCGAGATCCCTCCTGTCGAATTAAGACTCCACTATCTTATTAAAAATAAATTTCTTGTGAGTTTCACGCTAAATTGAAACCAAAATATTGTTTCTCTCCATTAAATGGTTTTAAAAACATGAAAGGTAGTTTGTCTCTTTTGCATTAGTTGAGATTTTGGGGTCACATGTAATGTTGTTACGCTGAAACTAAAAATAACTATGCTCACCCCTTTAGGTACAATCTGTCCCAAACATTATAACAGTGTCTTTAGTTGTATAATAACCATTCTTAGGCATTACTTTACGTCTAGGTCCAGAATTGCCTGTTTAAGATAAAATATCCTGTCTGGCGTATCAGCATTATGGTGTCACATGATGCGCTTGAGATCCCTTCTGTCAAATTAAGACTCCACTATCTTATTAAAAATAAATTTTTTGTGAGTTTCACGCTGAATTGAAACCAAAATATTGTTTCTCTCCATTAAATGGTTTTTAAAACATGAAAGATAGTTTGTCTCTTTTGCGTTAGTTGAGATTTTGGGGTCACATGTACTGTTGTTATGCTGAAACTAAAAATAACCATGCACACACCCCTTTAGGTACAATCTGTCCCAAACATTATAACAGTATCTTTAGACAGTTGTATAATAACCATTCTTAGGCATTACTTTACTTCTAGGTCCAGAATTGGCTGTTTAAGATAAAATATCCTGTCTGGCGCAACAGCATTACGGTGTCACATGATGCACTCGAGATCCCTTCTGTCGAATTAAGACTCCACTATTTTATTAAAAATAATTTTCTTGTGAGTTTCAAGCTAAATTTAAACCAAAATATTGTTTCTCTCCATTAAATGGTTTTTAAAACATGAATGGTAGTTTGTCTCTTTTGTGTTAGTTGAGATTTTAGGGTCACATGTAATGTTGTTACGCTGAATCTAAAAATAACTATGCACACACCCCTTTAGGTACAATCTGTCCCAAACATTATAACAGTGTCTTTAGTTGTATAATAACCATTCTTAGGCATTACTTTACCTCTAGGTCCAGAAATGCCTGTTTAAGATAAAATATCCTGTCTGGCGTAACAGCATTACGGTGTCACAGCTTTTTGCTCTGATTGTGCAAGACTGATTAAAATTGTTACATTCTATTGTCTATCACATGATTCATGCTTCCTAAGACCTTTCACCTCAGACATGTTAGATTCATGTGGTCATTCAAAATAATGATGTAATAGCACCCTGGTGTCACACTGTCATGCAGTCACACATTCACATCAATGATACTTTGGTCTTGATTTTCTTTTAAAGTACGCTTGCCACCAGTTTGAATACATTTCCATACACTACAGTATTCCAGCTTCTAACAAGCACATTAAAACAAGTTTTCGTGGATTTTGAAAATTTATACCATTTTCCTGGTTTTAGTCACCAACAGTGGAGAATCACTCAATTATTATTAATATTATTATTATTATGAATATTTATGCGCCTAATCTAGATGTAGTTCTAGGCGCTTACATGAGTACAGAAGAACTCAACTATAAAACAAAATGAAGAAAACTCATTAATTTCAATTGGTTAGATTTAGAGTCACCGGACACTGGTGCGTATAGCGGACTGTAGTGAAGAAGGCAAAAGGAGGCGTAGCCGACGAGGAGGCTTGTAGAACGAAGAGTGAAGACGAAGTAGAAGGTAAAGATGTCATGTAGAGGTGGAGCGCTCGAGGCGGCACAAAGAAGTATTAGCAGACGCACAGAGGAGGATGGCTCGATGAGGTGTGGCGTAGAGCCCAAAGAAGTGGCGAGAAGCCTCGTGGAGAGGGGTGGGCTGGCGGAGCAACGCGCCTGTCGTCCGGAGGCGCTACTCTCCACAACCAAACCCAAGCAGTCCAGTCATAGAGAAAGGGTTTGGTCAGCCAATGACCGGACCAGGACGGCGGCGGCGTTGCATTGAGGTGTCTTTCGTCGATAAGTCGCTGCCACCCAACAGGAGTAGAAAATGGAGGTTGGTAGGTGAGGTGGAGTTTCGGTTCGGCATCACCCACAGGATGCAAAGCCGTTCTGTCGTTGGACAACTGTGAAAAATCTCAACCGCTCGGAGTCTCCCTCTACGATGGCAAGATAAAGTGGAAGTCCTCAGACGAAGCGGATAGCGCACCTGTGGGACTGACCGCCTCCTAGAGCAGGCCTGCCACCAGCCTGCTAGTCTTGCTGCCAACCAGTAAATGGAAGAGAACTCTGATTAACTATTAACAGTAACCTTATATAAAAACAATAATGACTCTAACACAAACACATACACGCGCAAACTATGACTTTGTAGATCCATTTCAATCAGTGGAAGGAAAAAAATGAGTAATAAGATAATTTAAATTACTGAATTGAAGATGAATTTCTGAGAGAAACAGGCATTTGGTCCCAATTACTAAGGCCCTGATAAGAGAAAGCACATTCACAATATGATTTCGTACTCACAAATGGAACTTATTCTCACCAGAAGGGTCTTATGAAGACCTTTGTTCCATTGCAGGATACTTTGATGTGGCGTTTCTGTTGTGTATGAGATGAAAAGCACGTTGAGCAGCGTGGACATTGGTACACTCGAATATTGTGCTTCTTGGCCAGGTGCCTGGCCAGGTGTGACCCTGATCTTTGTTCTTCTTGGCACAGGTAGCAGGTCAAAGATCCCCGGTAATCCGAAATCAAATTATTTTCTTCACTTGTGTTTTCACTGCTAGTTCTATCTTCATGCATTAAGCTGTCTGCATCGCTGCAAAAAACAGGGGCGCAATTTTATGCATTGATGGATGGATGAATTGTAAAATCCACCAACGAAATAAATGCATGGATAATTTACATTATATGTACATATTTATATATATTTTATGAACATCTTTTTGAGGAGTAACAATTTCATGACATGATTATTGCTTTAGGTCCAGCAGACTTTTCCGAGCCAAATCAGGACCAGTCAACCCCCAATCTGCATAAAAGATCTGCCGAAACAACCCTAGTGGTAAAACTGAAGGCACTCCACAAGCCAGTCACTTTACAATAAAGACATCCCTCCGCAGGTGACGCTGAGGCTATACTCTAATTTATTGAACCCCCATTTACAAAAACAAAATAGAATACAAACATTATAAATTATGAACAAAACACATCAATCCTACATCACTAAATAATAACATCATAGGAAGCCCTAGTGACCACCTGGCAGAAAGTGTCCAATATTCCCAAGCTGATCCAACAGACCTCACACAGAAATAAGGAGTTTTGTCCCGGAAGAATTTTTAAGAAAAAAGGTAGGTGACCGGTCTAGCGAAGAAAATAGTATTGCAGATTGATAGAACAGAGCAGTAATGAGAAAGAACAAATGAGAGACAGAGACAATGGGAATTTACAGCAATAAATTTCCAGAAAGTGGGGATACTATTTTATACTGAAACCCCCAGCATCCCAACTGGGGTTTCATGACACTAGCCAGTACTAGACTACAACTTCACAACAAATCAATATTATATATTTAAATCTTTTGGGAGATTTAGTTTTTATAAATATTTGTAAAGCATCTAGACTTGAACTGGTGAAGTACCTCACCCCCACCCCCTCACCCATTATCTCAAGTATGGTCAAGGTAAAAAAAAAAAAGTAAATATATACTACCCCAGCTATTAGCCATGAAATTCAAATAGCACTACTAGTAGTAAAATAACATTCTTTTTATCAGATTGGAAGTTGGAGTTGGACTTTAAAAAAAAACTTAACATAAAACAAACTGTCAAATTTAGCTAACCTTGCTAGCACAACTTCAACTTGTCATTGAAAAGATTTGAGTGAGACTGTAATATTTTCTATTTGTAGGACAGCCCACTCCCTTCCCACCCACAAAAACAAAAAAGTAATTTTGACCCCTGTCTCACTCATAGACCAAAGTAACAAAAAAGTAATTTTGACCCCTGTCTCACTCACAGACCAAAGTAATAAAAAGGTAATTTTGACCCCTGACTCACTCAGACTCATAGACCAAAGTAATAAAAAAATAATTGAAATAATATATAATTTCCTAAAGGCACTCTCATTACTATCATATTATTATTAACACAAAAAAGTTAACATAGGTCTCCAAATTAAATTTTGACCCACAAAGGTTACAATTTCTGTCTTTCCTGCCACAGCCATGGGCGCAGCCACTCTACAATCACAATGCCACGAAGGAAGAATGTGTTTATGGTCTAACTGAGCTGATGTATTGTGAAACGTACATTTGCTTGCCTGTAAGCAAATTACACACAATGATGTACAAAAGACTAGAATTCAATAAAGATAATTATAGCATGCGCCTGCTTTTGCTGTCTCTCTACAACGCATCTGGACAACAAGGAAACAAACCACTTAACCAGTCATGCCAACAGTAAAAATACAAAGAGATAATTAATAGCTAAGGCAAACGAGATCAATAAATAACCAAAATTTACATTCACACATTTTCTCAACCAAACCAAATATAAAATGACAACCAACCCCCCAAATTTTTGACACTTCAAACAGAAAAAAGTGTTTTAAAATATCAGAGGACTTACCAATATACACTATCATTCAAAGACTCAATGACAATGCTCAATATCCGAGAGGAACTCAAATTTTTGGGTGAAAGAATAAGGACATTAATAATTAATAAAAAAGCTGTGCCAAATGAAAACACCTTTTTTTTAGCTTTTTTGATAGAATGTTATCCTTTTCAATTTTAATAATTTGTTGTAATTTACCATCTGGCATCTCTTTCTCTACTTGCTTGTTTCGGAGTAACTTCATGTTTTGTCTTGCGCACACGGGATAGCAACTGTTGTTGTTGTTGTTGTTGTTGTTTGTAGATTATAGTCACACGACACTTTCGCATATATAGGTGACTACTGGACCGATTTATACTGACACCAGCGGGCCAGTTGTTGGTAAAGGGGAAAATAATATGATCACACGTTGACCAATCCGGGATTCGAACCAGCGACCTTTCGGTTACTAGCAACTGACTCCCTGATTGGTCATTTAATAAATTATTGGCCAATCAGAAAGCTCGTCTTTTCATGGGAGACTATTCCCAACCCAACGCAACCAAAAGTGAATTGAGAAAATAAGAATGTGATGTGCAACGGAATATTTATGTTGCTGTCACTCTGAAGTTTTCCTCCGATCTTTATGACTTTAATTACGATGACTATTCAAAGGAAGCTTTAATGAGTTAGTTAACTTTCTTTTAGGATTTTATACACGCCCATTTTCAACTAAGATCTGGAATTAAGGCTCCCCGGCACATGCCAAATTTTAACGCTGTGTTAAATTATGAAAACTCTTATTATTTTTATAAAATACTAACCAATACCATTCGAATGAAAGTTTTGTGCAATATCTCAGCATGTTCAAAAGAGTTTATAACTTTATTATCCGTAGATTTCACATATGATATGAGGGATTATGACTAGAGATCAAAAGGTGCCCATCACAGACCTCAAAAATAAAACTGATTTTAAATCAATAAATGTGCAAGATGGTCATTATTAGATTAAATATAATTTAATTTTTCAGTAAATAGTTACTATTATTATTACATTTTCCCGTCCTTAGCGCTTTTCCTCATCGTTAGATTCAAAGGGCCATTCCTGTCTGAAGGTTTTGAACTGTCAGAGTTGTTGTCACAGTGCACACTCCCAGAAGGTTCTTCACCGTTAGCTGTACATTGGCCATTCCTACTCACACCAGTTTCAGCATCGTCCACAGTAAGTTCATCACAATTATGACCATTGTCAGCCCCATTGATCGATAAATCATTTAATTCAGGTTCTTGATGTTTCTCTCGTCTACGTTTTTTGATTTTTTTCTTTTTTTCTCCAATCTCACTCTCAGATTTCACTCCTGCCATTTCAGAAAGTTCTTCCAAAACCTTCTTCTTCTTTTTCTTGTGAGCAGTACTTTTCTTCCAAAGTTCTCCTGTAGGTGTGTCCTGTTCAGAAGGAAGGTTGACTTTCTCCATGTCTATGTTAGCCATCACACTTGGACTGTCCACCATCACAGATTCATCTGTAGAATGTCGCCTCTTTCTTTTCTTTTTCTTATTTTTCTTGGGACTGCCAAATCCTGACAATTCATTGTCTCTTGTCACAAGTTCTGGCTCTTCTATGGAACAACTTCTTTTCATCTTCTTACAGTCTGCAAGTTCTGAATACTCTTCTGAATATTTTTTTTTCTTCTTCATCTTCTTATGAACAGATACATCATCTTCTGATTGAAGACTGCCACATATTGCCAGTTCACTGTCTCCTGTCACAAGTTCTGGTTCTAACAATGAATAACTTTTTTTTCTGTTCTCCTTCTTGGGACTGGAGCAACTTTTCGTCTTATTTTCAACTGCAAGTTCTGAATCCTCTTCTGAATAATTTCTTTTCTTCTTCTTCTTTTTCTTAGGAACAGATACATCATTTGATTTTCTATCAAGACTGCTACATACAGCCAGTTCATGGTCTCCTGTCACAAGTTCTGTTCCTTCCAATGAAAAACTTTTCTTCTTCTTCTTCTTCTTGGAAACAGATACCTTGTCTGATGTAGTCACAGTACTACAATCCTGAACAGACGCAGAATAAATATCTCCTGTCTCTCTCTCACGTCCCAATTTTATCACTAGACATTCTGAATTTTCTTCAGAACAACGCCTCTTGCTTTCCTTATTCTTGGACAAAATTGAGTAATCTTGTTCTGGGTTAGTCTGGCTACTAATTGTTGCATGTTCAATCTTCTTGTGCTTCTTTTTCATGTGAGCAGTTGTTTTATCACCCGTTGTTGGCTCAACAAATTCATGATTTGGAATGTTTTCTTCAGATTTCATTTCATCTTCGTTAAGCGTTCTATGCTTCTTCTTCTTCTTCTTCTTGTGAACAGTACTGACATTCGTTTCATTATTAGGATCACCGCCTACATTTTCTGTCAGAGCAGTGTTCGATTTATTCATTCTCGGGATTCTGTTTTCTCATTTATTGACTATTGTTAAAATCTCACTGTAATGTTAACAAGCATGTCTCAAATCTTACTGTTATTTTTCTCCAGTACGACTTTCTTCAGCATTGATTGTGCTTCAAACATGGCCAGAATTATTTATAAAATTCTCCTAATAAGAAAATATACACGATTCATGCGGTCCACCACTTGCTTCCACAAGTGGCTATTGTTGCGTGAGAGTTAATGTTCTTGATGCGACTATTCATACAAAACATTAAAAAAGAAGAAGAAAGAGGTTATAATGACTAGATTTAATCAAATAAATAAACCAGGTGCTTTAGTGGGGTTCCCCCCCCCCCCCCCTCCTTTTATTCTAATCGTATATCGGCAATAGTTTCTTTATCTAAATGTGTTGCCTCACACTATGCAAATGTGAATCAGCTGTCAAGTGTCTTGCGCTCTCCCATGATCTTCTTAGACACCACACTCTTTGGGTCGCATAGCCAATGAGTCATTGCATACCATCAAGATTTAATAAAACAAAAAACATAGGACATAAGAAATGTATTCGTGCAAGAGTTCACTTTGAAAAAAGTTGTTTCCGGCCGTGCACACACACCCACACACAATTACATAAATAAATAATTCGGAGAACTATATAGTAGTATAAAAATTGTTATGTTTTAAAATGTATTAAAATATTATTTTTAATTTATTTATTTAAATTAAAATATATTAAAATAAATTTTTAAAATAATATTAATACAATTTAAAACATAACAATTTTTATACTGCTATATAGTTCTTTGAATAATTACAAATTACTCTTAATAAAATATAGATGAACGACAAGATGACTGCGTTATATACTAAAAGAAGCTGGGTAATATTCCTGATGATGATATTCTCTACTCTACTGCTTGGCAATATTGGCCCAACCGTACACCAAGGTTGTGCCAATCATGTGTGCTATCTGGGTGATCCGCTTGACACAAAAGGTAACCTTTTAGATAATATACTTGTTTGAATGAAGATTTACGAGTGAGGAGGTTAGAACATCCATTAGTAAGTTAAAGAATAATAAAGCTTGCGGTATAGACTTAGTACTTAATAAATTCTTAAAGGCATCATCACCCAAGTTATTAAATAGTATGACAATGTTATTTAATCCTGTTCTAAATAGTGGTAGAATACCAGATGACTGGGCGCTTGGGATCATTTGCCCACTGTATAAAGGTAAATGTGATAAATATACGAGGTATAACTCTTTTTAGTTGCATGGAAAAACTTTTCACTAGCATTATTAATGATAGAATGAACTCATTTCTTGAACTAAATCATTTATTAGGAAACGAGCAATCAGGATTTAGAAAGGGACACTTAACTATACTGATCAAGTCTTTTCCATTTATTGCTTAATTGATATATTTATCTACAACGAAAGAAAAGAGTCTGTTGTACATTTGTTGACTACAAAAAGGCTTTTGATAATATACAAAGAAATATCTTGTGGGATAAACTATTAAATAGGAAGAGTACTTACCATTATTAATTAAGACTTGTACCAGAAGGCCAAATCCTGTGTCAGAACACACTGTGGATTGTCTTCTACTTTTTTCACCTGCAATGTCGGTATAAGACCAGAAGAAAATTTATCGCCAATTTTATTCTCATCGTTCTTGAATTATTTTAAGTTATTTTTGGCACAACATGTTGATGGTTTATTATTACCACTGAACTTATATGATCAAGTTTAATTTTTTCTTTTGTTTTTGTTGTTATATGCTGATGACATGGTTATTCTGTTGGAAATAGTAAATGACATGAAAAGAGTACTAGATATGCTGGGTGTTTATTGTGAAAAGTTTGGACTTTGTATTAACATTTTGAAGATAAAAATTATGATATTCTCCCGTGGTAAAGTTAGACGATTACCAGTGTTTACATATAGAAATAAAATAATAGAGATTGTTTGGGATTATGAGTATTTGGGGACACTTTTTATTTACAACAATAGATTTCAAAACAACTTGAAGGCACAGAGTCTATCAGCTGAACACGCTATGTATGCTCTATTAGGGAAGTGTAGATAGTTAAATTTGCCACTCGATGTGCAAATAGATCTTTTTGATAAGTGTTAAACCTATTTTGATGTATATTTGTGAAGTATGGGCGCATGAGAAAATGGACATATGTGACAGATTGCAACTAAAATTTTTAAACATGATTTTGAATGTAAAATCTAGCATTCCGACATGCATGATTCTGGGTGAAGTAGGGAGTTTTCCGGTTTCCCTGGATGCAAAATGTAGGTTGTTGTGCTTTTGGTACAAATTATGTATTGTGTTAAGAATCCCTCCAAAATATCAGTACTTATGTTTCGCTTGTGTTCTCATCTATTTCTTTAGCACAGACTATATAAGCTTTCTTGGCTAGTTTCTGTTCGCACACTTTTGAATGATCTTGGTCTTTTCTTTCTATGGACATGTGGTTGTAATTTGTCTTTGAACTATTTTAAGAACTTAGTTAAGCAGCGCTCAAGGGATCAGTTCTTGCAAAACTGGCATCAACAAATTTATGATAACACTTGCATCTGGCATCAACACTTTCATAGAAGTTTTAAAAAATATTTTTGGTTTTGAAAATTATCTTGTTGTTTTGTCACCTTTCCTAAGATGAAATTTATTGAAACTTAGACGAAGTTGCCACAAGTTACCTATTCAGTCTCAAAGATATCTGAACATTGCTAATAATAGTGCTACTACACTAATGTGATTTGCGCTGCCCTTAAGTATAACACTGCCATTATGTATTATATTTCACAACAGTGTAACAATATTTACATTGAAATATAAGTTGTATTTTATAACCTCTATTAAGCAGTTTGTGTACTGTGAGTGCGACAAGGACAAAAAGTCTGGATTTCTCAGCCTGTTTATTTATGTATACATTTTACGTCTAAACACAACAGGTGATTTTAGACAATCTATCACTCACTCATTCTCTCTTATTCCACATACATAATCAATGTATCCAAATTGTTCAAAAACACTACTTTAGAATAAGAATGAAATAACTCAAAATAGGTCATCCATATTCTACCAAAACAATAAAACTGTGAACATGGATTATTCTTATTCTACCAAAACAATAAGAATGTGAACATGGGTTATTCATATTCTACCAAAACAATAAGAATGTGAACATTACATTACATGATTATTGCTTTAGGTCCAGCAGACTCTTCCAAGCCAAATCAGGACCAGACAACCCCTGATCTGCATAAAAGGTCTGCTGAAACAACCATAGTGGTAAAACTGAAGGCACTCCACAAGCCAGTCACTTTACAATAAAGACATTCCATGCAGGGGACGCTGAGGCTATACTCTAATTTATCGAAACCCCGTTTACAAAAACAAAATAGAATACAAACATCATTATAAATTATCAACAAAACACATACATATAAAATGCCTACATTGCTAAATAATAACATCATAGGAAGCCCTAGTGACCACCTGGCAGAAAGTGTTCAATATTCCCAAGCTGATCCAACAGACCTCACACACAATTAAGGAGTCTTGTCCCGGAAGAGTTTTCAAGAAAAAATGTAAATGACTGGTCTAGCAAAGAAGAAGATAGAATAGCAGATTGATAGAAAAGAGCAGGAATGAGAAAGAACAAATAAGAAAGACAGCGACAGTGGGAATTTAAAGCACTAAATTTGCAGAAAGTGAGGATACTATTTATTCTGAAACCCCCGGCATCCAAAAAGGGGATAGAATATGAACAGGGGTTATCCATATTCTAAATAACTATACAAATAAAATAACTAAAAACAGGTCAAACATATTCTACAAAATCAATAGGAATTAAATAACTACTTATTAAACATAGTTCATCTATGTTATACAAAATCAATACGAATGAAATGACTAAAATATATGCCAAACATAAACACAAAGCTCACACAGGATCTTTAAGTTTGTCCTACACTTCAAAAACAGATCTATGCATTCAACCAGAGATGAAGACCCAAGATTATATTTATAATTTACATACTAGAATGTATGAACCAGGATACATGCTAACCAGGGTACATCCTATGTCAAAGATTGAACATTACATTACATTACATAATTGTTGCTTTAGGTCCAGCGGACCCTTCCGAGCCAAATCAGGACTGGACAACCCCCAATCCGCATAAAAGATCTGCTGAAACAACCCTAGTGGGAAAACTGAATGCCCTCCACCAGCCAGTCACTTTACAATAAAGACATCCCATGCAGCGGACGGCTGAGGCTTCACCCCAACTTATCGAACCCCGGTTTACAAAAACAAAATAGAATACAAACATCATTATAAATTATCAACAAAACACATACATATAAAATGCCTACATTGCTAAATAATAACATCATAGGAAGCCCGAGTGACCACCTGGCAGAAAGCGTCCAATATTCCCAAGCTGATCCAACAGACCTCATACACAAACAAGGAGTATTGTCCCGGAAGAGTTTTCAAGAAAAAATGTAAATGACTGGTCTAGCGAAGAAGACGATAGTATAGCAGATTGATAGAACAGAGCAAGAGTGAGAAAGAGCAAATGAGAAAGACAGCGACAGTGGGAATTTAAAGCACTAAATTTCCAGAAAGTGGGGATACTATTTATACTGAAACCCCCGGCACCCCAACGGGGGAAAAAGATTGAACACCAACGAAAAAAGCATAGTAATACTATTGCATCAAACAAGCTGTTGATTCTGCATTTGGTTTTGCTCAATGATCAACAATTAATACATTAATTTATTATCATCATTATTAATAGAATCTGTTATTCTGATGTCATAATATATGTTTACTTGTGCAAGTGTGTTTATGGGGGGAGCGGAGACAAATTATGACAAAAAAAACTTTAGTGACCCGAAAAAAAAAAGTGTAATACAATCATGTAGGTTTACTTTAGCCTATATTATATAACTAGTTTTTTCAAAGAAAAAAAAAAGTACATTTAAACTAGGGCTTTGCATTCAGCTCACATGATAGCTGTTTATCATTTTCTTTCCCGGCAATAAAACATGCATACATGTCTTCATTTCAACCTGCTACTGGAAAGACATGCTCATTTATTGTTCATAAAGTCGGTACAATGAAGGGAAGATTAGACTACTGCATTAGATCTATCCACACAGAAATAGGCTGAATACTTGGAAACAAACACACAAAAAACAAAACTAATAAGGCAAAGCTCATAGGACTCACATACTCCTTATTGAACTCACAATATTTAACATGAAAATGAGTACCCACTCCCCTTACCCCTCCTCCCCCATTTCCCTCACTCCCCCTCCCCCTCCCCCCAAAAAACAAAAAAAAAGAAATGTTGGCATTATAATGCAAATACTGACTTTCATCTACCTAAGCTCTCGAGATGACATTGACCTCTGGCCTAAGTACACTCATGTACTATCAAATAATGTACAGAAAAAGTTGTATTACTCCACCCCCCTTCCCTTCCCCCACCCCCCCCAAAAAAAAGGTAACCTTGGGTTGACCTTGACTTTCAGTGACCTTGACTGACTCATGATCTCTCATGCATGTCTGATCAAATAACCCAATGTTGTTGCATATTATGGGTTAAATAAACAGCCATTTTACTGTGTTGATTACCTATTTTTGGTATGTTTTTGCAAGGCTTTTGACTTTCAAGATCAGCACGAAAACAGAACATAAATTATATGAAAGATCAATCTATCATCTCTAAATACAACAAGCTTGGACTATATATCTCACAGTTTAGGGTCAAGGTCACGTCAAAACCAATTTTGGACAGCTTTAGTAACCGTGTCTTCGGAGTGAGGTTGACAAAATTTGCATAGTATGTGTGTCTCATTGATATCTATTATGCATCAAAGAATCATAACATTCAAATTTAAATATTAATAACCTAAAAAAAAAATTAAAAAACTGAACATTTTTCTTTTTTTTGTTTAAGAATTAAATAATTAAACATTTGATGACCTTGTGACCTTTGACCTTGAAGTGAGGTCATTCATTCACTGATCATTTATGAAGTCTCATGTGTTTAAAAAAAGGTGACCTTGGGTTGACCTTGACCTTCAGTGACCTTGACCGTCACGTGATCTCTCATGCATGTCTGATCAAATAAGTTTGTCAAGTCGTCAAATCAAGTCAAGACACTTTATTACCCAATGAATTCAAAATACATAGAATTTTGTTTTGCGGTTTGGCTGTGGTAAAACATTCAGTCACTCTATAACAACAAACATGCTTCCACTGGACATTAACACATTAAATTACATTACATGATTATTGCTTTAGGTCCAGCGGACTCTTCCGAGCCAAATCAGGACCGGACAACCCCTGATCCGCATAAAGGATCTGCTGAAACAACCCTAGTGGTAAAACTGAAAGCTCTCCACCAGCCAGTCACTTTACAATAAAGACATCCCACGCAGGGGACGCTGAGGCTGTACTCTAATTTATCAAACCCCTGTTTACAAAAACAAAATAGAATACAAACATCATTATAAATTATCAACATAACACATACATATAAAATGCCTACATTGCTAAATAATAACATCATAGGAAGCCCGAGTGACCACCTGGTAGAAAGCGTCCAATATTCCCAAGCTGATCCAACAGACCTCCTACACAAATAAGGAGTCTTGTCCCGGAAGAGTTTTCAAGAAAAAAGGTAGATGACTGGTCTAGCGAAGAAGAAGATAGTATAGCAGATTGATAGAACAGAGCAGGAATGAGAAAGAGCAAATGAGAAAGACAGCGACAGTGGGAATTTAAAGCACTAAATTTCCAGAAAGTGGGGATACTATTTATACTGAAACCCCCGGCACCCCAACGGGGGTAACACATTGAATGATCTAAGAGAAAAAAAAGTTGTTTTATGAAGTTAACCAAGTACATCCACACACACACTCACTCGTACATAATTCTACATGGGTAAATTAAGTCATAAACATCATATAATTATAATGTGCATGAAAACATCAAGACATTGTGCACAACTCATGCTCTGTGAACAACTGAGGTCACTGGTACTGAGAGGGCTGCCTCAGGAGAAAGAAGCTGTTTCTCTAAACCAACTGGTTCAAACTTTTAATACACCGAAGCCTAACCCTTCATATACAGCAAATAATTAACAAGACATTTATAAATCAACAGCACGGTACTTGTTTGTCCAAAAGTTATTTAATATAATATTATGAGTGAATACAACACTATGCACAAGCTCCTACAATAACAACAAGGGGCACGCACATACAGACGGCACAGTTTCAGCACCTTGTTAAGGAATTGGTGGGAGGGTGGGATGGAGGAGGGGTGGTGGAGGAGGAGAGGCAGGGGTGTCTGAACTCTGCCGTGTGCGAAAATATCAAGGGAATTAATTAACTGCAAACGGTCTGTTAAGACAGGCCATAAGCTTGCAGCTATGTCATAAATCACAATCTTATTAATAAATCATAAAGGTTTTTGGTTTTATGACTTATTTTAATTGATTAATGTTTGTGACTAATGTTTTTTGTTAAACTACTCACCACCTTCACCTCCGCCACACCACCGCTACTGTATTCAGTTCAACAAATCTGTATAACATTTTCAAGGAATTTGGACAGGTGCAGAGATCATCACTGAAGTAAACAATTTAGTCAAAAGCAAATGATTAAAAAGCACATACAGCATATATAGATGCCTTTCTGCTCATACCTCACATAACTCTCTCACGAACTGTTGATTTCGCTAAGCCTAGTGGCAACTTCTAGGGTGGTGCAGTAGTGTAGTAGAACACGCTAGCAATGTTTTATGATATGCAACGTCGGGAGGTCTTAGTCCTTGGATGGGTGACCATGCTTAGAAAGCAACCACCAAACGACTAGGGCTGGATGGTTTTACCGATACGTAACTGTATTCAGATTCAGAAGCGTGACGGTACGGTATACCGGTGCGGGTGTCCAACGTCCGGTTTACTGGGAAATCTCGATAACACATAACGAGACAGTGTGTGACATCTTGTCAGCGCAGAGAGTGAGCCTAAAGCCCAAACACGTGGATAGGCAGCTGTTCTTGAAGAAGAACTTATAAGAACAGCAGCTTAGCCATGTGTTTGAACATGGTACCAGTCGCCAATCCTTCTGAACTCTTAAAGACCTTTCCCGTTGAATGTTTTATTTTAATTTTGTGGTTTGAAGTTTGCTGATGTTCTAAACAGTGATATATCATAATTTGTTTTGAAGGCGTTCAAGCAAAAATAAAGCTTCAGTTTCTATGGAAATGTGGTTCTTTGAAACTGTTTTGAAGTGTATGACTATCTTTCTTTTGCGTCGGTCACTACTGTCAATGCCATATCCCATTTGATTGTAACACTTAAAATTATGAAATACCGATACGACCTTAAAGTACCGCGGTAATACCGGTACAGTAAAACCTCCGTTTTGAGACCCTCTCTTAAACGACTCCATCCAGCATACGTCCGGAAAAAAATTCACCGATGGTTTGTACTATATAAACGACCTCTCTTAAACAACTACCTCTAAAACGCGACTTGCGACCTTCAAATAATTAAATTTTACGACCTAGCATCTAAAAAATTCCGATTCCAAAGCAATATACTATATCTGTGCTCTTGAAGAAAACAGTTTCGTTTACAACTTTTAACAGCAGACGATGCATTAAAACAGCTTGAAATACTCTAAGGAGCTGACCAGATTTGCCCGTCAGATCTTGCCATGTCTGGTGTTCAAAGTGACATACTAAGAGAACATGCACAGGGGGTGGGATGGGGGTGGGAGTGGGAAGATGATGGGTCATGCAAACAAACAGAAATAACCGCTTTCTTTTTTTAAAAAAACCCAACAAACTATTCAATGATTGAATAAAAATAATTACAACAATATTAATGGGGTTATCTTATAAATAGTCATAACTCCAAACATGCACTCAGCACTTACATACACTTTTAAACAACTAGTATCATGTATACCAACACTGATTTTTTATTTTGCAAATAATGAGGAACAGGAAGATATTGACTGTATTGGTTGTGAGACAGAGTTTAATCTATATATTTTCTAAAAGATGGTAGATGTTCCCTATACTTAATGGTATGTGCACTTTTTGTACATGTATGTATTTATTTTACTTAATTAATTTTTTTAATGTCTTTTTCGAAAATGTCCTAACCTCCTTTTTAAGACCCTTCCAATTTACGACCTCGTTTTAATGGCAATTTAAAGGTCGTAAAATGGAGGTTTTACTGTATGACTTTGACCCACGGTATCCAGCTCTGCAAACAACACAAAAAGATTGAGATAAGCGCACCACACCCCCCAGTCCAACTTGCCGTGAATGGGTACCTGCATCTGTTTAGAACCGGAAAAGGTAAAGCAGTGCGAAGAGAGAAGAGATAGGCACTGCCCTCATTAAGCTGTCCTAGAGAAAAAGGGAGGTCCCGTAAGCTTCCCTCCCCAACGACCGAAAGGTTACGGGGACACCTTTACTTCTTAGTGGCCACTTCTCAAACAAGATCACTTTGCCACCACTTAGTGACACCGTCTCTCTGTCTCTTTCCCTGTAGCTGTCTCTGCTTCGTACTGTGTCTGCTGAGCTGACTTGCTGTCAGTCTGAGTCTTACACAGTTTGATATGCTCGTAGTAGTACCTGGATCCGAGAAACCTCTGGCCACAGAGGCAGCGGAAGTTTACTTTGCGGTGAATGGTTTGCTTGTGGCTGTACAGACTTTGTCTAGTTGCAAACAGTTTGCCACATATGGAACACTCACTGTTTTCCTTCTTCACATCTTTAGGTGCCAGGCCTTCGCGGCACTTGACAGAGTGTCTGTTGCAATTCCGGGCGCTGGAAAAAGTTCGAGGGCAGAACTGGCATGGATATCGCACAGCTTGTCCCTTGTGCACCCTTACGTGGTGTGTTAGTTGCTCATTCCTCACGTACTTCATCGGGCACACCAAACACCTGCCAGCAAAGAGAGAGAGAGTATAAAAACTGTCATCCGAAGCAAGTGACACAAATTATGCAAAGAAGATTCCAATGGAGATTACACCAGCACACAGGCAAAGAAACTCTCTTGCAGCCTGTTTCAATAATTTAGTCTGTAAACAACTTTCACCAAAAAAGTAACACGAAACAGTTATCAATTCACTAGTTTGTGACATTTGAAAAAAATATTGCAAAATAGGTCTCCAGAGCCAAGCGAGCTGCTTGGTTCAGGTCATCTGGGAGAACTTTTAGCACATGTCACCCACACCTGAAGTTTTGGACCGCATTTGTCAAGACAGCATTTTAAAGGGAGTGTAGTTTTAGAACCTCTCTACAGCCTAAATAATTTTTTTTTTTTTTTTGGGGGGGGGGGGGGGGTTAGGGTTGGGGTGGATGGGACTATATATTCTTCATGTTACCTCAACACAGTCCAATATAATAAGAGGTATATTTTATTTTTGAGGAATTATGTTTATTGCCTTGTAAACCTCAAGACAGCCTTTTTGGGACAAGTTATGTTTTTAAAGGCACCTCACAAAAGCTTTACCTATCCTATCCTATCCCGTAACTCGGAGGTCGTTGGGGCACCACAGATGATCGTTTATCCAGCGTACTCCATCTTTCTCTGTCCTCAGCAACCCTGATGACTTCGCTCAATGTCAAGCCAGTCCATTCTCGAATGCTTCAACTATTAACAATAACAGGGATTTTATTTTTAGGACTACTTTTTTTATATTTTTTTATGTGGCCTGAAAACAGCCACACACTTATAATCAGCTATAATGGGTGTGTATTATTTTTAGGACAAAATTTTTTCAAATTACCTCACTACATTCTTAAGCTGACATTAATGACGTGTCTTATTTAAATTAAGTACTATAATTAGATACATTTTGACATGTTACCGTGTGTTAGCTGTACTTATTCTCACCTGTAGGGTCTTATCAAGACCCCTGTTCCATAGCAGGCCACTTTCAAGTGGCGCTTCAGCTGCGTATGAGATGACATGTATGCCGAGCAGCATGGACATTGGTATGCTCGAATACTGTGCTCTTTGGCCAAGTGCCTGACCAGTTGTGACCCTGATCTTTGTTTTTCTTGGCACACGTAGCAGGTCAAAGATCCCTGGTAGTCCAACAGCAAGCTCTCTTCAGATTCATTGCTGCTTCCATCTTCATGCACAGAGCTGTCTGTATCGCCATCACTGCAAAAAACAAACAAACAGGGAAGCATTTTTATGCATTAATAGATGGATGGATGGATTGTAAAATCCAACAATAAAATAAATGCCTGAATTACAAGAAATCAGTGATGAAACTAAAGTTAAACCATTATTGCTGTTTGATCATAATATGAAACGTGAATTAACTTTCTGAACGTCAGTTTTCGGTGTAACACTAACAGTTTCATAACTCTAGTCAATATTTTAGACCTTACAGCCTTACTTCACATTCAATTTCATGATGTCTAGACATGACACTGAAATCTTTTGGATAATAAATAATACATGCGACATGACAAACCCGGCCTTAGATAATGTGCAGAGCTATGTAGTATGCAGAAATTAGTACTAGTAGTAGTAGGCAACCTATCCTATCCTATCCTGTCCCGTAACCCGAAGGGCGTAGGGGCACCACAGATGATCGTTTAACCAGCATACTCCATCTTTCTCTGTCCTCAGCAGCCCTGATGGCTTCGTTCAGTGTCAAACCAGTCCATTCTCGAATGTTGTCCTCCCACCTCTTTTTCGGTCTCCCTCTTCTTCTACCTCCTTGCACTGTGCCTTGCAGAATAGGCTTTGCAAGGCCTGATGATTTGGTGACGTGGCCATACCATCGGAGTTTCCGTTTCTTCACCACTGTGAGCAGGTCATCGTGTTGTCCAATGGCTTGTGTGATGGTCTGTCGGACTTCGGAAATCATCAGTAGGCAACCCCCTTAATTTAAACTTAAAGTAACCAAAAAACTTGGATTCACAGAAAATAAACAAATTGTTCAACAACTCCTCTCTTCCTCCCTCCACATCATCCATGGCACCTTCCCAAGAAAACAACACAATTAAATAAAAACATATTATTATTAAATTATATATTTTTCAGTATTATGTAGCGGAGCTCGGGTGGAGCAATGTTCTCAAGGTCGTGGCCGAGAGATGGGAGTCAAATACTCCGCTCGGCTACATAGACTTACCCTTTTCTGTCCTGAGCCCTTTTCCTTGGAGTTAGATTCAAAGCCAAAGGTCCATTCCTGTCATAAGGTCCGGAACTGTCAGACCCAGAGTCATTGATTTTGTTGCTACCATAGACACTCCCAGAGGGTTCTTCACAGTTAGCTGTAAACTGGCCATTCCTACTCACACCACTGTCACCAGTTTCAGCATCTTCAACCAAAAGTTCAGCACAATTATGACCATTGTCAGCAACATTGTCACTGATCAATAAATCATTTGATTCAGGTTCTTGATCTTGATGGTTCTCTCGTCTACGCTTTTTTTTCTTTTTCTTTCTTTCTCCAATTTTACTTTCAGATTCCACACCTGCCATTTCAGAAAGTTCTTCCAAAACCTTCTTCTTCTTTTTTTTCTTCTTCTTGTGAACAGTACTATCTTGGGCTTCAGATGGATACTCTTTCTCCATTTTCTTCTGAAGTTCTCTTGTACAAGTTGTAGCTGGGTCCTGTTCCAAAGGAAGGTTGACTTGTTCGATGTCTATGGTAGCCATCACACTTGCACTGTCAATCAGCACAGAGTTATCTGTAGAATGTCGTCTCTTTTTTTTCTTTTTCTTTTTTTTCTTGGGACTGCTAAATTCTGACAAATCAACTTCTGGCTCTTTCATGGAACTGTTTCTTTTCATCTTTTTCTCAACTGCAAGTTCGGAATCATTTTCTGAATAATTTCTTTTCTTTATCTTCTTCTTCTTAGGAACAGATACATCATCTGATGTTCTATCAAGACTGCTACATATTGCCAGCTCATTGTCTTTTGTCACAACTTCTGTGTCTTTCGTGGAACAGCTTCTTTTCATCTTTTTCTCAATTGCAAGTTCTGAATCATTTTCTGAATAATTTCTTTTCTTTTTCTTCTTCTTAGGACCAGATACATCATCTGGTGTTCTATCAAGACTGCTACACATTCGTGACATTGCCAGCTCATTGTCTTTTGTCACAACTTCTGGCTCTTTCATAAAACAGCTTCTTTTCATCTTTTTCTCAATTGCAAGTTCGGAATCATTTTCTGAATAATTTCTTTTCTTTTTCTTCTTCTTCTTCTTATTAGGAACAGATAGGCCTACATCATCTGGTGTTCTATCAAGACTGCTACATATTGCCAGCTCATTGTCTCTTGTCACAAGTTCTGGTTCTCCCAATTTCTCCTTCTTGGGGACACAATTACAATTAATACTGTCTGATGTAGTCACTGTACCCTCCTGAACCGAGGCAGGATAAATAGATCCTCTCTCATTTTCAGTTCCAGGTTCCACTTTTATCGCAGATAGTACTAGTAGACTTTCCAAATTTTCTTCAGAATAACGCCTCTTAGTCTCACTTTCTTTTTTCTTGGACAAAGTTGAGGAACCTGCAGAATCTTGATCTGTGTCAGGCTGGCTATTAATTGTGGCATGTTCAACAGAATGTTCACGTTTTTTGTGTTTATTTTTCCTGTGAATAGTCTTATCACCCATTTGCTGACCAAATTCATAATTTGGAACGTTTCCTTCAGATTTAATTTCACCTTCATAAAGAGTTTTATGTTTCTTCTTTTTTTTCTTTTTGTGAACAGGGTTGATATTACAATCCGTTTCATTATCCGAATCATTTTCTGTCAGAACAGTGTTCGATTTCTTCATTCTCGGGATTCTTTTGTCTTTCCGAATCCGAGTCTTTACTCTTTTTCCTGTTATTTGTTAAGGTCAAGACCACGGAGTCAGTAACTTGTTACTTGAGTAAGTGGTCAAGACTCACCACTATTAATTTAACACCTCACTAGACTAGTCACTGTAATTTTAACTAGTACGTCTTAAGTCTCACTGTAATGTTAACCAGTACATCTTTTTTCTGCATCGATTATATTCAAACAAAGCCAGAATCCTTTATAAAATTCTGCTAACAATCACAAAAGTTTCCCAAGTAAATTCGAACGCTCCATGTGGTCAACCACTTGCTTCCACATTACCCAATGTTGCGTGAGAGTTAATGTTCTTGATGCGACTATTCATACAAAATAATAATAAAATTACATTTTGAAAAACACACACAAAAACAACAAGATAATTATAATGATAAGATTTCAAGAAACAAATAAACAAAACCCTTTAATTTATTTTTGTGCCCTTTTATTCTAATTGTGTTCAGCAATTCTTGTTTATTTATCAAAATGTGTTGCCTCACACTCTCAGTAATATGCAAATGTATGTCAACAACATGCCCGCTTGATGTGTGAGATTGCTTCGTTGTGAATCAGCTGTTGACTGTTAGACTTGAGCTAACCCTTTGTATCCATTTGACTGCACTCTTTTGGTGAGATAAGGCCGCGTTTTGTTTTTTTTAATAGCATTTACAGTGTTGTAGAACGCTGCGTTCTTAGCATTTTTAGAACAGCGGCACGGTTGCTGGGTTGTTTTCGTGGTCAGTGACCTTTCTCTGCTCGCACGCGGGAGGGTTGTCATCAGCGTTGCAGCATTGACCGCTTCAGTAACCTTATGTAAGACTTCATTCTGAACCGGTGCACCGGTGATTTGCCTAAGGTGCTAAATTAAAAAAATAAACTGAGAAGCACATGACAATAGCAAGACTACCAATTTATAATTCCAATAAAAGCATTCTTGATCAGGTAACCAGAGAACAAGGGAGAGAATCGGTGGTTTGACAATTTGTAAACAAGATCATAGTCCAGGGTCGTTGTCAAATTCAGTTTTCTTCCCGAGGTCGTTCCGATGGATTAACTATATAGCCCTACACCTTAACTCTTTTGCTGCCAAAGAAGAATTGCACCGAGTTTAAACCACTTGCCATGCAAATTATGCTCGTGATTGTAAAAATTTACTCCCCCGCCCCCTCCTCCACCCTCTCTTCCCAAAAAACAGACAAAACAAACAAAAAAAAAACATTAAAATTTTTTTTAAAAAGCTTGAAGTTGGACAGCATTAGTATAATACTATATCATATCCTATCCTATCCTATCCTATCCCATAACGCGGAGGTCGTAGGGGCACCACAGATGATCATTTAACCAGCGTACGTACTCCATCTTTCCCTGTCCTCAGCAACCCTGATTGTTTAGCTCAATGTCAAACCAGTCCATTATCGAATGTTGTCCTCTCACCTCTTTTTCAGTGTCCCTCTTCTTCTTCCTCCTTGCACTGTGCCTTGCAGGATGGTCTTTGCAAGACCTGATGATGTGGTGACGTGGCCATACCATCGGAGTTTAGGTTTTTCACCACACACTGCATGATAATATTATAATAGACAAAATATCAGACACTGTACATTCTTCTCCCACTTATATATATGTGTCCCAGATTGGTGCATATATTAGCTTTGGAGGCATGTGAGTAGGGTGGGATCAGGGGGCCACCTGCCAATGAAAAGAGAACATTTCTAGCAAGAACGTTAAACAGCTAATGTTATGAAATTTCTAACTGGTGTGTATTTCACTATTTGTCATTTTATGTAGCTGACCATTTAACTTTGCGGAGAAAAAAACCCCATCACAATGAGGATGACCGTACTTTTGTTGCACTATTTGTTGTATGATGAGATAAGTCATCATAAGCAATCAAGGGGAGTTTAATAAAGAGTTTGTCGCAGATATATATTTTAGTTGTGTTATATATTTTTTTTTTATATAGATTTTATTATAAAGATTTGTGGTTTTGTGTAGTTTTTTTTGGATTGTAGTATTTGTAAAAGATTAGAGTAAGGAAGTAGATAGAAAGGATCTACCTGTCTATGCCACATTTGCATAGTATGTTCTTTTAAGGTGGATAAGAAATTGAATCTTATTAGTTGTTATAAGTTAATTGTTCTTTATTGGCATTTTGATTTAAGAGAGTCTAGAAGGTGTGTAGGGAACTAAAGCCACCTGAATGGGATGGGTGGGAAAAGAAAGGAGACTGAAGCCTGCCTGGTTGGGGTGGATGGAGGGAAAGGATCAGTCTGGTGCTGGGGGGTATGCTAGGAATGAGGTTTTGGGATTTTAACGTGTAAGTGTATAGAGTAGGTTGGTTTATAGTTTCACCTTTTGTAAGTGTATATCAAAAGACTGAAAAAAGACGTATGATTAAGCTGATAAATTTCAGGCATTGTGCATTGCATTTTTTTGTTTTAATTTAAAAAAAATTTATATATTTTTTTTTTTTAGTGTTTTTGACCTTGACTTTTAAGGTGAAGGTTGAATTTGGACTTTGGCCACCCCCGACCGGACAGCATGGATATGGTCGTACGCTGATCGAGCATATGGACTTGGTGCTTCAGAGGTGGAGTACAACACGGGCTGCCTTGAAGAGCAGCACAACCAAAGAATCAAGTAGGAGATGTCCATGTTTTTATAATTATTCTCGCTTGCACTGTGGCCAAGTGGGCTAAGGCGGGACTAACTTGCCTTGTCCACAGGCCAGAAACCAATGGCGCCTGAAAGGTGTGGGTTCGATCCTGCATCGGGGCGTTATGTTTCTCCGAATATTATTTACTTTCGACTCGGGCAACGTCTCGGGGGTTTTCTCCGGGTACTCCGGTTTGCTCCCACAGCAAAATTTCAAAAAATTTAAAGGATTTCTAAATTTAAAAAATCACAACTAATGTTAGGTAGGTTGGGTTTGGGCGCGCCACAGGTTGCGACTACGCCTTCCCCAGGGGAGGCGGCCCAGAATTTCCCGATAAAAAGGGACAATAAAGCATTAAAATCTATTACAAAAATCTAAATCTAAATCACTGCAATGTTAAAATGTCATTTTGTTTATTTTCCATTTTGTAGGTTTAGTTGTTTGTGGTCATTATTATATACACAAAAACAATTTTGTTCCATAAGTGTGATGGTAAGTTGTTGTGTTTTTTTCACTAAGATAGGTATTAGAGACCATTGCTGTACGTTGGAATATTTATGTATTGCTAGAATTTGAGTGTATGGATCTTTGTATGGGTGTGAGCACTTTTAGCAAACAACTGTTTGGAATCGTTCTTTTTAAATACATTATTAATTGTAAAATTATTTACTAAACTGTTCCTCCCAAACGGCTACTTTAGTCCATAATTGTACTGTTTGCAGAGTGACATACGAGAGCACATCGCTGGCAGAGTGCTATCACATTGTACGCGAAGGCCTGAGGTGTTCCTTCCAGGAGGTCAAGGACTGTTTTGATATGACCGATGCTCACTGGTACGGTGGCTTCGAATCCTTTGCTCAGGTGAGCTTCAAAACAGTTTTTTTTTCTATCCCAGACATAGAACAAAAGTGTGTAGTTGCAACGGCTTCCCATTCTTTCTCCATGTTATGCTCAGAGAGAGGGAGAGAGGAGTGTGCAAATTCAATATTTAATTCAGTATTTTATTTTAACGTCTCTTCACATACATGTGCTTTTAGAGAGTTAAAAGCATGGCGTCTCATATCGGCTTTGCCTGTATTCCTTTAGCCCTGGCCGTTGGAGAAAATACAGATGCCTATGTCAGCGTACCTGTCAGCGGATGTGGGAATGCAGAACCACCAAATAGGGAATGTGCTGGAGCGCTTCTTCTTCAGCTCTAAAGGAGTAGGCATCTTTGTGTCACCAGATGTGCCGCTCTTTGTCAGTCTCAACCCTTTGGGAGACAGACGCCTCTGCCTGGCTGCTAGGTGAGTTTTAAAGTGTTGACCGTAACATCAGAAAATTATATTGTTAGCAATGTTTTTGTATTTCCTGACATCTGAAAATATGTGGAAACGGGCAGGAATCAGAATGGGCCAAATGTTGGTTGGTTGGTCTGTCAGTTCCTGGGAAGCCATATCTCAAGAACCACTGAACAGATTTTGACCAAACTTCATAAGAACATTACCTAGGTTCGTGGCCTGCCTCTGCCTGAAATGCCGACCTCGACTGTACTGCCTTCAGAAACTCAGTTCTTTGAACATCAGCCGACCCATTCTTTCTTCTTTTTATCGCTGTTTTATCGAATCAGTTTTGACTTTTGGTTTTATCTGCTGGTTTGGAGGGCTAAGTGTAAAGAACAAGAGGGTGCTTGACAGATTGGTAAGAATGTGTGCGAGAGTGACCGGTGAAAGACAAAACAGTTTGAGAGAACTGCATGAATACCGTGTGGTGAGGAAGGCGGGAGTGGTTATGAAAGACACTTCACATGTTTTGGCAAAGTATTATGAAATGTTGTCCTCTGGTCGCATACTGCGTGTGCCTAAATGTTCTCTCGTAAGAACAAAAAACAGTTTTATTCCAAAATCTATTGAGTTTTTAAATAAGCGCTAAGTAATATTTTTGTATATATAAGATCTTGATGTTTGTGATGATGTTTGAGATGTCATTTAATACTGGAAATTTAATATAGATGTAGTCTACTGTGTACTTGTTTTATCTATGTATGTATTGTTTTAATGTTTCATACCGATCAGCAATTGTATGTCATAATTTCTCTGTTGAGATAATAAAGTATTCTTGAACTTGAACTTGAACTTGAGCCATCAGATTTGCTCTACCACATAGGTCCAAGTCAGTGGAAAGTCACTGGAGTCATTTAGTTGATAAACACGTTTAGCTCAATATCTATGAAACGACTGAAGCGATTTTGTCAAGTTTTGGTATACAGGTACTTCCAATCATGGGCCATCATTCAGTTGGCAGTCTGGTTGTTGGACAATTCTGTCAGTCGGTTGGTCGGTCACTCCGAATGTCACTTTTTTGCTTTTTGCTGTTTTGGCCTAGTCTCAAGAAATACCTGAAACAAAATTCATAATGTTTACTTTGTGTGTACTTTAACTACTACTACGCATGTTGGATCATTTGTAATTGTACTTTCTCAAAGCTCAGGGTCACCATTTTTAAAACTTGTTTTGCGCTGTATCTAAAAATGGGCTCATCCGATTTTGGGTTTTATTATTGGCTTGCAGATAGTTCGGATCATGGCCTATCACTCCATTTTTCATTGTGCATCTTCAGGATAAAGACAAGACCGCCAGGAAAATTAACACTTTTGAAAATGCTTTTGGAGGAGGAGGGGAAGGGGAGGAGTGAGGGGCTATGTGAGTGTCTGGAAATACATTAGAATTTTTAATGTCCTTTCTTTTCTAATGTTTAGGTTCTGTTTAGCTTGCAAATTAGCCATCCTAGCAACAGAAGAGGGAATGGATGGAGTTAGCTTTTAATGCATTGCCGTGGCCTGTTACAGGTACGACAATGGCTACTACAGCAGTCTGACCGATTCTCCACCGGCTTTGAACTACACCATCTGTCACGCCTCAAACGCTCGCACAATCTTCAACTACATGTCCCAGCGTTTCATCCCCCGACCCCAAGACACCCCTGACCCTCTACTGTTCAAGCGGCCCATCTGGTCCACCTGGGCCATGTTCAACAAGGATGTGACGCAGGAGAAAGTGTTAGCCTTCGCTGCCAACATCACCAAGCACAAGCTACCCGCCGCACAGGTCAGCTGATTTAGTTGTTAAATGTATTTAATCATTCTTATATAGCGCTTTTCCAGCTCAAGTGCTGCTCAAGGCGCTGGCTCATAGAGGATGAAGCTGCCTTTGGCACGTCATTTGACACCCAGACCAATGAGCACTATCAGAGATAGGGGGAGAATGGACCTGGTACTGGAATGCACGCGTGCACAGACTAGACTTCAGTTTATACTCTAATCTGATGGAGTAGGGGCGCAGTGTCTCAAGATTAAAAAAAAAAAAATTTTCTCCAAACTGTCAGCTGGGTTTGAACCACTGGCTGTACAGGCCTGTTATCGCCTGGCATTCAAGTACACTGTATAGGCCACTGAGCCAACGGTGCTCTCGTAACATGGAATGGGTGGAGGGGACAGACAGCAGAGAGAAAGTTTCGCCAGACGGGTGAGTCACCTACGAAAGATTTATGTTGCCCGAGGCGACTTTTACTCACAGTTGGTGCCTTTTGTTGCCCCTGATGGAGTTTCTGATTGTGACAGTTGGAGATAGATGATGATTGGACTCCAAAATATGGGGATCTGGAATTCAATATGGACAAATTCCCTGACCCAGCAGGCATGGTGAAACAGCTGAACAAGATGGGTTACCGTGTCACTCTGTGGATGCACCCGTTCCTCAATCTGGACTCTCAAGCCTTTAGCGAAGCGGCAGAAAACCATTTTGCTGTCAGCTCTAGGGGAAGTAAGCAGTTTGTATGAATTAATTCTCAAGTAAGCAATTTGTATAAATAACTTCTCTAAATAGTTTATGTGTACGCGTGCGTTTGTGTGTGTGTGTGCGTGTGTGTGTGTGTGTGTGTGTTTTGGAAGAAGAAAGAGACATAGCAAACAATAGAGCCACAGTGCAAGGGAGATAATCTTTTGTTTGTGATATTTGATTACTTTCATCTAATCTGCATTATTTCGAACACTACTACTACTAATAATTATTCTTTCAACCATTATGTACTTTCTTTGTTTTGTAGCACCACACAATTTTTAATATAATAACATAATGATTGCATTACAACAGTATTATTTCTCTGAGACGACATATCAACCAATAGGATTCCTTATTTTGTAAAATCATAGCAAAGTGCTAGTGATGTTCATGTTTGCATCATGATATTTTGGTGGTGATGAATATTAACGGTATACATTTACATTTTTTTTACACGGTATACTACATTATACAGAATCTGAGCAAAAGCTAAAAATTTTGTTCAGATACAAAATAATGGTTAACAGTTTATATAATTATGTTATGTCCTATGATGGCACTGCTGGCTGGCTGTGGTGCTTTCCCGGAGAAATACGAATACGATCATTTTATTATCTCAATCACAGAGAAATTCACACATGGTGCCACATATAAATGTTACAAGATAATAAAGGACAGCATAACAACAGTAAACAGTAGGCAGTAAAACATGATAAAAGTATATCAAGAGGGCACATACCCACCAATCTCGTACGGATTGGACATTAATTATAAAAATCATGCCACGCACACTGTCATAATAGAAGCATCATCAGGCATACATTCAGATTCTTAATCATCTAATAAAGAGATTGCAGTGGGCATAAAACTATTTCTAGTGCATAGTTTTGAAATTTGGTCTCCTGTAGTGCCTACCCGAGGACAGGAGATTGAAGCGGTGCGTGAGCACGTGACTGCTGTCTTGAAGTATGCGACGAGCCTTTGTCACCACTTGCCTTTCATACATCGCTATCATACTCACTTGTTGCACTCCCACAACCTTCCCACACACTCTTACCACTCTGTCCAACACATTCCTGCTGCCCAAAGACAAACTTCCATACCAACGTACAAAGGAGAAAGTGAGAATAGAAGAGATGAACGAGTCATAAAAGGTTTGGAGGATACGGTTTTGAACATGCAAGCGTGACAAAAGTGACAGAAGTTTAAACCTTGGAAGACTAATATAGGTCAAATGTCATGCTAGCATTTTGAGTTTTGCATCCCACTCAGTGGATTGATTTCATTCTAAATTATTGCTTTGCATTGTAAAATGTGTCAGCTGTAAATGTTTTGTTATGTGATTAACTTCAGGCGAGAACCCTGCGTTAGTGCGATGGTGGAACGGCAAGATGGCGGGATTGCTAGATGTGACAAACCCAGCGGCAGTGCTGTGGTACCTGAAGAAACTGGACTCACTGAAGAATGCCTACAACATCAGCTCCTTCAAGTTTGATGCAGGTAAACCCATAGATTTGTGCGAGCGTTGTGGCCGAGTGGTCTAAGGATGACTGACTTCCCTTGTCCACAGGCTAGAAACCTATGGTGCCTGACAGGTATGAGATTGATCCAGCATCTGGGTGTTATGTTTCTCCAAATAGTATTTACTTTCGACTTGGACAACGTCTCCTGGGTTTTCTCGGGGCACTCCGGTTTTCTCCCCCAGCAAAATTTCAAAAACACAACTTATATTAGGTAGGCTAGGTTTGGGCGCGCCACAGGCTGCGGCTACGCCTTACCCAGGGGAGGCGGACCAGAAGTTCCCAATGATAAGGGACAATAATATGCCAAAAAATCAAAACAAACAAACAAACACACATACAAACAAACACACACACACATACGCACACATATAAATAATAAAAGATTCTCATTCAGCACCTGTATAAAGTTTTAACTTATAACCCTCAATTCTAAGTAGACTGCTTTTAAGTCATAGTAGCCACAGTATCCTGAAGAAGGAGGAATATTACAGTGGGAAAGCCTGTGCTGTTTGTTAAAATCTCTCTCATCTGATCAGTCAGTTACAAATTCTTTTTTTTTTTTTTTTTTGGTAGCGCTTTATTGTCTTTATTTATTGGGAAATTCTGTGCAGCCTCTCCTGGGGAAGGCGTAGTCGCAGCCAGCGGCGCGCCCACCCCAGCCTACCTAATATTAGTTGTATTTTTGAAATTTTGCTGGGGGAGCAACCTGGAGTACCTGGAGAAAAACCCCAAGACATTGCCCGAGTCAAAAGCAAATAATATTCTGAGAAACATATCGCCCACATGCAGGATCGATCCCACTCCTGTCAGGCGCCATTGGTTTCTGGCCTGTGGACAAGGCAAGTTAGACCCGCATCAGCACTCTTGGCCACAACGCTCGCCTTTTTAACATTATATATATATATATATATATATATATATATATATATATATATATAGAGAGAGAGAGAGAGAGAGAGAGAGAGAGAGAGAGAGAGAGAGAGAGAGAGAGGTTTGACGTTTGGACATCGTCCGTTTAATTCCCAAAAAATACACAATTACACAACAATCAATAACACAAATTCTGTGGGCCTCCAGCCCCTAGAATATAAGGTAGATCACGTGGTCAGCTTGTGGATATAAGACACAATCCATCACATAATAAAGGTTCAGCTTAGTATTACTTGTTCATAAAATTCATTTCTTGTTTTCAAGGCATGAAATATAAACATACATATTCTCCAAATCTGAAATTTTGAGCCATTTCTTAGAACATGTACATATGTTTGAAACGGGAATGTTAAATATTTCTTTCTCTCGTTATTGTATAGGGTGCATACATTTAAAAAGTGATCTTCATCTTCTAACACATTACAACACTGGCATAGCACATCTCTACTACAGTCTAATGTCATTCTTAAAAAGGATGCTTTCACTGGAAGCACACCAAGCCGTAGCTTTGTCAAGCAATCTCTAAAGCATTTAATGTACATTGATTCAAAATATGATTCTGACTCAAACACATTTTTGAATTCCCTATATCGTTGATACTTATCTTTTCTGAGAATAGCACCTTCCCATTCTTGTACAAACACATCTTGCATTCTTTGCTTGAATACATTTATAAATAATTCTTCACTGCCTACTCCCTGGTGTAACCAAACATAGCCAAAGCCTGTGGAAAACAAAATATTTCTGATTCCAGTCACCCAACACATTTTTCCTTTATCATCCAAGTTACAAAGCATCAAGTACGCTTGTTTAGCCAACCTGTCTGCATCCAACTTGGTGAGTTTCAGCCAATAACGAAGGCATCGGACTACACTGTCAGCGTAAAGGGGAAAACGCCCAGTCTCTCCGTATATAAATTTGTTAGGGACTCCCAGTGGTACATTCAAAAATCGTTTGCAGAGAGAGAGAGAGAGAGAGAGAGAGAGAGAGAGAGAGAGAGAGAGAGAGAGAGAGAGAGAAAGAGAGAGAGAGAGAGAGAGAGAGAGAGAGAGAGAAAGAGAGAGAGAGAGAGAGAGAGAGAGAGAGAAATGTCTCTCTCTCTAGTCTAATAAATGTTCCCAGAAACAAGGTATATCGGTTTTTGTACGGTTATCTGGGGACACAGTTTGGTATCTTGGAACAAGCGCATGTTCCCAGATCCAAGGTAAGTTTGATAATGCAAGAAAATTAAAGTTTCGTCTCCTCTAGGGAACGAATTAGGTCAAACTGTATTTGTTTCTAGGTCAACTGTCTTTTACGAACTGTTTGAGAATGTTTTTGAACCGTTTGTTGACGCCGGATAGTGTTCTCACTTGGTTTCATACAATTTAAGAATCCAAGAAGGCAAATGGGTTTTTGAGATGGAAAGAGCACAATGTTGTAGAGAAACATTCTTTATAAATTTCCTGTGAAATTGCGCTTTTTCCGTCACTATTTAACACTATTTAACAGTTTTTGAAGTATGTCCTCAGAAACAAGGTTGTTTTCGGATATATATAGATATAGATATATATTCGTGTAACTTATGTAAAATAGATTTTTGTCATTTTTTTTAACACTGCTTTTTTAAGGGTACAAAAAATGTGCTGGGAGGTCATTTGGGAGAGGGGAGGGGAGGGTAGAGGGGAATGGTGCCTATATAAAAGCGTTTTTTGACTCACATGCATAGCAATGTAAGTCTGTGTACAATTTTTGTTTTCCATATTTTTTTCAAATCTGCAAAATGTGTCCTAAATACTTCAAACTTTTTTCTTTTTTTTTCAGTCAGTCTGTCCGTCTGTCGGTTCACCATCCGCCATCTGTTTGCTCAAAACCTTTAAAGTGGCTAAGTACTCAGAATCTATTTCAGTTATCACAGCCAAACTTGGTAAGATGGTGTATACCAATGTGACCTCATAAATGATCAGTGAATGAATTACTTCACTTCAAGTTCAAGGTAACAGGGTCATTAAATGCTAGTCAAAAAAGGAAAATTTTTTCACAAAATTTCCCTTTTTTTCTAGGTTATTATTATTGAACTTATGATTCTTTGATGCATGATAAATATCAGTGAAACACACATAATGTGCAAATTTGGTCAACCTCACCCTAAGGTCAAGGTCACTGGAGCTGCCCAAAGTTGGTTTGTATAGGTACTTTGAAGTGCAGTCAATTGGTATAGGTAGTTTGAAATGACCTTGACCCTAACTTGTGAGAGATATTTAGTCCCAAATTGATCTTTTATATATGCTCCGTTTTTGCATCAATCTTGAAAGTCAAGGTCATTTTAGGTCTTGCATAAACATATAAAAAATAGGTCATCGTACAGTGGAATGGCTGTTTATTTAACCAATAGTATGCAACAACATTGGGTTATTCGATCAGACATGCGTGAAAGATCATGTGAGGGTCAAGGTCACCCAAGATCAAGGTCACTGAAGGACAAGGTCATCCCAAGGTCACAGTTGTTTTTTTTTTTTTAGCATAATGCAACTTTTGCTTTACTTTATTTGATAGTACATGAGTGTATTTGGAGCCGGAGGTCAATGTCATCTTAAGGTCCAGAGCATAGAAGGATCAAAGTCAGTATTACTTTGCATTAGTTAGTTTTTTTTTCTGGGAACTCATTTTCATGTTAAATATTGCAAGGTCCGTAAGTATCATGTGAGTCATATGGGCTTAGCTCTTCTAGTTATAATAATAATAATAATTATTAACTCTTTTGTTATTCATGCGGCCCATTCACTCACAAACAAGGTGAAGTGGTTGTGGTATTATTCAGCATTACAACAGCAGCATCAACAACTGCATTCAAAAGTGCTTTTAAACTGCATGCAATATCTTTATTTTTTATAATTGCCAAACTGTCCCACAGTCTTAACTCTTTCCCTGCCAATCGACGATATATCGTTGATCTGAGCCGCCATGTTTGTGCCAATCGACGATATATCGTCGATTTCAGTATTCTGTTTCGTTCCGGTTTTTTGCGCAGTCCAATCCAAGTTTTATTTTAACCAAAGAAAGATAACTCTTTCTACTTTCGTTCTCGATCGACACGCGCGTGGTTTCTTCAAATTGATTCGTTTTTAGAGTGTTTTTTGTGCATTTTACTAAGCATTGTGATGGGCACAATCGACAGTGTGTCAAACTCTGCTGTAATAATCAATATAGTTTCAAACTGTAAAGTGTATTTTGATCCTAAGTAAATTTTATTTCTGGTGAGTGAAGCTGATTCAGTGATTGGAATTATTCCTCCAGATTTTTTTTATCACTGTGGTATGTAGAAATATTTTTATTTTATTTTATCATTTCAAAAAGATCAAGATGCTTTCAAAACACATATTTCAATAACATAATCAAATTAACATTTTTGTGGTTTTTTTTTCTTATTCTTCACTCTTTTACCTTTAATTTGATATGAAATATGTCTATTTAACAACTATTATTGAAAGAACAGTAGCTTAAATGCCTAAGGTACTGAACTTTCTTTCCGGTGCCAGAGAAATGTCTGGCACAAACGTGGAAACATGCCTGGCAGGGAAAGAGTTAAAAAATGTTACCCATGACCAGTTAATACAAATATCATTACATCACTTTACGTGAAGTAGTAATCTCCACAAAGTTTGACAATTGTCTGCATGCTTCAAAATAGATTTGGAATTTTCTTCATGTGATCAACAACCAGACCCAGAAACTACAGAAAACAATTGAAATACTCAGCACGATTTTTCTAGCATCCAAAAAGAAAGGGATCAGAGGTAAATACATACCATTGTTGCAGGCTCAGTGTGCAGAACAAAATGCCAGCGTACGTCGTATGTGTAGTAATCTTTTGTTTTTTATGTACAACGTAATTTAGAAATAATGTATTAATTACACATACTGTACCATGACTCAACAAGTGCGTTGCTAGGTGATAGTGCCCTTTTAGCGGAAGCTGGCAAAATCAAATCAAACATAGAGTTGCTTCCCCTGCACCAAACCGTCACGCGCCCCACGTGCCACAATACGCGTCTAAGCGCTCACGGCAAAGAACAGCACACCTCAATTCTTATTTGGCACTTGGTTAGAGTGGTTGTGCCTACTGTAGCTCTCTTTTTGCTGGCTTACTGCGTTCGCCCGGTAGTTCGTTGTTGCTGCCGGCGGAGTTGTAGGTTTTCTCCATTTTGTCTGGTTTATTATCCTGTTATCCTATTACCGCAGCGGTTCGTCGTGTTCCACCCCGTCGCTGCGTGTCTCTGCTTCGTCGACCGTTCACGCTAGATAGGTCGGTTTACGGTCCCTTCTGTTGCTGTTAGCGCAGCTCCCGCTACGTCCGGGATTTCTTCGTCCCCTCTTCTGCCGTCTTCACTACCGCTTTGCTTCGTTGGCTTTGCTGTTTGTCCACTCCTACGCCCCCTTCTTTGTTGTCTTCTGCCTTTCAGGTCAGTAGAAGTGGTGGTGAAGAGGTGGGGAGTGGTGGTAGTGAGGTGAGGGGTGGCTCCTTGGTCTTGCCAGAAGTGACCTTGGGGCCGTTTCTGGTCAAGGTTTCGACCAGAAACATATAAGTGGTCGCCCTAGTTTAGGACCACATAATATTTCCAGCAGGGACGCTCCGGCACGGCCGGGCCAGCTACTTGCTGAAGCCGTTCCCTTCTGTTTCCTACGGGATTCAGACCGGGTCGGGACTTCTGGCTTATATAAGTGGTCGCCCTAGTTTAGGACCACATTAAATGTGCGGCGGGGACGCCCCAGCACGGCCGGATAAGCTCCCTGCCGAAGCCTTCCCTTCTGTTTCCTGCGGGATTCAGACCGGGTCGGGCCTTCGGGCTAATGTCAAGCTTGGGTCACGTAAAGCGCTGTACGCAGTGTTACGTCCAGCTACGACAAGGGGTGTGGCTTCCGGTTCGTCCGGTTTGTCCCTCCTCTCCCCAGTCCAGCCCCCATTGCACTCCACTTCCGCTTGCGGTCGTGGGGCGGGGGCTCTGGTTTCCGGTACGGGGGGTACGGTACACCCGTCACCCTCTTCCTTTTCCGGTTTGGATTCTCCCCCTCATCCTCCTTTGTACTCCACTTCCGCTTGCGGTCGTGGGGCGGGGGCTCTGGTTTCCGGTACTGGGGGTACGGTACACCCGTCACCCTCTTCCTTTTCCGGTTTGGATTCTCCCTCTCATCCTCCTTTGTACTCCACTTCCGCTTGCGGTCGTGGGGCGGGGGCTCCGGTTTCCGGATCGGGGGGTACGGTTTGCCCGTGGCCCCCTTCCGTTTCCGGTTTGGGTCCAGCTTTCCCTGTTCACCCTTCGACCTCTGTCACTTCCGGTTTCGGTTGTGGGTCGGGGGTACTGGTTTCCGGTGCTGTTGGTTCGATTTTTTCGTTACCTTCCTCCGGATTACATGCGAACGCCGCTTTGCCTTTGTGCGCGCCGCCTTCTGGTGGGGGTGGGGCACTCTTGGTTCCTCCTACCCTAGTTCCTGATTTCTCGGGTGCTGGGGCGTTCTATCCAGCCCTTAACCCTGAGGCTCTTTTTAGAGAGGCGGTTCAACACGCTGCGGCTTTTTGTCCTCAGGTGGTGGAGGAGGTTTCGGTGCCCCTACCACACCTCCATTCCTTCCTAGGCGGGACTCTTGCTTCTGCCGAGTCTGATGAGGCTTGCCTTGTATTCAGGGAGTCTCCTAGTGTTAAACGTTTTGTGGATTGGGCCTTTTCTGCGGCTAGAGGACTTAAAGAGGGCGAGGCCCCTTCCTCTTCATTTGAGGAAGTCCCTCGGTTCCCTAGAGCTTCCGCTGTGGGCTCTTTTTTGAGTTTGTCTTCATTGACCGGTGTTCCCGGCAAGTTCCTCTCTCGGTCGTTTCTTCCGAAGTCATCGCTCCCGGTTTCCCAGGATGATCTTGCTCTTTTGGGGGGCCTCAAGCCTTTGCCTCCTTCGTCGATCCCTGTTCCAGTCGGTGGTCTGGCACAGATAGAGGAGGCTATTGTTAGGTCCCTTGAGTATACTTCTCTCGCTGACGCACTTTCTGCTGCGCTGTCTTCTGCTTTTCTTTCTGGGCACGTTTTCTGTGACGAGGGTTCGTTGATTTCGGTGAGGTCCTTGTTGCAGGCCCTCTGTACCTCCATCGTTCTGGGTTGCGAATCGCAGGCTATTGCCTATGTCAACCTGCTTCTTGCGCGTCGTGACGCTTTTCTTCAGTCAGCGTCTCCGTTGCCTCCGCTCTTGTCCTCCTCGCTTCGGGTGGGACCCTTGGTACCCGACTCTCTGTTTGGTCCTTATGTTCGCACAGCTGTTCGCGAGGAGTGGGACCGGTCCCAGTCGGTTGGTTTCGCCTTCTGGGCTCGGGACACCCCTTCGGCCCCGCCTTTCTTTCCTGAAAGGTGTCGAGGTCGCTCGGTCCGTGGTCTCTCTCCTCGGGGTGGGCCGTGTGGTACTTCCTCTTCCCGTGGCAGGGTTGAGGTAGGCCGTAGGCGTTTACGCAGTGGCGCGTTTTCCACCAGTCCTATCCCTGCCTGTACACCCCTAGGTGTTCTACCCCTCCGGGCAGGTGGCTTGGCTCGTCAGTTTCATGCTTGGCTCGGCCTCCCCTCTGCTAGCAGTTGGGTTCTAGAGGTGATTCGGTCGGGGTTCAAACTTCAGTGGGGTTCCTCTCGGCCCCCTCTTCGTCGCTCCCCGCCTTTGTTTCGCCCCCTGTCTCCTCCTGAGGCTCAGGCGATTCTCGATGCGGAGGTCATAGCCCTTCTCCAGAAGGGCGCTATAGAGGAGGTTCTTTGCCCTCACTCCCCGGGGTTTTACGGCCGCCTCTTCGTTGTCCCGAAGGCATCCGGCGGTTGGCGCCCGGTGCTCGATCTTTCCTCGTTGAACAAGTTTCTTCGCCGCATTCGTTTCCGCATGGAAACTCCCGCTGCGGTGCGTATGTCTCTGCGCCCGGGGGATTGGGCTACCTCTATCGATCTTTCTGACGCCTATTTCCATGTGTCTATTCATCCTCTTCACAGGCGTTGGATGCGTTTCGTCTGGAGAGATCGGGTTTTTCATTTCAAAGCCCTTCCCTTTGGTTTGTCTCTCAGTCCTTGGGTTTTCACAAGGATTGTCAAAGAACTCGCTGCCGTAGTCCGCGGACTCGGGGTGCGGTTCTCTGCTTATCTTGATGACTGGTTGGTCAAGGCTAGTTCTCACGATCTCTGTCTTGTGCACACCAGGCTCGTTCTCCTTTGGGCTCGGCGCTTGGGGTTCTCTATGAACCCTCTCAAGTCTGAGTTGTCTCCATCTCAGGTTTTCAACTACCTGGGAATGTCGTTCGACACTCGCGATTGGTCGGTCCGCCCTTTGGCTCGTCGGGTGCAGAAGCTTCAGTCCCTTCTGCTACTTTTGGAGAGTCAAGATTTCGTGTCAGCCAGATTTATGGCCTCTCTTTTGGGGTCGTTTGAGTCTATGGTTCCTCTGGTTCCCCTCGCGGGAGTTCGCAAGCGGCCGATTCAACGTTGGCTTTCTTCCCGTTGGAGTCAGTCCACCGATTCCTGGGACGCTCTTTTTCCGGTCACGGCGGACCTTCGCGCTTCTCTGCTTCCTTGGCGGAATGTTGAGTGGCTTTCTTCGGGGGTGCCTATCTCCCCTCCGCTTCCGGTGGCCGAAATCTTCACGGATGCGTCTTTGGTCGGTTGGGGTGCGCATACTGGCAGCCTTTCAGCCCACGGTTTTTGGTCTCAGGACCAGCTGTCTTGGCATATCAGTCGCCTGGAGATGGAAGCCGTTTGCCTGGCTCTTCATCGTTTTCTTCCCTCCCTGCCTCGGGGCCTCTTGCTTGTTCGCTCCGACAGTACCACTGTGGTTTCTCTCATCAACCACTTCGGGGGTACCCATTCCCCTGCTCTCTCCATGATGGTGGAGAGCCTCCTTTTGTGGTTAGCTGATTTCGGTTGTACGCTTGTGGCCAAGCATGTCAGCGGCTCTGTCAATGTCTTGGCCGATCTTCTGAGTCGCCCTCATTGTGTGGTCCACACGGAATGGACGCTGTCCCACTCTGTTCTTCAACCAGTTTGGGCGGAGTGGTTTAAACCTCTGATTGATCTTTTTGCCACTCGTTACTCTTCCAGGCTACCCCTGTTTGTGTCGCCGGTCACAGATTGCCTGGCTTGGGCGGTGGACGCGTTGTCCATTTCTTGGGAGGGGTTGGAGGCTTATGCCTTCCCGCCATTCCCCCTCCTTCCGCGGGTTCTCAGGAAAGCTGAAGAGGAGTCCCCTTCTCTCATTCTCGTGGCTCCCTTTTGGCCAGCTCAGCCCTGGTTCCCCGATCTCCTTCGTCTTTCCCAGGGGCGGTGCATTCCTCTCGCTCTCGGGGCGCGATCGCTTCTGCAGCCTCGATCTGGGATTCCACACGGTAATCCAAGCGTTCTCCGTCTTCACGCTTGGCTGTTGTCCGGCCTTCTATAGGGGCTTTCTGGGCTTCAGGAGACCTCGGCCGGTTCCAGCTTGCTTCCTGTTTCTGTCCTGCCATACTCGAGAGGATGGCTTCTTGGAGTCGGTTCTGTGGTCATGGCCCTACAGTCCCGGTCCTCTTCTCCAGCCTGTTCACGGTAAGTTTGTTTCAGATAAAGTTGCTTCCCTCCGTCCTTTTCGTGCTAATCTGCACTTGTTGAGTCATGGTACAGTATGTGTAATTAATATTAAAATTTTATCTCTAAATTTATTATTAATAAGCATACTTACCATGACTCAATTTAATATCCCTCCCACCTCCCCGCAGTTCCAAATAAGAAATGAGGTGTGCTGTCCTTTGCCGTGAGCGCTTAGATGCGTATTGTGGCACGTGGGGCGCGTGACGGTTTGGTGCAGGGGAAGCAACTCTATGTTTGATTTGATTTTGCCAGCTTCCGCTAAAAGGGCACTATCACCTAGCAACGCACTTGTTGAGTCATGGTAAGTATGCTTATTAATAATAAATTTAGAGATAAAATTTTAATTTTCCTCTTTTATGACAGGCGAGGCGCTGTTTGTTCCCCAAGCTTCATTTTCCTATAGTCCCCTGCAGAACCCTGGTTCTTACAGCAAGGCATGGGCGGAGCTAGCGCTGCAGGCAGACCCATACGACCGCAACCAAGAGGTCCGATCTGCCTGGAATTCACAGGTTAGTGGGAGTAAAAGATATGTAAAATAACAAGGTTCTGCTAGCCAGCAGAATTATTTTCTAGTCTGCAGTTGCAATTAACCCCTGAAAACTGTGATGTTTGACAGTGCAGAAACAGGTTCCTGCAGCTATCAAAATTACATCTTGAGTAGCTAAATTGCTTGACAGGCTATTTCTTTCGTTCTTGTTTAACCCTTTCACCGCGCCAATGATGCATTAGTGCAACTGTAGGGAGAGCACCGAAGTTGCATTTTTGCAACAAGACTATCCATGGGAGAAAACACCGACTCTAGTAACTAGTTCTGAGTTCTCTCCCATGGTTCGTCTGCCACAAGAATTTGACCTTGGTGGTGGGGCCTACACAGATTTGAGTGAATATTTGATGTTGTATTGTGTGTATGTGCGCCAACACTGTCTGCGAGTCCAGACAGCCGGCAGTGAAAGGGTTAAGGAATTGGATAGCTGGATAATTGTTGTGTGAACCATTATTTTACCTCTTGTCTCCCACCTCCCTCCCTCTCCTCTCCCCTCCTGCCTTTCTTTGCCTTATTACCTCCTCCTTTTTTTGCACTATTCTTCCATCTTTTCACAGTAAGAGTTGGACTGGATTTTATTTAAATGATAGAATAACTTACCTTCCGCTTAGCTCTATTTGTACTGTTTTTCGTTAACAAGAAAGTAAAATGAAAGTTTGGATGGATGATTTAAAAGTTTAAAATCCTTTATAGAAAGCATTAAGAAATAACTTTGAAGTTCAGTGTCTTTTTCATTCATGACTGGACAGGGTTTATTGTGAATGTGATGGTTGTTCATTTTCACAGGTACTGCCCATCTTTGTTCGGATCTTTGACCGCTGGTCAGCCTGGGAGGCAGCGGAGGGTGGCTTGGAGACGCTGATCCCTGCGACCTTGACCTTGGGACTGCTGGGCTATCCTTTCGTCTTGCCGGACATGATTGGAGGTAACGCGTATACCCCTAGCGGTCCGTCTCAGTTTGTTGGTGGTGCATACCCGGACAAAGAGCTGTTTGTACGCTGGCTGGAAGCCTCCGCCCTCCTCCCTGCTATGCAGTTTTCTGTGCCACCCTGGCTGTATGATGAGGAAACCATCGCCATCGCGCAGACCTACAGCCAGCTTCACGAAGACTATGCCCCCACCATCCTGGCGCTGGCGGAAGAGGCGGTGGCAACGGGCAGACCCATCATACGTCCCTTGTGGTGGATTGCTCCTGAGGACGAAGACGCTCTGACCATCAGCTCGGAGTTCCTGCTGGGGGACAGTCTGCTGGTTGCCCCTGTCCTGGTCAGAGGAGCCAGGCGCAGGGATATTTACCTGCCGGCTGGCCAGTGGACAGATCTACACGACAAGACCACCCTTACAGGACCCACTTGGCTACGGGAGTATGAAGTACTGCTGCACGAGCTGCCGTTGTTTGAGAGAGTTGTCTGATCATCTCTAGATTATACATTTCAGCTGCGTGAGTTGTCATTGATTTTTTATTTTTTTTGTAATGGGTCTCATGATCATAACAAATTGATTTACACATTTTACATATGAATTGGAAAATGCATCTGACCACTAAATGTGCGAAGTTTTGATAACGCAACTTATTGCATTGATGTATCTGACCATTTGTGCTTTGGGGTTATGCTGTGTATGCAATTATTACTGAATTAGTCAAAACTAAACACTGAATTGCAGGTGATGTCAGTGTTAGTAAATAATGTTGTACGTGTGAGGTCTTGTTAAAATTTTAAAAAAATTATGAATATAAATTAACCTTTGTAATTTTGGCTCACTATTGGGTATAATACTTGTGTGTGGTTCATGGGCTAGTAATGTGCTTTCCATCTTTTGATATAACAGCAGTCCCAATCTCTTAAAACGAGTTATGTTATACAAGGCAGAAGCATTTTAAAGCTAGCATTTTGAACCCTGTTTTGTTTGTATTTGTAACCAACTTGGTTTTGTTTGTTTGTTGTTGATATTTTAATGTGTTGTTTGTTTGTTTGTTTGTTGTTGTTGTTGCTTACTTTTGTAGGGCATGAACTCCAAATGTTTGAAGTAAATTTGTTCTCTGTTTATTTTTACTTAGCAGACTTTTTGACCATTCCTTTCTGTTTCTAATAGGTTCTACCTGTGTGTGTGTGCATGCATAGACAAATGTATGTGCTTGTGCATAGGCATGCATGAATGTGTGTGTTTGAGCATGCATGTCTGTTTATGAGTGTGTGTGTGAAGACATGTATTCATGCATGAATGTGTGTGTGTGTTATTAATGTTATACAGCGACATTATCAAAATAATTGAAAAATATAAAACTATGGTCTCAGGATGAAGTATTGTCTTTTGAAGTCTTTCACCGTTTGATACCTGCAGTGTAATAACAACACTTGTTTCTGATATTGTATAGCAGTATTCTTTGATGTTGTACTGTTTTAAATAAGGGCAGTAGATTAGCATAACTCAACAAGGTTACTCCACCGCTTCATTTCTCACTAGGTCATGGACAACTTTGACAGAAGGTAACATAACACAATGTGCAATGCAATAAAACTGGAAATAACTTTTGAAAATCGAACGGGTGGTGGGCTAGATTGCAGCATGTGAGGTCACCAGTCAGGTGAGTCCATGACAAAGCTTTGGTTGCACAAGATTTTTGTTTGTTTTTTAAAATCGTTCTTATATAGAACTTTTCCAACTCAAGAGCTGCGCAAGACGCTGTCCGATGCAGGATCTGTGTGATGCCTTAGGTGCATTCTCTGACACTCCGCATGATTTTTAATCACATTTGGCAACTGTGAAGGCTTTCCCACCCCTGTTAGATGAAAAGGGTTAAGCAATGATTTTTGTGAATATTTATTGAGGGTAAATTCTCTGAATGTGATTATAGCATTGAGCATAATTACACAAAAAACATGATTTATAATGGTTTAGGTAGTAGTAGTGAGCATAAATGTATGTAAAATGCGAATTTAAAATAGATTTTTAGTAATAAGTAATTAAAATTGAAAATAATATGTACATGAATTTTATTAGTGCGTGCTTGTTTATTGTCGATATATTGCTTACTGTTGTGTCTTTTGTTGATGATTTTAAAGGAAATTGTACGGACGTTTGTTGTAACCCATCAAAAACAGCTTTTGTGGGTTCAAATGTTTACGCAAAAATTAAGGTCTAAAAGCGACCCATTCTTATGCTGAACTGCATTCAGGCCAGCATATACCATAAGCAAAGTTCAGGTTTCCAAAGTTAATCAAGTGTGATTGATAATGCAACGGAAACACCAGAATATCCACTCCTATGTCACAAACCCTCAAAGTCACTTGTGACCTTGATAGAAGTCGATTGCCTTTTGTAACAGCTGTCAGTGCATGCTGATATCAATCTTGTGGCTGGATGACATTCCACACCCACAGACAACACACACTTTCAACCCACCTTCATTCCCATCTCTACGTCACAAACGTGAAAGCCTGCTTTGTTGTTGGACAACTGATTTAGTTTTTTTACCAGGAGCGCTTACATATCAGGTCTGGCTAACAGTGTTATAGAGACAGTTGTCATGTGTCATGACCGTAAAACACAAACGTTGACTACAGTTAACATCGACTTCAAAATTACAGGTGAGATCCACTTTAATATGTCTTTTTTTTTTAAATGATCTGATCAAGAGATTGTGTGTGATCTGTAGTTAAAAAATTCACTTACAGCTGTTTTGTTCCTCTTGCATACTGTTAGATAATGGGTGATAATTATTTGATGTATGGTGCATACTTTTGGATAATGAATTGTAATTATTTTAATGAAGTTTCTTTGACGTAGTATTGTAATTGATAAAAAAAAAATCGTGTGTTGCTTGGTATCAAATTGATGACTGGGAATACTAATTGAGATTTAAGCACGTTTTGTGTAGTTTATGTTTATGAATTAACACATCATTAGTGAGTTAGTCATAGTTTTTATGTCAAGCGATAGTGTGGATTTATTTTTTCCTGTTATCCGACTGCTTGAGGGTACTGTCTTCTTACTCAAAAATCAACCAACCTACACTGTATTCTGGGAACATTCCTGGATTTTTTTAAACGTTCGCTCGAATGGCTAGCTTCATGCAAGTGTCACATATAAGACGTTTTCTCCAAAATTCTTCGTTATTATTAAATATTCATAACTGTTGTGTGTTGGTTTTTTTTGTGCCTGGTGTATGATTTCTTTTTAATCGATTTGTAGAATTGTATTGCTTGGGGGTGATTTCATCGATATTTGTTAAAATGCAAGTACATTTGTTTTTCTTATAAGCAAAAAATGAATTGCCCCTTTGTGTTGAATAGTATCAAGGCCACTTCTTTAGCCCATCGCTCACATAAAATTATGTAGGTTTTGAAATCAGCGATATGTCCTATTGTGACTTTTATTCTTTTATTTTTTTAAAGTTATTTACCAACCATTTCGCTTGTTATGTAAGAGTGATTTATTTATCTTTTTTTGCCTTTTATTTCTATTTACTTTTTGATATTTTTGTATTTCCATCCACTACCTTGATCTTAATGAAGATGCTATAGAGTTGATTTTGTGTTAGATGGGCAGTTCATTTTAAGTAAAGTGGGGGTAAGGGAAGAGGGAGGGAAGTGGTTTTTGAACACACAAAATTGTTATACAGATTTATTGTCACTCCTTATCTTGCTTTTGGGATGGAGATTGCTAATTGGTGTGAACCAACACTTTTGTGTATGTGTATTATGTAGTACAATGATGCAGTGCATTTCATTAAAATTAATTTACCAACCTTTGATGTTGAATCTCTGTTGAGTATTCACTCTTTTCTGCTATCCTATGCACCAACGGGAATCCCCTCTATGAAAAATACTTCCGTTTTTTTTCTCCGCGTGTTTTAGTGAGTTATTTCCAAATATTCAAGAATAATAACATGTGTCACTGGCCACCTGTATCGTACCCTCACATATTTTTATTTTTTTTGCTGCAGTTTATTATCCCTTTCTATTGCCAGTGGCGCGACTAAACCCTACCTACCTAACATTATTTGTGAATTTTTGAAAAATATTCGGAAAAACATAACGCCCAGATGCTGGCTCGAACCCACACCTGTCAGGCGCCATTGGTTTCTGGCTTGTGGACAAGGCAAGTTAGTCCCGCCTTAGCCCACTTGGCCACAACGCTAGCCTAACATAGTCAGTTACTTCGTGTTTTGTGAAGGTTGCGACGGCGAAGCTATGGAAAATTACAAGAGTTTTCAGGTCCTGTTTCACTTTCTGTCGATGATCGACGCACCTCCGAAGTCGCCACAAATACAGGCCTCTACGATTGTTTTTTGCATTCTTTCACTGAGCATGTACTTCCTCCACCGTTTTTATACTTATCCCACTCGTTTTCTGGCTCTAACAATCGTCGTTTTCGGCAATTTGCCATATTTAAAAGTCACGCATCAAGCTTTGATAAAAGCAAAACAATCCAAACCGGAACTTGGTTTCATATAACCTCGTTTTAATTTATAATGGCGATACCCACGAGTTTTTATGAGAGGTGCCGGAAAGTTGTGAATTGGCATGTTGCAGCTGCTAGGGGGAAATTGTACGGGAATTGTCACACAAGATACTTTCAATAACCCAGTAGTGCGACAGGCAGAAGAAGAAAATACGTAAATTTAACACAATATATTATATAATTATGAAACTCCAGCAAGCTTAGTCATCATCAACAGTTTACTGATTCACCACCAAGTCATCACAAATGGTACAATATGAAGAACCAAATTCTAAGAAGAAATAAAAGCACATGAATACATATATCACAAATGTGCACAAACTTTGGACCAATCATTTGTACGTCTGAAAGCAATCCATAAAAACATTTAGGGGATTACACACAACAAAACAATAAATTTATACAATTTACTCATATTGCACAGTACGTAACATGGCACGCAAAACTGAAGCACAAAAACCTATCACAAATTTGCAAAATTTCTGGTAAATCTATAGGCAAAAATCTTTTTGACTACATACGCAAAAACAAAACAACACCCCTTTGAATAGAAAAAACATGCAAATACCTAGAAGGGCACAGCCCATATGACTTACATGCTCCTTATGGAACTCGGTCAGTCATTGTTTATAGGGTCCATCAGACTGCAAAGAGCCGAATCAGGACCCCAACTTCGTTGAAAAAGTGGACTCGCCACCCAATCCATATAAAAGATCTGTTGAAACAACCCTAATGGCAACACTAAAGGGCACTCCACCACCAGGCCACTTTACAATAAAAGCATTTCATGCAGGGGATGCCAAGGTTTTACTCTAATTTATCGAACCCCCATTTACAAAAATAAAATAAAATATAAACATCATTATAAAATATTAACAAAACTCATACATATAAAATGCCTACACAGCTAAATAATAACCATAGAAAACCCTAGTGACCATTTGGAAGAAAGCATCCAATATCCCCAATCTTAACTAACAGACCCCCAACACAAGTGAGTTTTGGGAGAGTTTTCAAAAAAAGGGGTTTATGACTGGTCTAGCGAAGAAGATAGTAAATTGATAGAACAGAGTAGGAATGAGAAAGAACAGAGTAGGAATGAGAAAGAAGAAAGGAGAAAGACAGCGACCGTAGGAATTTAAAGCACTCAATTTCCAGAAAGTGGAGATACTATAATTATATAGAAAACCCCCGTCACCCCCACTGGGGTATGGAACTCCTTATTTAACATGAAAATAAGTGCCCTATGAAATTGTGGCATTAAAATGCAAAGTAATACTGACAGACTGTGATCTTTCTACGATGGCATTGACCTCTGACCCCAATTACTCGCATGTACTATCAAATAAACTACAGCAAAAGTTGCATTTTGGAAAAAAACAACGGTGACCTTGGGATGACCTTGATCTTCAGTGACCTTTGACCATCACGTGATCTCTCATGCATGTCTGATCAAATAACCTGTCGTTTTGATTGATTGATTTATTGTTGCTTTAGGTCCAGCGGACTCTTCCGAGCCAAATCAGGACCGGACAACCCCCGATCCGCATAAAAGATCTGCCGAAACAACCCCAGTGGGAAAATTGAATGCCCTCCACCGGCCAGTCACTTTACAATAAAGACATCCCACGCGGGGGACGGCTGAGGGTTGACCTCAACTACGCGAACACCCCGGTTACAAAAACAAAATAGAATACAAACATCATTATAAATCATCAACCAAACACATACATATAAAATGCCTATAGTGCTAAATAGTACATTCATAGGAAGCCCTAGTGACCACCCGGCAGAAAGCGTCCAACACTCCCAAGCTGATCCAACAGACCTCATACACAAACAAGGAGTCTTGTCAGGAAGAGTTTTCAAGAAAAAAGGTAGGTCATTGATCTAGCGAAGAAGAAGATAGTATAGCAGAGTGAAGGACAGAGCAGGAATAGAAAAGAGTAAATGAGGAAGACAGCGACAGTGGGAATTTAAAGCACTAAATTTCCATAAAGTGGGGATACTATTTATACTGAAAACCCCCGGCACTCCAACGGGGGTACTGTTGCCGCAGTGAAGCGTCTTGCCTATAAAGGAAAGACAGGTTTTCAACTGTGGCTTTCACTGTTCCCTTTATAGGTTTGAACAATCTACAGTGGCAAGATTGCTCATGACCCCAAGGGGTACCTGTCGTTTTGCATGCTATGGTTAACAGCCATTTCACTGTACGATTGACCTGTTTTTTTGTATATTTTTGCAAGACCTAAAATGAACTGGACCTTAAAGACCAACACAAAAAATGGAACAGACATGAAAGATCAATCTATCATCTCTAAATACAAGTTGGGACTTATATCTCTCATAGTTTAAGGCCAAGATCACATCAATGTACCTATACAAACTGACTTTGGACAGCTCCATTGACCTTGACCTTGGAGTGAGGTTGACCAAATTCGTATAGTATGTGTGTCTCGTTAATATCTATCATGCATCAAAGAATCATAACCTAGAAAATAAGTTAAATTGTATGAAAAATTGTCATTTTTTTAATAACATTTGTTGACCCTGTAGCCTTGAACTTGAAGTGAAGTCATTCATTCACCGATCGTTTTTCGTTATCTCATGGGTATACACCATCTTACCCAGTGTGCTGTGATAGTTGAAATACATGTAGTCTCTGAGTACTTAGCCACTTTAAAGTTTTTGAACAGACAGAAGGCAGACAGACGGCAGAGGGTTTTGATTGATTGATTTATTGTTGCTTTAGGTCCAGCAGACTCCTCCGAGCCAAATCAGGACCGGACAACCCCCGATCCGCATAAAAGATCTGCTGAAACAACCCTAGGGGGAAAATTGAACGCCCTCCACCGGCCAGTCACTTTACAATAAAGACATCCCACGCGGGGGACGGCTGAGGGTTTACCTCAACTACGCGAACCCCTGGTTACAAAAACAAAATAGAATACAACCATCATTACAAATCATCAACGAAACATATACATATAAAATGCTATATTGCTAAATACTAACATCATAGGAAGCCCTAGTGACCACCCAGCAGAAAGCGTCCAACACTCCCAAGCTGATCCAACAGACCTCATACACAAACAAGGAGTCTTGTCCAGGAAGAGTTTTCAAGAAAAAAGATTGTTCAAACCTATAAAGGGAACAGTGAAAGCCACTGTTGAAAACCTGTCTTTCCTTTATAGGCAAGACAGATTCACTGCGGCAACAGTACCCCTGTTGGAGTGCCGGGGGTTTTCAGTATAAATAGTATCCCCACTTTATGGAAATTTAGTGCTTTAAATTCCCACTGTCGCTGTCTTCCTCATTTACTCTTTCCTATTCCTGCTCTGTCCTTCACTCTGCTATACTATCTTCTTCTTCGCTAGATCAATGACCTACCTTTTTTCTTGAAAACTCTTCCTGGACAAGACTCCTTGTTTGTGTATGAGGTCTGTTGGATCAGCTTGGGAGTGTTGGACGCTTTCTGCCGGGTGGTCACTAGGGCTTCCTATGATTGTACTATTTAGCACTATAGGCATTTTATATGTATGTGTTTTTTTGATGATTTATAATGATGTTTGTATTCTATTTTGTTTTTGTAACCGGGGTGTTCGCGTAGTTGAGGTCAACCCTCAGCCGTCCCCCGCGTGGGATGTCTTTATTGTAAAGTGACTGGCCGTTGGAGGGCATTCAATTTTCCCACTGGGGTTGTTTCAGCAGATCTTTTATGCGGATCGGGGGTTGTCCGGTCCTGATTTGGCTCGGAAGAGTCCGCTGGACCTAAAGCAACAATAAATCAATCAATCAATCAATCAATTCAAGAAAAAAGGTAGGTCATTGATCTAGCGAAGAAGAAGATAGTATAGCAGAGTGATAGGACAGAGCAGGAATGGGAAAGAGTATATGAGGAAGATAGCAACAGTGGGAATTTAAAGCACTAAATTTCCATAAAGTGGGGATACTATTTATACTGAAACCCCCGGCACTCCAACGGGGGTACTGTTGCCGCAGTGAATCTGTCATGCCTACAAAGGCAAGACAGGTTTTCAACTGGGGCTTTCACTGTTCCCTTTATAGGTTAGAACAATCTACAGTGGCAAGATTGCTCATGACCCCAAGGGGTACGGCAGAGGGACAGACATTTATTTTCAATATCATTTTTTGGACTATTTAGGACTCATCTCGCACAGATTTGTAAACATCTGGATTTTTTTCTTTTTCTTTTTTTTTTTTTTTGGGGGGGGGGGGGGGGAAGGTGAGAGGGGAGGAGGAAGGCTGAGTACATAGACTCACATTGCTCTGCATGTGAGTCAAAAAAAATTTTTTTAATGCTGTTAATTCCACAAACAATATGAAACATTCAAGCACTAGTGTAGAAAATTACTTTGTGCAGTATACACATTTCCCATATATGAGAATCCAGGGCGATTAAGAACCACACTAGGTTTTTTTAAAATTCCCAATATATCCTAGGATGGATTGGAATTCAAATCGACAGTGGGGAAAAGCTAGTGCAGATGTTGGTGCAGATACTGGTTTTTTAAAGTTACAGTTCTTATTGGGTTTTGTTTCTTTATTACCCTTAATAGAAATTTCTTCTTAAACTACACATTTATATTGCAGAACGTACGCTTTAACGATATTTTGCAGGCTAAGATTCTGGTACCCAAAAAATTTGGACAGGATTCTTTTTTCATTATTTTTCACACCAAACTTTGAAAATTATATTAGAATTTAGAACACGGTATTCATTGTGCAGTACAAGCTACTTGGCAATAAAGTATCTGAATCTGAATCTAATGTCTACTTACGATTTCATTCTGTACACAATAACATTTTGGAGGAATTCCAATTGGCAATAAACGCTGGATTCCCATTCATTCTAGACTGAATTGGAATTCCATTTTACACTAACTTTATCCAGTTTTGACTGGAATTCCAATTTTTTTCTAGGACATATGTGCATTCCAATAAACAGTACGATTAGAAATGGCTCTGGATTCCCATTATTCCTGAGACATAAAAAGTGGGGGTGGAAGCTTTGGGCAAAATAGCTGACAAACATAGGACACACATCAACCAGCACAGTGATAGTTCAATACATTTCAATGTTAATTTGAACAAGAGATTAAGTAAAAGTCTGTCATCTTTTTGTGGATATGCAGTAGATAATTCATTAAAATAATATGAGATGTAATCAAATGGAATGGTATGAAGAAGATAATTCATTAATAAAATATTAAATCTGTTGGAATTATTTTGAACTAAAACATCGTTTTCAAATTTAATTGGGCATTTTTAAAAACTAATGTTTAGTTAAGACACAATCATACAAAATTCAACGTTGAAGAAAATAAACATTACACAATACCTTAACCCGGTTTGATTTGATTTCTTGTTTATAAGGTCCAGTGAACCTTTCTTTAGCTGGACCACACTCACACGAAACGGGCCCATCTCTTACAACAACAGAAACACGTATAGGAACCAGGAAACACACAAATATAAATTCATGATACTATGAGTAAAAAAAGCTATATAATGCTGAGGGTGCCAGGCCTTCTGCTTAATTTGTCACACCTAGATTACAAAAAAGTGTAAAAAGTACTTGACAAATATTTATAAGACTCAAATTACACGCATAACTAGAAAGGAAAAAGCCCGTATGATTCACATGCTCCTTGTGCAATACTCAATATTTAACATGAAAAAGAATACCTAGTAAAAACAAAATGAAACGGTGGCATTAAAATGAAAATACCGACTTTGATCTTTCTATGCTCTTGACCTTGACCTCCGGCTCCAAATACACTCATGTACAATCAAACAAACTACAGCAGAATTTGTAATATGCCAAAAAAACTGACTTTGACCTTCAGTGACTTCGACCTTGGGATTACCCTTGACCCTCACGCAAGCACTCATGCATATCTGATCAAATAACCCAATGTTGCTGAATACTATGGTTTAAATAAACAACCATTCCACTGCACGATGACCTATATTTTGTGTGTTTTTGCAAGGCCAAAAAGGACATTGACCTTCAAGATCAATGCAAAACCGGAATATATATATGAAAAATCAATCTATCATCTCTAAATACAAGGTTGGACTTTTTATCTCATAGTTTAGGGTCAAGGTCACTTTAAAGTACCAATACTAACCCACTTTGGACAGCTCCAGTGACCTTGACCTTGGAGTGAGGTTGACCAAATTTGTACAGGATGTGCGTCTCATTATTATCTATTATGCTTCCAAGAATCACATGTCACAATTCACAATAATTTCACAAAAGCAAAATTAGTTTCGGTAGTCATTGGACTAGCATACATCACCATGAAAATAAATCAATTAAGTAGTATCCAGTGTCTTTATTATTATTCTTAATATTAAGGGTAGTCCCCAAAGCCAATGGAATAGTCGCTGAATCACCAGGTGGTACTGTAGAGAAATGCATGTGGTTGCACCATAACTAGTCACCTGGAAAGTACATGGGCAGCAACCAGATTTAATATCAAATACAGTTTGTTCCCTTTATTCATTTATCTTCACAAAAGCAAATTTTATTTTTGTAATGACAAGAATCAACAGAGTTGTGTCAACTTTAAAATAAAAAAATAATTAAATAAATTTAAACTCCTACCTCATCTTTTATATTTTTACTTGTAAATATTACTTTTCATATTCGTATTATGTCTTTGCATCGTTTATTAGTGTTTTGTTCTTCTTTCACTTCTTTTCATATGTGTTTAGATGTTAACTTTAAGTATAAATGCATGAGAACTGCGCTTTGAACCGACGTCATTAGGAAAAAGTGCTATATATAAATAGCCTTATTATTATTATCATTATTATTATTACAAAACCAGAACTAAAGTGAAATTATTAATAATGATAATAATAATTTTTTTTTAATAAAAAAGAAATAACCTCAACTCTATTAATAAAAAATATCAAGTGGGAAAATCACAAAATGAAAGTAAAATTAATAATAATAATAATAATAATAATAATAATAATAATAATAATAATAATAATAATAATAGTAATAATAATAATCATAATAACAAATTAATAATAAATAATCTATTCATTACATTTATGAAAAATGGGCAATGCTATGTACCAGGAACTCTGTAAAAACAGACTAATATATGCTGAACATAATACAAAAGAATAAAATAAAGAAATAAACTAGAAACAAATAAATAAAAAATAATAAAATAAATAAATACATTACAAATTAAATAACTTAATGCATTAATGGCAGCGACACTCCAAATTAAACACATGCCAAACTTGGTACATATCACACCCTGGACTGTAAACATATAACAGAATTGTTCACTTGTTTATGAACTCTTCACTACCTCAAAGTAACTTGTTCTGTGTGTGCAGCTTTGCTAGTAAAACAACAGTATGGAAAATATAAATTAAAAAGCATTGTTGAATGAATCAAATAAAAAATATGATGTGTAAGTTTATGTCACGTTTGCTTAAAAACAAGAGAGCAAATCAGGGGCGGATTATACTCCTGATGAGGGGGGTGGGGGGTGGGGGAGGGTTAAATCCTGATTACGTTAACGATAATATTAGACTACTAATAATTGTGTACCACTGCGTATTGCTACAGCCGATTTCTGTTCTCCACTAAACTGCAAAATAAGACCGCTGTAGTTTGCATTTCTTATTTTAAAAAAACAGAAAGAAAGATTTAGTTATATTTCAGCCGGAGTTTGAAGTCAAACCTAATCTGATCTTGCTTCTACAGGACTGCCAGAAAACGCTGATAAAAATTAAAATACATACATAAATAAATAAAATAAATTACTGGTAGGCTAACAGATTTATGCAATGTGAAATCAAAACTATAAATTACGCTTCTATTTGCTTTTAAAACAGGATAAATAGTTAGCAAGTTAATCTTTGTTAATAAGGCCCAGCGGATTGCAAAGAGCCGAATCAGGACCACAAAATCAGGACCCTAAATTGGGGGTGAATACAAGATCTGCTGAACAACTCAAGAGGTAACACTGAAGGCACTACACCAGGTGACCACTTTACAATAAAGGCATCCCATGCAGGGGACGCTGAGGCTTTACTCTAATTTATCGAACTCCCCAAAGGATAAATGATTATTAGGTCTACAGTCACTTTTACATTTTGCTAATTCAAGCCTAAACACTGTCAGTCATATTCCTCACTCATCCTGAACATAAAGAGCTTAAATGTAATATGAGATGACCTATGCAAGCCTACATCACTGGTCAGATACGCTAACTCGGTACCAAAACTACGCTAAGCATTCCCAAATCCAAATTAATATAGAATTTATTAAATATGACATCACTGATTACATAAAAATGTGCAAGGGACAGAACCCTAATATCCTGAAGTTTTATTGCAAACTAATTCAAAACATGAGAACTCCGGCCAATAGAACATGAATTAAAAGGGTGTATGCCTTAGGTATTGGAGCTTTGAAGGAGGTAGGGGAGTTGTCGTTCACCCCCCCCCCTTCCCCCCTCCTCCAACCCGCTTTCCTTTCCCATCTTATATGAACAGATTTTGGACAATTTTAGTGACCTTGACCTTGGAGCAAGATTGACTAAATTTCTGTGGCATGTGCGTCTCATTGAGATCTATCATGCACCAAAGAACCATAAGTTCAATATCAATAACCAGAAAAAAGTTAAATGTGAAAAAGGGTCAATGGATTAAAGTTTGCTGACCCTGTGACCTTGACCTCGAAATGAAGTAATTCATTCACAAATCATTTTCAAGTTCTCAAGAGTATACACCATGATACCAAGTTTGGTTGTGATAGATGAAATAGGTTCTGAGAAATTAGAAAGTTTTGGACAGACGGTTGGTGGACATACAAATTTTTTTTTAAAGTATCCTTTTGCACAGATTTGCAAAAATCTTGAAATAGTTCTTTTGATGGTGAATAAATAAACTCCCATTGCTATACATGCGAGTCAAAAATAATAAATTCCAAGATCTTTCCACAAAGTATCACACTCACAGACCCTAAACTAACATTACAAGACTGAATCAACATATCCAAGACCTGACATTACCAAAACGTATTTTTAAAATAAAAGTAATCAAATGGCAATGATGGCAGCGTAACAGGTCATTTGCATGCATACATTACGAATGACTTCAAACTGAACCATACAGAGTATCTGAGCATGCAGAGGCATATTGAGATACACTGCCTCAACAGACATTACTACCAAGCTCTGCATTATACATCTGGCTGCACTTTGAGTTCGTCAAGTGGTCAGCCACCCCTCTCTCTGATGAGACATTGAAACAGCTAAAAAGAATTAGCACATACCGACTGGCTCATCAGCTACTTAAAGTCTTAGGCCTCAGTAGCGTAATCGGAGAGAGTGTAGGGTGTATGCCCTGGCAGGCTTTAGATACTCTGTGTGCAATAGAACAGGTGATCCATCACAACATTTTCAACTGCACAATCCCAACAACTTGAATGCAGATGGAAAGAATGACAAAACATGTTCTGTGCAGGATGGGCGGGCATGCGGATGTACCTCATCTGGATATGCCGCAGCAGCCTGGTGTTGGGGACTTTCTTTCAGCAGCGCTCAATCTTGCACGTCCAGCAGCTCCAACATGCGGCGCAAAAGCTTGATCACCGTGATGGTCTATATATTTGCCTTCACCTTCACAGTCAACAAGATGTTCAGCTCTTTGGCAATATTATTACATAATACCACCACCGCTCACAACACTCAATTTAGCAGGTTGTTCGGTGCGTTTCATCATACCTTTCACACCAATACCAACACAAACTTTAGTGTTAGGTTCATCGCATAACACACTCTTTGTTATCTATACCAAACTTTAGTTTCAGATTCATCAAATAATAAAATCTTTCAGATATTTTTTTATGAAATAACTCAATCTTCCAGATCTGTATACCAAATTTTAGCTTTAGGTTCCATCACATAACAATCTGTCATATCTATGTCAAACTTTAGATACATGTTCATCATACAACTCAAATTTTCACATCTATGCCTATGGCAAACTTTAGCTCAGGTTCATAATCTATATAGCCACAAGTATATCAACTAACAAGTTAGCATCTCCCTTCTATGTCTCTGTCGACGTGCGCGTACAACCGGTTGCTTCCCTTTACATGCTTTGCGCTCCATAGCGTCGTCGGCCTAAAATAATTTTTTTAGAAACTTCAAAACCCAGGGGAGTTATGGGTAGGGAAATCATTTTCTGAAATGACGTCGGCAGGACTCTTCGCGATTAGTGCATGGCATACGAGACACACGCAAAATGGCGTCACAAGAAGATTGGTTAGATCTGAATTCGTCTAATTTGACCTCGCATGCTGCTAAAAAACAATGTAATTTGAATTTGCTTTCACAAATCAAAAGAGCGCGAGACCACAACAAAGTACAACGAGCCAAGGCGACGCAAACACTCAAGGCCGACAGAACAAAAAGCACACAAAATACAAGAGGTAAGTACCCGTGACCATACAGTCAATAAAGTAGGCCTAACCACCATTGCAAAATAGGATTGATCATCACCATGATTGAATTTTTCCACCCCACCTTCCAATCGGTACGGAATCGAGCATATGCTCAAATCATCATATCTTTGACAGAACTTGCATGTGCATTATAGAGTGTGATGCAAGCGATAAATGAACCATCACATCGAAGCGACTCACGATCGCCGGCACTGAGCTCACATATATGTGTGCATGTTTCTATAAATCCATCGTGTTCTCCTTCGATAATTGAGCAAAGCCTTTGTTCACTACCAAAACTATGCAGTTCCTCTCCCAACTTTCGTTTAATTTCAGCCAGCACATCTTCGCGAAAAATGGCGACCATGACTTCAACCGTAGCTAGTTATCAGTTACTTCCCTTGAACAGATTTCCCAGAATTCTCTATTCTATTTTTAGGTTTGGGATAGCTTGTGGATAAAACCAAGGGCAACGGGACCACCGCACGTCGACTGGGGGCAATACGAGATACTAACTTGTTAGTTGATATACTTGTGATATAGCACAATAGATTCATCATATAACACAATCTTTCAAATCTATGCCAAAACTTTTATTTTTAGATATAATTTTTGGACTATTTATGACTTGCACAAATTTGCAAAAATCTGGAATTAAAAAAAAAAATTTTGGGGGGTGTGGTTTGTACATAGATTTACATTGATATGCATGCTAGTCAAAATATATTATACCAAAGAAATGCCTCCTCTCTTTCCTTCCCAATACAGCGATAAAACAGACATTTTGGTGCAGTAACTATAATAAATTAAAATCGGGTCAATGCACATTTTGGCTTTGGCTTGGAAATTAGACAAAAATACCCCTCTAACAAATCTGGACAGCAGATATTTTGTTGCAAATAATATCGCAAACTCTTTACCAGGATGGTTTACATTTTGGCATTAGCTTGATTAAATAAAATTAAAATTCATTCCTTGAAATGGGCACCGACATCACCGGGTAAAAAATAAACTTAGAAAATGAAAGACAACACACAGAATACATTTTATTGTATTTTAAAGTTATATAAACACTTTAGATTGGCGTTCCCAAACGTAATAGGTCAGTTTCGATCCATCCTTGAATCCCTGATAAAGAAAGACATTAGCACGTCATTCATTGTTCATCGTTCAGCTGCTAAACAAATAAAAATCAAATCACAACAACAACACAAAACCAAACCCAAATAACAATTAAAAAAATATATAATCAATTTAAACAATAATACTAGTGATAGCAACACCTATACCTGAGCAAAGCCCATATGACCGACATGCTGTCGCTAATTTTAAAAAAAAAGTTTTGAAAATACTGTATTAAATTTATAGAAATAAAATTAAAAACATATAAACAAAGTCCATACAACTATGTGCTGACCTGTCATAAAAGAGGTATTGTGTGAAATTAGGGAAACTGTGGAAAACTTAGTTCCTTTGGAAACACACAAACTCCCATTAATGCACACGCGCTTATGCGAGCCAAAATTCAATATGAACTACCAATAATTACTTTTAAAATATCGTTAAAACATCCCAAAAACTATTACTCCTCAGAAAGTAGTTTCTCAGAATAGACACACACAAAAAAAGAAATAAAGAAAACGCACATGTATGTCACATACGGAAACAAAAGCTTAAAGGAAAAACATGCATGTCACATCTATCAACAGAGAACAACCACCAACTCAACACCGGCACTACTAATACAAATATATTTTAAAAAGTAATAATAACTAAATATATAAACTAAATTAGTTCCATTAAAATGAAACCAAAAAAAACACACAATTACGACTCATTTTTAAGATTAATTGACTTTAGAAAGACAAATTACCTCAAGATTGTAGAAAAGTGCTAAAAATTGAAGCATGTGCAAAATGCAGGCAACTATAAGCTGAAAAGGCCAGGGCTATGTGTATCGTGTAAAATAAAACAATAAGAATTGTACATTAACGATCATTATATACAAATCATATATATTATAATTATGCATTACATATATACAAGACAGAAAAATAAGGTCAATATTCTAAACATCAAAGCAAACCATACAACATCAACAATGAGGTATTTATGTAAATCAAATTATATAAATAAAAAGTAGATGTAAGTAAATAAAATTATTTTAATAAATAAAATAATATAATGGCAGTGAAGACAATAGTAAAAATCTATAATAAAACTAACAAAATATAATACAAGAAATATAAAATTAATGATTACAAATGTTAATATAAATTGGTACACTAGTATACAACTTGTAGTGCGAAGTTTTTAAATGTTTAAATTGAAAAATACCTGATTCTGATGGGGGGGGGGGGGGGGGGGGGGGGGGGGGGGAGGGGGGGTATAAATGACCATATTTTCTGTCGAAGTAGATGTCATTTTGGTTGGCAAAATTTACGCAAAGTTCTTATGAAATGAAACTCTACAGCTGAAGAACACTATGAAACCGCTGGCAAAAGTATAAATTTAAAAGCTAGAGCTTTAGTGTGCAGAAACAAACAACAGAATGCAACTGAGCCTTAGTCACCCTCCCACAGTCTTCGTAAATACTGCTTTATATATATATAGATAGATAGATAGATAGATAGATAGATAGATAGATAGATAGATAGATAGATAGATAGATAGATAGATAGATAGATAGATATATATAAATATAGATATTTAAAGAAACACGAAACAAATCACAGATCCTTGTAACAGTATTTGAGGTTGAATACCAGCTCATGGTAGGTCAAATTTACAAATTCTGATCATTCCAAAGTCATCTCTATAATGTATTAAAATTGACCAGCATTAGTTTGTACCTTAGTGGTAAAAGGGACGCAATAGCTCATTCTCTATTGTTTGGTTTGGTTAGAGTGCTGTCTCTTAGCTTATGCTTTGCACGTCAATGGCTGTGGTTTGTGTTCAACAAAGCTAAGAACTTTCTATTGTTTGTTCTAATATGTTGATCTATGTGCATCCATATAATCAAGAAATCTAAACACACATCAATCCAACAACTACAACAATATCACATTCGCGACGAGGAAGGCAGAGAAAGCATGTTTTCTTTGAATAACTTTAATTTTTCGTGCGCTCAAGACTTAAGAGTGATGCCATCAAAAATACAGCATGGTTGCTGCATTTCCTACATATCCTGTGTTCGACTGCAACCGAAGTTAAAGCAGTTCGTTCGCAGAAATGGGTTTCCAGACTCAGAAATCTCTTCACAGCTTACTCTATTGACAACGGCCAATGGCAAAAAGCGCTGCTACTCGCCTATGCAGGCGATGGTCTAAACAACATTGTGGACACTTTTACCAAAGAGCAGCTTTGCCCTGACGAAGGTGAATCTTATTTCTCCAAACTTTCTGAGGCCATCAGTGCTCATTTCAACCCTCAGTCAAATGTAGAAATTTTAGAGATACTTTGTTGTGAACAATATGGAGATGATGCCGATGACTTCTAGGAATAATGAACTTTTATGGAGCTCATCACAGTCCAAGCTACGCTACGCTGACTCATGATCTGCGCCAGCTGACTAAGCACACAACACCCTGGTCGTGGACTGAGAAGTACGACACAGCACTCGTCAAGTTAAAAACAGCACTTGGTCAAGCGACGACGCTCGCTTACTTCGACCCGAAGGAGTCGACCGAGATTTACTCCGATGGACGTCCAGTTGGAGTCTCCACTGTACTCACTCAAGATGGTTGCATGATCCAATTTGCAAGGCGTGCTCTTATGCCACCTGAACAACAGTAATCACAAACTGAAAGAGAAGCTCTAGCCATCACCTGGGCTGTGAATACTTCCATATCTACATCTTTGGCGCTCCTTTGATTGTGTACACTGATCGCAAACCCCTCACAGTATTCAACAATCCCTGAACTCAACTATTAGCATGAACTGAACAATGGGCTGGGATTGCAAATATACGAAATGACTGTCAAGTCCTGCAGAATATGTCAGCCGACATTCTGTCCAGCAATCTCTAAATAGAAGAAAACAAACAAGCACAAACCAAAAAAAAAACAAAAAACAAAAAAATAATAAAAAAAAAAAAGCTGATGATTATTTACACTATGTTGCCGCCAAATCATCGCCAAAGGCGATGACTGTTGATGAAGTTGACGCCGACATGCAAAAGATGCTACACTCACCGCAGTGATCAATGCCATCATCACAGACGTGGAGACTGAACCAGATCTTTTCACTGGAAGTGAACAAGATGAACTTCAACGACCCACACCTTAAAAAAACTCCACATGCAAACACAACACCTAGCAATCACTCACAAACCATCCAGACACCTGTGATTATACCAAGAAGGTCGAACTGTGAGGTCAAAATTCCAAAGAAGTTTGACAATTTCATCCTGTTCCAATGAAGCTCGCCTGTGACATTTAAATTAATTTTGTACGCTTATACATTAAAACTACATTTTATTTCATGCGCCTATGTTTGCAGGAATCAGGCCTGTGTTACTGAAGTGTTTTACTACAGTGGAACCTCTGGTATCCGTCTCTCTGGTATACGACTCCCTCCGTTATGTGACCTGAAAACTTCTGACGGATTCACTTCCAATAATAAATTACCTCTGGTATGCGACAACCTCGTTTATGTGACCAGCGACCGTATCTTAAGCCCTTTATACGACCGTCTTAGGCAATTTAAAAGATATATCAGTTAATTTATTGTCTGTAACTTTCGTTTTTTCTCTCATGTTAGTGTACGCCTGCTGTTGTCTGCTATTTCCGGTTCGCAAGTAAGGGACATTACTCGCCTACACTGGCTTGTCAAACTGGCGTCGCGCAAGAGGAAAGTTTTGAGTTTGGCAGAGAGAAAGTTTTTCCCTGTTCAAAATGTCTGAAGACACCACTGTTTTCTATTTTTGAAGATGTGAATAAAAGACAAAGCTAAAAATGAAACATGTTTTACAGTTTTCTTTGTCAGAGAATACATGCTGGTGATTGTGAAAATTATGACTACATACCCCTCCGAGCCTGACCCTCCCCTCCCCACCCCTCACCCCTTGTTTCCGGTATAAGACCACCTCTATTATAAGACCGTTTTTTCTCAGATTTTGAACAGTCGTATATTGGAGGTTCCACTGTATTTTTTCTCAGGAAAAGCGAGAAAGAGAGAAACAAGAACTATAAAACTGATTATGTTGATAACTTGAATCAAATACAACAGTCAAGAAAAGAACAGTATTTGTTTTGCAGGTAACAAAGCTGTTGACATCCATGATTTGGTGGTTGATGAAGACTCTGACATTTTCCTTTTGACTAAAACCTGGCTAAAGGATGCAAGTGATGAAGTCACTATCAAGGAATTAGGATATTCTTTTGCACACAGAGGCAGTGGAGATGGAGGTGGGGAAGCTATTATCTTTAAGTCATACTTGAATCTTGTAGTATTTCAGACGCAAGTGTGACACAAAACATTTGAGCATCATGTTACAAGAACGCAGGATATGCATCTATCGCCGCCCTCTTTCTAAGAGAAAACAGCGTGTTAGTTCTGGGTTTCACAGGTTCGAATCTTGTCGTGAGCGAAATAAAAAGTGGCAATTTTTACTGTCCATTTTAGCAGTATGATTGCTCTGGTGGTTCAGTGTTGATTTAGGTCCTTACCCCTCTGTTCATTCAGAGACTTTCGATTGTCATGTCTTGTGTCAGTTAACTTAATAACAGTCAACTCATAAGCGTGGACATACTTTGGAATGGGTGGTAACCCAAAGTCCGTCAAATACCCTTGTGAGTTCTGCGCAGGATGATGATCACCAGATTTCTGATCATATTGTTCAGATAGTGCTGACAAACTTGTCTAGGCCCAGGCACCCACTAAAGTTTGTGTTGTGATTTGATCCAGTCCAAACTTCTCAGTGATCCTCCGAATGATTTTAATGAATTGACACAGCTATATAGCACCACTCCGTGTCAACTGCATGATAAGCATGCCCCAGAATCAAAGAAAATCGTACGGACTGTCCGTGGTTTAAATAGTAAATGAAGGAGGCGAAGGAAAAGCGACGATTACCTGAAAACAAATGGAGGAAGATGAGACTAGAGATTGACAGACCGTTGTATAAAGAAGCAAGAAACAAGTACACTCAACACTGTTAAAAGAATAAAATCGGCTTACATACAGGATCAACTTTCAGCTTCTACAGGAGATCCCAGGGAAACATATTCCATCATTAGCGACCTTCTTGGGAAAGAAAAATCTGGTACTATTCTTCCACACATTGCTGAGAAATCGACAGCTGCTTTGTAGTGGGATTACTTTGTGGACAAGATCAGTGAGATAAGAGTAAACTTGAACAATGTGGCTGCTGTCTTGTCACCGTTTGTTGGCTTTCCTCTTGTCATGTTTCTGTGTGTTGAGTATCAACTTCAGAAAGTGATTGTTAGGTCCACAAAGACTTCCTGTGAGGCTGACCCTGCTCCTACTAAGTTTGTCCTTCAGTTCTTGGATGCCCTTCTTCCAGTGATATTGAAGATCATCAATTTCAGTCCTGCATCTGCCTCCGTTCCACTCTGCTTTAAGACGGCTGTGATCAGACCCTTATTGAAAAAGTCTGGTTTAGATCCCAGTGAGTGCAAGAATTTCTGTCCTTTTTCAGACCTCCCGTATATCTCGAAACTTCTTGAGAGTTGTGGCTGATCAATTTATGCACCACTTGAGTTTGCACCACTGTCTCGACAGATTTCAGTCAGCATGTAGACTGGCTTCAGTACTGAGACAGCACTCCTGCGAATTATCAACGATACCTTGCTGAGTCTCAATTCAGGGAATCAAGCGCTGCTTGTTCTCCTTGACCTCAGTGCCACGTTCGACACGATAGACCATCAGTGATTGTTCCAGAGACTGATATCTGAAGCTGGCATTAGAGACAGCCTTGCAGTGGTCTTCTCTCACTGTCTTCTCTACTCCACACTCCCCCTCCCCTCCTAAATGTTTCTTTCCTATCATTAGATTTATGTTTTTGAATCCTCCTTATGTGCACTGAGCATTCGTTTTGGATGGATACATGTGCAGTACACTGGACATCATCAATTTTTAATTCTTAGCTTATCTATCAATAATTTTTAAAAAGCTAAATACAAATGTTATACATAATAAATATTTGATCTAACTTTTCATTCAAGGAAGAAAGTGATGTAGTATATTGAAATTGATCAGCATTAAATTTTGTAAGTACCGTAGTGGTGCAAGGGAGGCAATAGCTCCTCTATTGTTTGATTTGGTTAGAGTGCTGTCCCTTATGCTCTCCATGTAAATGGCAGTGGTTTGTGTTCAACAAGGCTTAGAACTTTCTATCGTTTGTTTTAACGTGTTGATTTGTATGCATCCATACACTCGAGCAATCTAATCACAATCAATCCAACAACGACATACAACATCACAATCATTCTAATTGACAATCTCTAGACCAAAATTATATCAAGGGCCAACAAACAAACAAAATGTCTGAACAAAATGTGAATTGAAGATTATAGTCTTAACAAACTGACATCAAGTGACTGGTTCTACGAACTGAACAGAACAGAACAAACTGGTAAACCTGCCGCTGGTAAAAATGCACTTAAGGCATACAACATAATAATAATAACGGATTTTTATATAGCGGGTACTCCAGCCTATGACCAGACTCACCACGCTTTATAATAGTCATTACATATAAATACATGCACATGATAAAACATCGCTTTTGCTACAATACACCAAAAGACGGAACAGTAAAGGTGCAAACTATTTACAACTATGTACACAAATTACAAAAAAGACAGAAATAGACTATTTACAACTATGTACACAAATGACAAAAAAAGACAGAAATAGAATAGCAAAAACCTATTCACAGCTATTTATATGCCCGGTTAGGCCCAGGAGGAAAAACAGTATAAATATTTACAGCCGTGTATACATTTACGGATCAGACAGAGACAAAAGAGGAGAGAATGGCAGCGGGATACAAATCAGTCTGAATAACATACTTTAACCAACTTCAACTCAACTTACCAACAACAACAAAAATTCAACTTAACAGGATGAGTGAGAGATGAAAATCTTTGGTGCCACATGCGGGCGTTTCCAGCAAGGAACGTGAATAGGACACACAAACAGCAGACATTGACACATATCCCTAACAAAACCCTTGCAGTGCCCCAATCAGTGTACAGCCATTCATTGTGAATTATCTAGATCACAGAATCTGGAAGGTACTTTTGATACAAAGCAAAGCACACCGATCACACCTGTACAATTACAGGAACTGCTTGTCCGCGTCATATATTTTGCATCAGACAATATCTACTACGAGTCAAGCAACTATAAAGCACAAAAAAAAGACAAAAAGGGTCAGGTTGGGGCAAGGGACTGAATTATAAGACAAGTAAGGCTCACCAATCAATTCTTTTTCTCTTACCAGTTACCTCATCTAATTTCCTGAAAACAAAATCAAGCAAAGGGAAACTATCAAACTAATTGTCTAACACATGCACAGAACCAGAGATGGCTGCAATGATTTCAACTTAATACTCCCCATGACAAAACTGACCGCCTCAGTTAGCGCTTCAGTAATCTCAATAGCCAATCCTCAAAAGTAAGACAACAGCATTGGTGTAAAGAAAACACAGGTAGTAGCAGTCTCACCTACAGAAAAATGGGCTTGAGTTAAATAATGACATCATGTATGTGATCCTTATTTGATTCCATCACTACTCCTATTCTCAAAATGTAGGCAAAACAGCCCATTCATTTAACAAGTGCTTAAAATTGTCCCAAAGATAAAACTCAACAAAAAAAAAATTTTTAAAATAAGGTCACAAATAAAATAAAAATACCCACAGTGTTCCCGATTACGCACAGTAGTGCGTCAATTACGCACAAAATATGAAAAATGATGCAGAAAAATTTGCATGTGTGCGTCCTGTGGACGCACATATTTTTTTCGAATCGCTTAAGTCAAAAATACTACCAACGAGTGGCGAACTAATTCACAGCATAATCAGAATCAGAACCCAACTGAGACTGCCATTGCAGACGATTAAAGATTGTATCGGGAGTTGTCGTCCTTAAAAATCGCATGCGCGCGCATTGTAAACTTCCTCCAAGCAATCCATTCACTGAACATCTTTGATTCTATCATACACGATCATGTCACTTCTAACTTGGTTGGCTGGGAACAAAACCCGTTCATCCACAGCAATATCAAGTACAGATCCTGTCATTATCGAAAATACAAAAGCTGTTTTGCAGGGTGCTCTGAAGGAGTTTGCAGCAACCAAGCGACACAGGCTTAAATAAACATTTAATACATGTTTTAATTTTTTGGTTTTATATGATTATGATAACTAATGTGACGCTTTAACAAAGTAAAAAAAAAAAAAAGAAAAAAGTGAGGCTTGGACTTGTTTTTTCCATTTCTTTTTCCAATTTGGGGACTCTCAAAATTTGCACAAGGACTCTTATAATTTTATACCTGCGAGTCCCAAGGACTCTAATTTTTTTGGGGTGGAGCAGAGCTGCCAACTGCTATTGTTGGTCGGGAGTAACAAAAAGGCAACTTGGGAGTAGCAAAATGGCGTTTGGGAGTAGCAGGTCGCTTCGACATGTTGAAATGAAAATGGTAAAAATCTGCACACTCTGACACGGTCTAAAACCAAGAACTAAGACGGCGGTTAAACGTTTCCGGTAATTTTGTACTGCGCTTTCCGATTGGCTAACACAGACGCAGTGTGCGTGCGTGCGGCAGATACAAAACGGTCACACGGCGACTTGCTTTGCTGTGCGAGTTTTCCACAGCCACTTTCTTGTCAAAAAGTGGTACGCTAGACAAAATTTGACCGGGCGTAGCAAATCGAGACCGGGCGTAACAGCGTAGCCAAGTCAACTCTAGCGTTGCAAACTACGCCCAAAGCGTAGCACTTGGCAGCTCTGGTGGAGGGAACACTGACCCATACAAAAGTATGGGACCACGTGCACACCATTCAATCTGACTTTCACTGGCTCCCACTCAAGCCAACATACAATCTGCAACAAAGATGAAACTGACAAACCAAACAGTAACAAGAAGGAACCCAAGAATCAGATCAGCACCACTCCAAAGTTGGTGGGAGGTTAATCGGATTCGTAGGGGTCTTTACCCAGCAACTCGATGAAGAGGTTGGTGGCTGCCATCCTGGCCATGTTAATCCTGGTGTCAATGCTGGCGGTACCCAGGTGTGGCGTTATGATGCATTTGGGATTCTTCATCAGGGGGTGTTCAGGAGGCAGGGGGCTCCGGTTCTGTCACGTCCAAACCTGCAGCGATGGGTTTGCCTGACTTGAGGGCCTGGTCCAAGGCTTCCTGGTCCACGATGCTGCCACGCGCCGTGTTGATCAGGATGGACCCCTCCTTCATGAGGCTCAGCGTCTCCTTGTTGATGGCTGCAGGCAAATAAGGCATGGTATCATTATTTCTTAAATGAAAGCATTGAATACACAATACAGGAGATATCATTTCTAAAACAGCATAGTTCATGCTTTGCATGAAAAATGTCCTTTCAAAGTTTCAGGGGGGTGGGGGGGGGGGGGGAAGGGGAAGAGTTGGGGGAAGGGGAGTAAGGAGGGGGGTATTAGAAATATTATGGGCAGTGCCAGTAGCCTGTCACATCAATAAACATGAAGTATTAAAAAATATTATGTTATTAATTTGTAGAAACTAAAAGAAGGAAATAGTCTGTTGATAATTTTGCGGCCGATTTTGCCTGGTAAATGGAATGATCGTCTTTTGCATGAAAGGCACTTAGCAGTTCACAGAAATTCTGTGCTTCATAGCAGAAGTTTGCTCTTCAAGTGTTAATTTATATGCGTAATATAATTAAGTGCATCTGTGCATAATAATCATCACTGGCTCAAATTGATGTAAAAATGAATGTATAAATATTACTCATTTGTTTGCTCCGAGATACACATTATTTGTGACAACCGCTTTAATTTTTTTTTGCAACCCTTATAACATTATTTTCAAGTTGGCATGCAGTGAGTATACTGACATTTGATGGTCTGTGGAGTGGCTGCGCAGCAAATACAAACTATATCCGATTCCTTCATCAGAGTTTCCAAAGGGACCTGCTCGGCAGCGATGTGGTTTGCAAAATTAGAGCTCATGGTGTCTGTGTAGAGGATACGCTTGATGTTGAAAGGCTTCAAGCGACGAGCAACTCCAAACCCCACTCGACCAAAGCCATAGACTCCCAGCGTTCTCCCTCCCATTTCAAAACCGCAGATCCACATCGGCCTCCACAGACCCCACTCTCCATTGATCACAGCATCCATGCCTTAGAAAAAAATAGTCAAGAAATATATCTTTTATGGGATGCAATACAGTAAAAAAAAGTAATAATGACAAACTTTTAAAAACAACTAATATTATGTAGGTTGGGTTTGGGCGTGCAACAGGTTGCAACTAAGCCTTCCCCAGAGTAGGTACACAGAATTTCTCGATTTAATAGACACAATAAAGTGTAAAAAATTTTACAAAATCCAAACAGCATAGATCGTAACATGTATGTTGTCACAGACTGTTGTTTGTTGAAGGTGCATTGTTGTCCTTTTGATTGTGTGTATGTGTGTGTGGTTGTGTAAGGTTGTAGTGTGTGCGTATGATAGCAGTTTTTTCTTTCATCTATGATTCCAGGTACTCCCATAATTATACCTACCTTTGTGCATTAATTTAACTGGGCATAATATGAACAATGTTTAAAATATTTAAATTTATTTTCAGTTTCCTCTCATTATTCAAATTATTATCTAGGCCTACAATGTGCAGTGTTTATATTAAGGTTGCACATTTCAAAACAGTCATTTGTTTGTTCATTTCTTATTACGATTGTCATCATCAACATCAACATCATGATCATCATCATCATGATCATTGTTATAATTGTTGTCATCGATTGTTATTCCTTTCATTGCTATTCTTTCTTGTTTGGCATGGCCAGATGTACCTTTTCCAAAATCATTTTTTGTGATGAATAAAATGTCATCATGTTAACTGCACTTAGATAAATTTTCTCACCTTCCATCAAGCGTCTGGCCACAAGAAGGACCAAGGTGACAGTAAACTCTGCGGCACTATCAGAACATACATCGCCTGTGTCAACCAGGGATATATTTCTGGAACTGCACAGGGTGCTGTCAATGTGTGCCGTTCCCACTGTCATAGTTGAAATCACCTTCAGCTGTGGCCCTTGTGAAACATGACAATCAACATTAAACAATGATGAAAACAAAAAAAGTATATAATATTACTACTACTACTACTACTACTACTACTACTACTACTACTACTACTACTAATGGATGCTTTAGGTTCCTTATTCCTAAATCAGTCTCAAAGCTCGGCGATCTATAACCAACATACATGCTCACATGTTACAGACGCTACATACACAACAAACACGCATTCATCACTCAAACATGTGGTGTAAAGACAAGTCGCTATTAATTATAAGACAGAAAGGAAACTGACAGACTGCATCCAATACCGTTATTAAATGGAAGGAGGAAATCGAGGTACTTGGAAAAACCCCTCTGTGACCTCAAAGCCTCGTACCTTAGCCTATGTCACATAAATTGTCCCCCTGTGGGGTTCGAACCCGCAACCTTCGGCACAGAAAACCAGCTCCCTATCAACTGAGCCCCAACTTTAAAAAGTTGAACTCCATGAGCCATACACACAAGAAAAATAAAAAAACCACAAACAACAAAAGTTGAACAAATACACTAGCTAGCCATACACACCATAAACAACAAAAAACCCATAGTATATAGTATTTATATTAAAAAAATAGCGCACACCTTTAACTAGAACAGTAGAAGGGCAAAGTCCATATGACTCATATGCCCCTTATGGAACTTGCAATGTTTATTATTTAGCATGAAAATTAGTGACCAGAAAGAAAAAAAAAGAAACGGTGGCAATAAAATTGTAAAGTAATTACTTAATACAGACTTTGATCTTCTGATGCTCTTGACCTCTTGGAACTTTGTTCTTTTATTACGCATACAACAAAATACAACATACTGAACTGGGCTCTTAGCCCAAGAGGCAGTATAGCCAGACAAGGGGGGAGAGCGGAGGAGTTGTGGTACACAATATACTAAAGACAGCAAAGAACAGCATGAAATAACATAAGGAGCATTGCAGTACATGACAGCAATAAAAACTACTTCATATTAAAATGATGCACAAGCAAATAACAGCTTGACATCATGGCACCAGTTCACACAGTAATCAAAAGAAAAACATCTAGAACAAGTACAAAACCCACACAGATTGTGAGAAAAAAGTTTCTCACTCAAAGTAGTAGAATAATAATTAAAACAGAATTCAAAGAAACTATATGTCCTAAAGTAATAAAATAATAGCTGAACAATAATATGATTCTCTCTCTCTCTCTCTCTCTCTCTCTCTCTCTCTCTCTCTCTCTCTCTCTCTCTGAAGCAATCCTGTTCCCGGTCTGACAGACAATTACATTTATCAATTTTTAAAAATATTTTATTTATTTACAAATTAGTTTCAATATGTTTCCAACTAGCAAGTCATAAAATATAAATATTCAAATTACCGTGTCTGCCATGAACAAAATCCAAAATCACTATACTCTATAGTGAAAAACAGAAGTAGCCTAACACAATATTTCCAAGTCACACAAAATAAGCATTCACCCTTTTTTTCAGTCTATCTTTCATTCCACTAACACACCCTATTCTAGTCCTATTTCATACAATCACAGACACTCTCAGATGCATACGACAACAGCCTTCTGTGTTTGTTTTGTAGATTATAATTTATAGTCACACGACACTTTCGCATATACTGATATAGGTGACTACTGGACCGATTTATACTGACACCAGCGGGCCAGTTGTTGGTAAAGGGGAAAATAATATGATCACACATTGACCAATCCGGGATTCGAACCAGCAACCTTTCGGTTACTAGCAACAGTGCTTCAGATTGTTGGAGCGCCCGCGCCATTGGCGCATATTTTATCAGAATGGCGCGTAACAGTCAACGTGAATGCGCCAGCCTGGCGCGTCATAAAAATCAAGAAGGACTAGGTGAACATACGATACGAATACCTTCGATTGTCAATGACCCATCTTTTTCAAAATTGACCCATCATTTTGCATGGCCATGGGTCATTGGTCCCATGATGTCTGAAAACAATCTGAAGCACTGTAGCAAGACGCTCTTACCAACTGAGCTACCCGGCCCCACCAAGCCTTCTGTTCTGCAAACAGTCTTTATATAGCCGAGTCTCATCACCAAAATATTAATGAACTAGCAAATAATTATAGTACCAACACAAAGCGAATACATACGCCACGTGCCTATGTGAGTATGTCAACAGCCGCCGCTTGTGTACTAACTCTATAAACACGTGATGTATTTATGTAATATCTACCAATTCACTTCATGACAGACCATCACTTTCAACTCAGCTGTGACAGATACCGCCACTAAGATCCTTGGCAAGCACCGCCCAAAGAAGAAACGGTGGATCACATCTGAACTTTTGGACCTGTGTGACTAACGAAGAGATGAAAAAAAAGAAAAAGAACACCTTACATTGAGCTTATGCTAACTGAAAAATCAACAATGACATCCGAAAAGGCATGCACACACCAAAGGAGAACTGGATAGAAGATCAATGCCAAGAAACAGAGAGCAGTCTGAACAAGAACAACCAAAAACTGAAAAGCGATATCATATTGACAATCCAAAAACAGTATAGGCTATCACTGTATCATGTATGTTTACTAAAATACTAGGCATGAAGTTGACAACATCACGTATTAGCGGTTCAATCCGACCACCCTCTCAAATCAATTACAATTTCCAAATTACATACCAGTTCACTCACCTGCTGCATCCAAAAATTCTTTGTCGATCTTATCTGAAATGGTGCAGAGGACGCCATGGGCTCCTTTCACTCTTTCCAACAGTACCTCTCTCGGAATAACATTTTCCGATGACCACGAGTCGACAACTAGCTGCGCATCCCGTTCCAAAATCTCCATTCCCTGAGGGGGGATTTTCCTGGTAACGAAAACCTTCATCATTGTGTTGTTACAATAATGCACAGTCTTCTAGCTCGGTTTTTCAAAGTACTCAACCGTCTTATGCAACACAGCAGACGATTTTTGAAGTCGTCCTTGACCTTCAACAGCATGGTCAAAACAAGGGCGCAAGGACAAGGACGGTAGAAACTTCCGGTTGCTCAATCCCCCCCCCCCCCTTCCCCCTCCCCCTCCCTCCGCCCCCTTTCCTTTCAGTATCGAATTAAAGGAGCAGGGTCAAAGGTCGTGTATTTGAGGCATTGTTGGAATAATCCTTGCCTTGACAGGATAATCACAGAGGTAATAAAATTAATCAAAGTAATCAACAGAGATGCATGGCGTTATTAGCGCAAGTGGGTGTGTCAGACTCAGTATCACTAAACAATCATACATGCAGACTTCATGTATACATAGCCTCTTATGTTCGTTGTTTTTGTTGCAATATTTTATTTTTATTTATTTATTTATTTAAAATCGCATGCATATTATCTATTATTGTATCAACCTCCCAATAATTTATTCCCTACAGGTGTGTGATATGTACGTAGTGCAGTTGTTTATCTTGCATGCAGAAACAAATAAATATTAAGAAATAAAGTAAAGGCAAACTGTTCTCACTTTTCTGTTTTGTTGTTGTTGTTTTTTGTGCTGTTTCTGTCAAACAGTAGGTGATGTTGTTCTGTTCTTGCTGTTGATAAAGATGATGCTGATGACATGCATAAACTAACACACACAAACACACACACACAGGCATACACATATATCACATTACACAACACACGCTTACATATTTGCAAATACCACAATAAAAATAAAAGTATTTGGTTACTGTTTCTTTAATTGTGTCTTTCATATTAATACAAGCAATCATAGTAATTAATTACAAGCGCCACATAAAAAGTTCTGATTAATTTCGCATATATACGTTCTGATGACTAGGTGATTTGACAGACATATATATATGTTCTGATGATTAGGCGATTTGACAAACCTGTTCAGATGACTAGGTGATTTAACTATTGAATTTTGATGTTTGTGTGATTTGATAAACATATATTCTGATGAATTGATTGTGCTCTGTCGTCTGGGCGTCAGACTATGCGCCCAAAGGTTGCAAGTGGGCGCCTCAGCAGTGTGAGTTAGATCCTGTATCGGCCAGCGCCTTGAGCGGCTCTTGAGCTAATAAAGCGCTATATACAAGTGAATAAATAAATAAATAAATAAATAAATACCTGACTGGGCGATTTGACAAACATGTTCTGATAATTGTTTGATTTGGACATAAACAAACAAACATTAAACAAACACATAAAAACGGAAACACATAAAGCAGAACCAATAACTTAAAGAAATTATAAAACATTGTCAGTATGTGCCAGTATATCACAAATCGTATGTCAACAAGAAATAGTTTTATTTTCTTTGATGAATCAATGCTCAATTGTTTCAATTACTTGCATTTTGCTTTCATATAACAGTTTATTCAAAACCTGAATTGAAAACAAAAACAACTTGTAAAACAGTATTGTAATAAATGATTAAATAAATAAATAATACATTAAATCAATAAAATTAAGGAAAAAATACTTTCCCAAAATAATAATAATTGAACAAGGTAAATAATTAAACTAATATAATGGATAATTATTATAGATAGATATAAAAGAATCTAATGAATATAAATAAATATAATAAATAAATAAAATAATAAATATAATTAATAAATGCATAAAGAAAGTTAACAGAAAATAAATAGGCAAATAAAATAAATAAATAAATAACATACAATAACAAGGTGGCAAGCCATTTAAATGTAGTTCCAGGCACTCACACATTTAGCTCCAAAATAAGCATTTTTAAATTTATTAATTTTGTTGGTAGTGTTGTGATTCAGCTTTATTATCCTAAGGAAAAACAGAAGGACAACACAGACTGATCGGAACTGTTTGCTAGCCAAAAGTGATACAGTGCAAAATATGCTTAGAAAATTGTGAAGCACAATGATCTTGACCTTGGAGAAAGTACAAATAGTACAAATGGCAGTAGTTGAAGTATTTGAGAAGCGAAAATGATGAGTTTCAGTTATTATTCTTGATATAAGGCCAAAAGTGTATTTTGAACCAAAAAAAAATTTGAAATTTGAAAAGACAGACTGACCAACCATCCTGATCGAAACTGGACGGCTAATGAAGGATGGCCCATAATTTGAGGTTTCCGTATACTAAACTTCAACAAATAACTTTAGCCATTTTTTTTTTAAACATGAAGCAAAACGTTTAACAACAAAATGACTCCAGCGACCTTGAACTTTGAGATAGATCAAATGTGATGGCACTGGAGGCAAGCCACTTACATAGATAATGTTCCTATGAAGTTTGGTCAAAATCCGTTTAGGGGTTCTTAAGATATATCTTTCAATAGACCGATGGACGGACGGACAGCCAGACAGACCGACATTTTGCTCGTTCTGATTCCTCCCGACTATTTCAAATTATTTTCAGATAAGTCTGAAAATACACAAAGTTCAATTCAAAGAAGAAAAAAATTAGTTTAAAAAATCTATGAAAATAAATAATACAACTATCAGTGCACCTTAAACAATATTAATCTATATTGATTTGAATTGCAGACTTGGAAAATAAACACTAAATGAGTGCCAAATTTCTTGCTGCATTTATGCACGGTACGTAAAACAGCACGAACAAAATAATTCTAATAAAACAAATGAAGATAAATTAAAAGATAAAAAGTAATAATTATAGGAAAACGATGGGTGGGTATTTTTTATTATTTTCATGTTTGAAATATCCCTCACCTAACAGTGGCGGTATAAAAGAAATAAAGGAACAAAGGTCAAGATCAGCAGCAACACAAGATGACGTCATCTCGCAATGACGTCATGCTACAGAATGAAGTCATCGTGAAATGACGTCACACAGACGAAAACCGTCTTCAATGAACACAGGCGAAGTCATCATGAAATTACGCGAAGGAGTAACAAGATGGCAAGCCATTCCAATGTACATCCTGACACTCACAATATACGAAAATAATAACCATTTTCAAATGTATGGGGCCGGGAAGCTCAGTTGGTAGAGCGGCTTACTAGTAGCCGAAAGGTACCTGGTTCGAATCCCAGATTGGCCAACGTGTGACCATATTATTTTCCCCTTACCATCAACTGGTTCGCTGATGACCAGTTGTCGCCTATACGCTCCGTTGTCGTGTGACTATAGTCTACAATTACCCATTTTGAAAAGTGTTCACTTTCGTGGCGGTTTTGTGACTCGGCTTTGTCCTAAAGAGGCAAAATGAATCCATAGAATCATAGGTTACGATCTGACCTATAAGCAAGCCAAAAATGATCAAAATCGGAATAGGGGTGACCTCGTGGCGCAGTGGATTAGTCGCCGGTTTCCTATGGCGAAGGGGCGAACATAATTATGTGCCTTAGGTACGAGACTATTGAGGTCACCAAGGGTTTTCTCCGGGCACTCCGGTTTCCTCCCTCACCTCAATTATGGTTCTGGACGCAGCCAATCTAAAAATTTCAAAACTAAAAAAATTCGATTTTCTTCCCGTCTTCCAATAGCGATCTCCCTGCCTTTATACCACCTGTTTGTGATGGATGTGTATTTGTTGTGTGTGTGTGAGGGTGGATGAGACAGGTGAGCGTGTATGTTGATACAGATCGCCGCGCTTTGAGCCTGATTGATTTGGGGAAAGGCGCGTATATAGCATCCAGTATTATTATTATTATTATTATTATTATTATTATTATTATTATTATTATTATTATTAGATACAGCGCAAGTTATATTAGAGATAAGGCCAAAAGTGTGTTTGAACAAAAAAGTGAAATTCGGAGCAACGGACCAACCAACTGACCGACTGTCCAACAACCGGACTGCTATTGAAGGATGGCCCATGATTTAGAGTACCTGTATACCAAAAACTCAACAAAATCGATTCAGTCCTTATTGAGATAATTAGCAAAACGTGTTTAGCAACAAAATTATTCCAGTGACTTTGACCTTCGCAGTAGAGCAAATATTTTGACACGGGAGGAGGCATTAACCTAAGAAATGTTTCTATTACATTTAGTCAAAATCCGTAGTTCTTGTGATATGGCTTCCGAAGGACCAACCGACCGACAAGCAGACCAACATTCTGAATCCCGACTGTTTCAATGTATTTCTAGATGAGACTGGACTACAAAAAAGTGATACTAGAGATGTTATATGTGATGGCATTATCATAATGTGATGCTGTAAAAGGGTCTAAGGTGTCATGGTGATTATAATGGAAAATGTCATTATGAAATGATAGGATCATTATGCTATGAAAATGCAGGTTTAGCAAATTATGTCATGATAATTCTACAGCAAATATGATGTTATCATGAACTGATATAATACATGTGATTTTGAATATGTCGTCATGAAAATGCTACATCAGATGATATCATAATGAAATGATGCACAGTGTGATGTAAGATCATGTCATCGTAAAATATGTTACAATAAGCATGTTACCAAATGATTTGACCATGAGCTGATATATCAAACCAGCGAAACACACACATACATCACTCAAAGCTACACAGATGAGTAGATGACGACATACGTCATAAGGTGAAATCGACCTTATGGCTCAATTTAATTTTCTATTAAAACAATGACTATCAATATATAAAACGATGTTACCCTAGTGTAATTTTGTCAAGTCATAAACCAATGCGCATGCACAATGACCAACCAAAGGGTGTACACACTTTAAGAATGGATGTTAAATAACTTAAAACAGCCCCGACAGCAATAAATTCAAGATATTTATCTCAGCACTTGAGACGTTGATTGCGGCTGCTACAATAACATTTATTATTACATTCAACTACTAACAATAATGCGTGCTGCAGACGTTGATTAGTTAGTTAGTTATTCATTGCTTACAGGGTCCAGCGGACTGCAAAGAGCCGAATCAGGACCCCAAAATCAAGATCACAACTTCGCTGAAAGAGGACTCACCCCTGATCCGCATAAAAGATCTGCCGAAACCACTCTAGGGGTAACACTGAGGGCACTCCACCAACCTGTCGCTTTACAATAAAGACATCCCACGCAGGGAACGCTGAGGCTATACTCTAATTTATCGAACCCCCGTTTACAAAAACAAAATAGAATACAAACAGCATTATAAAATATCAACAAAACACATATATAGAAAATGCCTACATTGCCAAAAAAATAACATCATGGGAAGCCCCAGTGACCACCTGGCAGAAAGCGTCAATATTTCCAAGCTGATCCAACAGACCTCACACACAAATGAGGAGTTTTGTCCCAGACGAGTCTTCAAGAAAAAAGGTAGGTGACTGGTCTAGCGAAGAAGAAGAAGATAGTATAGTAGATTGTTAGAACAAAGTAGGAATGCGAAAGAACAAAAGAGAAAGACAGCGACAGTGGGAATTTAAACCACTAACTTTCCAAAAAGCGTGGATACTATTTATACTGAAACCCCCGGCACCCCCACGGGGGGTGCAGACGTTGATGAACTGACTGCTTGATAATATAGTGGTCGCCCTTTAAAACATCCGTCATAATTAATTCAAAACAGTCGTCATGCAGTTTAGGTAACCAAAATGTACACCTGTACATTACATTACATTACATTACATTACATGATTATTGCTTTAGGTCCAGCGGACTCTTCCGAGCCAAATCAGGACCAGTATAGCTGAATCAGGATCACACAATCAAGACCACATCTTCGCTGAAAGAGGACTCACTCCTGATCTGCATAAAAGATATGCCGAAACAACCCTAGTGGCAACACTGAAGGCACTCCACCAACCGGTCACTTTACAACAAAGACATCCCACGCAGGGGACGCTGAGGTTATATTCTAATTTATCGAACCCCCGTTTACAAAAACAAAATAGAATATAAACATCATTATAAAATATCAACAAAACACATATACATTGCCAAATAATAACATCATAGGAAGCCCCAGTGACCACCTGGCAGAAAGCGTCCAATATTTCCAAACTGATCCAACAGACCTCATACACAAATGAGGAGTTTTGTCCCAAGAAAAAAGGTAGGTGACTGGTCTAGCGAAGAAGAAGAAGATAGTATAGTAGATTGATAGAGCAAAGTAGGAATGAGAAAGAACAAATGAGAAAGACAGCGACAATGGGAATTTAAAGCACTAACTTTCCAGAAAGTGGGGATACTATTTATACTGAAACCCCGTGGTGGGCGATATAAAATGTGGCCATTTTCACTGTCCATTTTAGCAGTATGATTGCTTTGGTGGTTCAGTGTTGATTCAGGTCCCTACCCCTCTTTCCATGGGATGGTTATCCCCGTCTGCCATATCGCCAATGGTGGGTGTAGACGTTAAACCTCAATGTTCATTCTGTATCTGCACTTTCAAAGAGTTTTATTACAAAACAAAGGGCAGGTTTTAATAGCAGCACGCAACTCTACCTTAATGCTAAGCTTGCTGAAGGCTTCAAAATTACAATGTCCTCACTTTCAAAGCCCCGTCATAAAATAACAGCTATTTTCGGTAGGTTAAAAAGTATAAAGGGTTTTATTACAAATCAAATGCCGGATTTAATAACAGAATGCAACTGTGTCTTAATGGTAATGTCCTCTTTAAAAATAAAAACAAAAAGGTCACACACGTACACAACATAAAACAAATAACTTGTAAACCAGTCTTAATTTTCGACAACCTAAAATATACACGTGCCTATGCACTTTCAAAGAGTCTCCATCAAAACACCTTCTGAGACTGAGACCGAGACTTTATTCGTCTATGAAATTTACTTAGAAATTTGCCTTTTGGCTGCAGAAACATAATAAATGTAGAATATCTTTAAAAGAATGACTTGTACAAACAAACAAAATAAGTAGTACAAGATATAAAATATAATAAAACAACTACTATCCCACACCCCAAACAGGCCTGACGCTGTACACTCCCTCATACACCCCAACATACCATCACAAACCAACGTAATCACGCAAAAATGCCAACCACAGGCGTACAACACACGCAAGAATGCTTTAAACGTTTTCAGTCATAAAAACATGCACGATATATTTCACGCTCTAACAAGTCATACGTAGAATGCACATGGAATGTGAGAAAGAAAAAAAAAACTGTCGATAGTATAATATGAGTAAAGTATGCTACAAGAATGACTTCATGTCACAACAAGAAATCTTCTTGGGCGCAGATTTGATGCAAGGCGACTTTTATTGGAGAGACCTACCTTCGACGCAGAATTGCTGAGGCTCACACAACGCGGACCCGATCGCGCGCGATGCACTGAGGCTAAAAAATGCGGACCGCGTTCGATCTAGGATCAAAATTATGTTTAGGCATAATAGCAATGTCTGAATTCGCATTTTGCCTGTAACATAATTATCGATTTGCAAAGCTTGGCAATGGACTCGACCTATCCTATTCTATCCCTATCCCATCCCGTTACTGGGAAGCCGTTGGCGCACCACAGATGATCTTTTAACTAGCGTATTCCATCTTTCTCTGTCCTCAGTAACCCTCATGGCTTCAGTGTCAAGCCAGTCCATTCGCATTTTGCCTGTAACATAATTATATATTTGCAAAGCTTGGCAATGGACACGACCTAATTCGTGCCTTAATTGCAATACAATCCAAAAACAATAAAACAACTTATCAATGAACAACACACTCTCTATGGACAAAGTCATATTTACACAATAGTTTTAGTATAAATTTCCGAATCATTCAGTGGCTAAAAGTCACGATTATTAGGGTGTTCTTTTTTTTTTCTTTTTAATTTTTATTTTTTTACAATACATTGCTTTGTGAATTAATGTTTGAAAGTCATATTATATACAAAACAATTTCAATTCTGTGCATTAGAATCATTGGCTGAAAATATAATAATTCATATGACTCTGCCTTCAGTCTTTTCGTTTAAAACATTAATCATATTAAATGTTGTGACCCGGATGACAGATGCACGGTACAAGGACATAAAGCTGAACAGCGACTGCAAAAGTCTTTCTTCTAGAAGATTCTTGGAGGAAACACGGTACAAGGACTGACTGCGAGCGTCGTGGCCACATGGTCTAAGGCGGGACTAGCTTGCCTTGTCCACAGGCTAGAAACCAAAGGCTGTACTTTCGACTCGGGCAACGTCTCGGGGGTTTTCTCCTGGTACTCCGATTTTCTCCCCCAGCAAAATTTTAAAAACACAACTAATATTAGCTAGGTTGGGTTTGGGCGCGCCACAGGCTGCGACTACGCCTTTCCAGGAGAGAAGGTCCAGAATTTCCCGATTAAAATAAAACCAATAAAGTGTCCAAAATAAAAAATAAAAATAGAAAAATTAAAAAAAATTAAAAAGTTATTTTCCTAGGAAATTTTTGGGTGCAGTACGGTACACGGACTTTAAAGCTGAACCCATCTATGCTATCCTATTCTTAACTCGAAAGTCGTTGGGGCACCACATGTGATCGTTTAACCAGAGTACTCCATCTTTCTCTGTCCTCAGCAACCCTCATGGCTTCGCTCAGTGTCAAGCCAGTAAATTCTTGAATGTTGTCCTGCCACTTCTTTTTCTGTCTGCCTCCCTGCACTATGCCTTGCAGGATGGTCTTTGCAAGGCCTGATGCTCTAGTGATGTGACCATACCATCGGATTTTTCGTTTCTTCACCACTGTGAGCATGTCATATGTTGTCTAATGGCTTATGCGATTGTCTGCCGGACTTTGTCTTTGATGATGTGCTGGGTATAGGAAATGCCCGGATGCCTTTTATAGCACCTCATCTCCATGCTTTGTATTCTTCGTTGTAGGTCTGCTGTGATGGTCCATGTTTTGCAAGCGTATAGGAAGATGGAGATGACAATGGAGCGCAGCAGCCTTACCTTGGAGTGAAGATTGATGGTCCTGTCTTTAAGCTTTCTAAATTGGCTTCAACCCTGTCAGGGCAGCAGTTGTTTGTGCGATCCTAGAAAGGACTTCCTGTCGGGACGCATCATCTGATACAATGGCTCCTAAATATTTGAAGCTATGCACTGTGTTGCGGGATCGGCTTTGGACTTTGATATCTGTGTTGATGCCAATGGTGTTGTTGGTCATCATTTTGGCCTTCTCAGCACTTATTTCCATTCCAAAGGCTCTGGAGGTGGTGTCAAGCCCCTGTACCAACTGTTCAAGTTTGTGTTCCTCTCCAGACAATCCATCAATGTCATCCGCAAAACGGAGGTTGTGGATTGCTCTACCACTATGCTGACTGTGCCTTCGTGATCTGCAACGGCATCTGACATAATGCGCTCCAGGAAGATGTTGAAGAATGTTAGAGACAGTAGGCATCCTTGACGCACGCCGATTGTTTTTCTTAACCAGTTCCCGTTGGCGCTGTTATGGCTATTGTTGTATATTCTCATGATAGCCCCCAAAGCTGTATACCAGATCCGATCAAACGCTTTCTTGAAGTCTACAAACATATGATATACATGTTGTTGGTTCTGTAGATATTTCTCGCAGATTATTCTCAGGTTGAAAATCTGCTCAGTGGTAATTCGCCCTACCCTGAATCTTGCTTTTTCTTCAGCTATGATTTGTTCAACTTTGGGGTTTCAAGCTGTTGAGTATTATTTTCAGGAGGACTTTGCTGGGATGGCTGATGAGGCTGATGGTGCGGTAGTTTTCATACTCCTGAAGGTTACTCTTTTTGAAAAGAGTGATGACAAGCGACTGGGTCTATGGTGTAGGCCAATTCCCACTCTGTCAGTTCTTGTTACAGATAATGGTGAGGGCGTCAATCATCGCTTCTCCTCATGCTTGAGGCAATTCTGCGGGTATGCTGTCCATTCCCGCTGACTTCTTCTTCAGCGACTGTACTGCTGCCTTAACTTCTTCTCGGAGAATTGGGAGGATTCCTTCTTCTTTTCTTTCTCCTTGGGACATGCTAGAACTGATGGGTCTCCGTTTGGTGTGTTGTTGTAAAGGTCAGAGCAGTACACTGTTCTGCTGAACACTGACTGCAAAAGTCATTCTCCGAGGATATGATTGTGGTTTGTACCTACAAACTGGATCGCACATGAAGCGCCTGTACTTCATAGGTGCAAGCACCTCTCACGAACGTGGTTGTTGTATATTCTATTTACTGATCAAAAGCTAGGATACACAAGCCTGTGATCATGCACACAAAGTACATGCACTTACGAGTCTTACGTGGCTTCTATTTATATATTATCATTATTATTATGTACCACAGCAACACATTTCTTTCTGCAATTTAAAACGGAGATTTCTTTGTCTAAAATCTATGTAGTGTACAGCCTTTATTTAAAACAAAAACAATAAATGAAGACTGGTTGGTCAAATTTTTCTGTAATGCAAATACCCTTTTAAAAAAAATACACACACACACACACACACACACACACACACACACACACACACACACACACACAAAATAATGGGTTGAACAAAAAAAAAAATCTGAATTTCTGAACTTGAAAAATACTGATGTTATATTTAGTGTGTTAACACAATATATGGGTGTCGTGATTACCACACCTGTTGGAATGAAAATAGCATGAACAAGTGAATTAATGTACACATTCACTCCAACCATACTTGGCTGAACTTCACATTAAATCGATAGCAGTGAATAAACGAATACACAAACCCTCATTGTTTACAGAAGTCGCCGAGTTTGATGTTGTAAATGACAGCCATGCCGAACAGCTAACAGGTTTTACTGTTACCACTCAGTTCCTCTCTCTTCTGAGAGTTTTAATATTCTCAATTACAGGAGAACTAGGTTGTGACAATGTACTAATTCCAGTGCAAGAAGGTCTATCAGCCCAAGAACAAATAACTCAACAATCAGTCAAAGCATATTAATAGTCAATCACAGAGACTCTTTTTGTTCTTGTAAGTCTCTTGGTGGTGCCGAGAGAGCCAGATGGTCCTCATCACCATGCTTGAAGAACGTAAATAAACCATGCTGGGCAAATACTTCAACTAAAGTTCAAAAGGCATTTGATCACAGGGATCAAACTCTCTTCGTGTCTCTTGTGTAATTGTGTTATGTAACAGCCATCAGGTCTCTTGGATAGTGGGGTCGTAACAGTCTTCGGGGTCGACGAGTAAAGAGTGGTTTGACATCAATATTAACTGGCCTCTTCTTGATGTAACTGGTATATTCATTGATCTAATAAGTATTGATATCAACGTTACAGATGACTGGATTTATTTTGACATCAAAACTGTAGTTAATTGCCCTCATGTTGCTGTCAACATTACAGCAATACGTCTCTTACTGACGTCACTGTTGCAGTAACTGGATTAGGTGGGTGAATCTGTCCGTAACTAGTATTAGAAAACCTGAAACAACGTATTACAAAACAAGAAACAATTGACTCTAAATCAGTTTTACAAACTTTAGATTCAAATTATAATTAAGAAAGAAGTATTATATATGAAATAAAATATCTTCTTCATAATTTAATCATAAATGGAACAAATGTTCAATATTTCTGGATACCACAGCGGATTACATAATGACTGGGCTGACAGGATTGCAAAACAAGGGGCGAAAAATGAAAGTACTGTTATTCAGCTCGGTATCCGATTCTCAAAAAAATAAAGTACATAGTATAATTGAGAAAACTCTAAAAAATAAATTTTCTTTAATTAAACTATAATTATACTGAATGTTACACTTCTTGCGGACAGTTATCAGTATAGCATATCGTCTTGCTTTGAACTCGTGGAGGATAAAATACTTTAAGGAAGGTGATTGCATTGCAAGCAAGTAATTTCTGTTAATCATCTCATTTATGACTGCAGTACAATCGCACAATATATTCCACAAAATATTCGAAATATTCAGGATAAAAATACTAGTTATTGGATAACAATTGCAAAATCATATACAGTCATGTTGGCTGTTGTTTTCTTGTTTTTTTGTTTTTTTGGTAAAAGAGTCAGTACAGATTATTATTAGGTCTAGTGGATTTTTTATTTGAAGCATAAATTCAGAACATTGAATATTATATATGATATAATTAAGATAATTTTATAAGGATTGTTTTGTAGTTACATTGGACATCATTTGTACAAGCTAAAATAATTTTACAATTCTAATTTTTTAATTGTTTTAATTGTTAGTTTTGTTTATTTTGTTTCATTCCTTTCTCCCTACCTTATGACCATTCATTCTTTGTTTACATTTTCCCCTACTCCCATCAAGTCTAAAATCACTTAGGTGAAAAGACGTTAAATTAAAGAAATTTAACAAACAAATAAACAAACAAGAAACAAAAACATAATTATAACTTGCTTGGAGTTTGACTTATAATTGCGTTTTGTTGTTTTTGTTATTTTTAGTTTCAGTTTTATCGACTGGAATAAAAATATTAAGACTTAATTGTCGAAATGTTGTTGAAGAAGAAGAAGAAGAAGATACATGATAGTTGACGTATTTTTTAGCACTGTCGAAAGTCTCCATTGGCCACAGAAAAAATAGTTTTATGTAATTATCACTATCAACAGGATTAGGCAGTCGGTCTCCCACGGGCTCAAAATTGGAAGTCGTATATTTTTAAATATTTTTTTGACTGTCACCTTTCGTCTGACCGAGTCCTGGAGCGACAAACTGGAAGAGTCATGGCAGACCACTCCTGTGGGAAGACACAGACACTTGCCACTTTCGATGCTCGAATTCAGGTCATCTGCATGGCAGGTGAGAATCTGAACCTCGATCGAGTCCACTTTGGAGGCCATTGTGTATTATTTGTCTTTGGGGGTTGTAAGAATGGAGAGGGGTCTGTCCCTCAGGATCTCTTTAGCAGCTTCTTAAGGTCCTCCCTGAACGCCTGGTTCATGAAGGCATAGATGAAGGGGTTAACGACGTTGTACACGAAGTACATGTAGAACACGTTCAACTGAAACAAAACAAAATAACAACAGATGTGTAGAACAAACGAGACGAGCAAACTGGAAGTAAACATAGCTTCCATTGAAAGTGAAATGGTAAAGCGGGCATGAGATGAAAACGCACGAACTTTTAAATAAGCCAGTATTCATTAAGAGTAAACAGATTATTGGCTCACCGCACTCTGAGAGTTAGAGATCTATCAAGTGTAAACAGTACGTACATGTAGGCGTATGCCTCAACAATCCCTGTCACAATTGTGGTGGAGTGGGAGTCGACTAGTCACGTTTGGGAGAGATTGTCCCCATTGAGGCTGCCAGAAGGGAGTTTGTTTCCTTGTTATCAGTCTGGGGTGTCAGATAGCGCAGTGGTTGGAGCACTCGCTACTGTGTCGCAAGTTAAGCATCGTCCAGTGCGGTTAGCACTTGGATGGGTGACCGCAAAACGTGAAGCGACAAATAACTACGCCCCCAGTAGACTCAACTGTGACCGAGTACCTACTCTCTTAAGGGTGGGGAAGGTAAAGCAGCGAGGGAGAGAGATGGGCATCACCTTCATTACGCTGACCCAAGATAAGTGTGATCTCCAACATCACGCTCCCCTACTATGCTATGGGACTACCTTTACCTTTTTTTTTTTTTTTTTTTTTTTTTTTTTACCAGTCTGGACCTGGGTGAGCTCCTGCTATGCAGAATCCTTGCGCGAGTCTTGAGTTGAGCCCTTGGACTATCTATGCAGGACAAGAAAACGCGACATCTGTTCTCCCTGCCTGGCCTGCAGAGAGTATGGTGGCAATAGCAGCCCGCAATGCTGTGTGACTACCGCCTTGCAATGTAGCATTATTTTGTAACATGTCCAACAATGTAGCTGTTATGATTGAGACTCGCACTATAATTACGAATATTATGTTTGTTGTTGTTGTTTGTAGATTATAGTCACACGACACTTTCGCATATAGGTGACTACTGGACCGATTTATACTGACACCAGCGGGCCAGTTGTTGGTAAAGGGGAAAATAATATGATCACACGTTGACCAATCCGGGATTCGAACCAGCGACCTTTCGGTTACTAGCAAGACGCTCTTACCAACTGAGCTACCCGGCCCCTCTATTATGTTTAAGCACAAGGTCTGCATTTATAGCGTTTAGTTTCCTTTGACCTATTACTGTCGCTGGACGGGTCTTTCATAATGTTTGTTCACTGACCCAAGATTTGAGATCTTTTTAGCTACAGACGATTACATTCTCGAAGTATGTAGACCGTTCTATGACGTAGACAATGCGTAAATCCGGTGACGAGTTTTATTTTGATAGGTTGTTGGTTGCGTAAAACTGGAACTTTCTGCATTTAGTAGTCTGGAGAGGGTGTTTCTCCCCTATCTATACGCTTAATGTGTCCGGGGACATAAATTTAATTAAGAAGAAGAAGAGGGTGTTTTTCGGCCCACCGCCGTAGCTCAAGTGGTAGAGCGTTCGCCTGGCACACCGATGACCCAGGTTCAAATCCCGTGGTGGGTGATATAAAAAGTTGCCATTTTCACTGTCCATTTTTGTAGTATGATTGCTCTGGCGGTTTAGTGTTGATTCAGGTCCCTACCCCTCTTATCCTGGGATGGCTATCCCCGTCTGCCATATCGCCAGTGGTGGGTGTAGACGTTAAACCTCAATGTTCATTCGTTCATTCATTCGTGTTTTTCGGAAAGGGATTGTGCATGCAGTTGTTGATGCTGTTAAAGTTGGAAAGCTTTATAACAATGACTCCTGCCTTGTTTACTGAGTGAGCGGGTTCGTGGATAACTAACTTCCAAATTACACAAGATTAAAGCATCGAGGCTGAATCGTCCATTAACGTATAACAGTAGCCAAGGGGAACATTTAACTCCAGACTCTCGGCCAAATCCTTGAGAACACGGCCCAACCCAAACTGCTATTTTCATTCGTTGGAGTGCCGGGGGTTTCAGTATAAATAGTATCCCCACTTTCTGGAAATTTAGTGATTTAAATTCCCACTGTCGCTGTCTTCCTCATTTGCTCTTTCCCATTCCTGCTCTGTCCTATCACTCTGCTATACTATCTTCTTCTTCGCTAGATCAATGACCTACCTTTTTTCTTGAAAACTCTTCCTGGACAAGACTCCTTGTTTGTGTATGAGGTCTGTTGGATCAGCTTGGGAGTATTGGACGCTTTCTGCCGGGTGGTCACTAGGGCTTCCTATGATGTTATTATTTAGCAATATAGGCATTTTATATGTATGTGTTTTGTTGATAATTTATTTTGTTTTTGTAACCGGGGGTTCGATTAGTTGGGGTAAAGCCTCAGCCGTCCCCTGCGTGGGATGTCTTTATTGTAAAGTGATTGGCCGGTGGAGGGCATTCAGTTTTCCCACTAGGGTTGTTTTAGCAGATCTTTTATGCGGATCGGGGGTTGTCCGGTCCTGATTTGACTCGGAAGAGTCCGCTGGACCTAAAGCAACAATCAATCAATCAATCAATTCATCCCTCTTAAGATGGACATATACATTGTTGCATTGCAATGCGGAAAAGCGCGTTGAAGATCACACGGGATTGCCGGCTATTACTGCCACTACACTCTCTGCAGCTCACCACTACGAATCCGCATATAATTATTGCCAGCCGACAATTTCACCCTGTGCACCCCCAAAAGCAGAAGGCGACGGGCCAGGTGGTTAGAACCGATGTCGCGTCTTCTGGTCCTGCATAAGCCAAGGGCTCAAGAGTCGCCCAAAGATTCTGCACAGCAGGAGCCACCCAAGGCCAGACTGACAACAAGAAAAACAATCCCCCGCCCCTCTTCTCCATACCCCGTGACAGCCGCAAGAGCGATAATCTCTCCCAAGCAGTCGCCTATCACTTCACCTCACTATTCTTGGGGTGGGATCATAGACCCGTCTCGGGCACGCTGCATTGGCTATTTGCTAGAAGCAAACCTTGACCTTACCGTCCACTTTGGGATAACCTTAAAATACCTGACCGTAAACTAACCTTGAATTACTATTATTATTCAATTCAATTACATTGAACAAATCTTGATTACCTCTTGCAAGGAATTCTGACAGGTAATAAACATTGCTAGAATAAATAACTGACATTCAGACTTGAAAAAACATTAGGTATTGACCTTGAAATAACCTTTACCTTACGATTGACCTTGCGATAACTTTGAGCAACTGACCTGCACGTTTATGATCTGGTGAGCCATGAACCAGGCAGGAGCGAAGGCGACCAGAAAGACTAGAGTGACGACGAAAAGCATCATTGCAGTCTTGATGTTAGCGTACATATTCCGGTCCTTGGTGGTGTTGGTGCTGTTACGCCGCTTGGGTAGCCTCGCCATCTCGCCTGCAATCATCATCATCATCATCATCATCATCATCATCATCATCATCATCATCATCATCATCATCATCA
>CM072524.1:27760446-27850446 GCA_036898135.1 Oncomelania hupensis
TGATTATAGAGAAGAAAGAAGAGGAGGTAAGGAGGTAAGGGAATAGTATATTCCAGATGCGGAAATCTATGTTTAGCCTATAGCAGAGGGAGGAGCTGTCTGCAACCATAAAAAAAAGTCCCATTTGGCACCTAAACATGTGTAGCTGTAATTTCACTACAACAAGGCATATTTTCATGGCGATGTAATGTAAGCTTACACTTTCACGATTTGACTATAATATGAAAAATTTAATACTTTACTAAGATCAACATGCAACAAGTGAATTCAACTGCCTTTAGCTCGCCAAGTCGTAGGTAGCAGACAGCATGTTGTTGCGTGTTTTTATAAATGTGGGAGGAGTTTATGTTGAGCTCTAAACTCGTGACGTCACACTCTCGCTTCTGATTGATCCTCGTAAGCCCGGCTTATGTATTTTTGCAGAAGAAATCAAACTTAGGCTATCCTTATGAAAGTTTACGTTAGCCAGTACGCAAGGAAATACATAAGAAATTTATAAAAGCGTAACACAAGTGTGGCCGAGTACGTAACACAAGTGTGGCCGGGCCGTTAGTATGGCGCTGTTACCTGTAAGTGTGAAGCCAGCGGGGGCGCGTCTCGTTCTTCATCAAATGGCTGGTCTCGATCAGGGCGCCGGGACCAACAATGACGTTTAGGCCTTGAACCGGCGGGGTATAGGAGTGGTTGCGGAGCGTGTCCAAGTCGTCGATTTTGAGAAAATGAGGAGGCAAGTTGTACTGAAGGTCGAACATAGAGATGTTGGTGCCGTAGAATATCGTGCCATTGCCATCCAGCACCAGAAAATCCTGCTTATAGAAAACAAAAGAGTTTTATAGACTGTGTTTTCATTTTTATTTGTTTTCTCAGTTTTCTTGCACGTAATTGTTAGGTGCTAAACCATTGTACGAATACCTCCCTCCCCCCCCCACCTCTACCCCTTTCAAAAACCCTCATCTCTGTCCGTCGTTATGATTGTTCAGTCTTCCAGCGCTAGTCTCGGCCCAACTGTGCCCTAGATTGACAACGTGATTTTCCTCCTGACTCAGGGCCGGACCTGCCCTAGAGGCCCGAGGGGCCCGGGCCCCTACCCTTTTTTGAAAAAAAAGAAAAAAAAAAAAGAAAAGAAAGAAAGAGTCTACCGCGGACCCGAGTATCACTATATTTTGTTCCCCAAAGACCTAAGTCATATTTTTGTTATGACTTTATTCCTAACACACACACTTTTTTAAAGGTAATTTCTCCCCAAAATCAGTGGCAAACTATAGCACCAAAATTTTGCAATTTACATGCTCAGATTGCACCAGATTGCACCATTTTTTCTCCCTTTTCAAAAAATTTTCCGGGGGAGCATGCCCCCGGACCCCCATAGCACACTAGGCGCTTCGCGCCGTCGTCTCGGCGCTTCGCGCCTTCACTACTACCCTAAAATAAATTTGGGCCCCTACCCCTGAAAATCTTAGGTCCGGCCCTGTGACTTCAATACTTAATTGTACGCGCGTTGTGATGTGGTAGGCCTAGAGAGTGCATATATAATAGTGCAGCCATATTCCCCATCGCCTAGTGCAACCCTATTCCCCATCGCTTAGTGCAGCCCTATTCACCATCGCCCAGTTCAACCCTATTCACCATCGCTTAGTGCAGCCCTATTCACCATCGCCCAGTTCAACCCTATTCACCATCGCTTAGTGCAGCCCTATTCACCATCGCCCAGTTCAGCCCTATTCACCATCGCTTAGTGCAGCCCTATTCACCATCGCCCAGTTCAACCCTATTCACCATCGCTTAGTGCAGCCCTATTCACCATCGCTTAGTGCAGCCCTATTCACCATCGCCCAGTTCAACCCTATTCACCATCGCTTAGTGCAGCCCTATTCACCATCTCTTAGTGCAACCCTATTCACCATCGCTTATTGCAGCCCTATTCACCATCGCTTAGTTCAACCCTATTCACCATCGCTTAGTGCAGCCCTATTCACCATCGCCTAGTTCAACCCTATTCACCATCGCTTAGTGCAGCCCTATTCACCATCGCTTAGTGCAGCCCTATTCACCATCGCTTAGTGCAGCCCTATTCACCATCGCTTAGTTCAACCCTATTCACCATCGCTTAGTGCAGCCCTATTCACCATCGCCTAGTTCAACCCTATTCACCATCGCTTAGTGCAGCCATATTCACCATCGCCTAGAGCAGCCATATTCGAGCTGTTTGGTGCAGCCGCTATTCACCATTCATCGCTGTCTGGTGCTGCCCTATTCACCAACGCCGGGTGTAGTCCTATTCATCATCGCCCGGTGTAGCCCTATTCCCCATCGCATACTGCAGTCATATTCACTATCACCTGGTGCAGCCATATTCCCCATTACCTTGTGCAGAACCATTTTCCTTATATGGCGTGTAATATTTTCCTTAAACTACGCATTATAGTGTTATTAATGTTCAACGGCGTTTAAGGTAGTTGGGTACGTCGATTCGTGCATCGTTTTGTGCATTCATACATTAATTATATCCAAGTGTTCATCCTATCGCATTTAATACTATCATCCAAAATGTTTGTCCATCGTTTCTAAGTCCAAAGAAATCACAGTGAAATCTTTTTGAACTCGTCGAATTATTGCACAAAACATTCTTTCGGGAGGTATTTCTTAGTATCTGTGTAAACGTCAGCACGAAAACTCACGATTACGACATGCCAAAATCAGAGTAAATTCTTCTCCCAGACAAATGCAATGGATTAAGTCTTTCAAGACGTTATTCTAACATCATGTTGTAGACGAATTACTTCAGCTTATCCCAAAAAGAATTGTGATTGTAGGTGAGTAGCGACCAAGAAGAAAGTGAAGAAGAAAATTCTTAGTAGGGGACAAATCATCATCTTATTCTTATCTTTTTCGAATTATTGTTGGTGCACAGATTCTAAGAGTACCAAATTAAAATCGTTCAACTCGGTGAGGATGTGACGGCATTAAATTTTGTTTGTGAAGAAACAAAGCGTGAAAAGTGCCAAAATAGATTCTGTGTCTTGTGTGTTTCATGATATCCCGATCAGTACAAATCATGTGAATAAATGCAAAAACTGCATCATTGTTTTTATTCGTTTGTTCCCGGGTGATTAAAACGATCAATAGTAAGTTAATTCCTTTCGTTAGTATCAGAATTTTGCCGTTGTTGACTGTGTTAATTTAGATCTAGGTGCCTGCACGACGAACTTTGTTGTTTCCATTTTACATCAACAGAAACTGAACCGTATAGGCGATTACAGCGTTCGGACCAGAGATGAATATAGATATAAATGTTCGTGGAAATCTTTCGTTAAGAAGTCAAGTATTTTTTTGGTGCGGAAGAGATCTTCTAGTCGGCAACCACAGACACAGCCCAAGCCCTCATCCATGCAATCCGGCACTGACCTGGATGTTGTAAAGGCCGTAGGACAAGCCGGTGATGATGCCGAAGGCGAATGCGGGGATAGCCAGGCAGAGAACCACCAGGCGTGCTCGGTGGACGTTTAGCACGTGCAAGAAGGGGTGGCAGATGCAGAAGTAGCGATCAAAGGCGATACCCGCCATGATGAAGGAGGAGTAAGGGATGGTGGAGGTGATGAAGAACATGTACAGCTTGCACAGGCCATCGTACGGGAGCTGGTACCTGTACAATTGTATCTACATGAGTCAGGCAATTTGAAATCATCAAGAACAGACCAACAAAATAATCAGGCGGCTTGAGTTAGATCCTGCCTCGGCCATCGCCTTGAGAACTTCTTAAGCTGGACAAACGCTACACAAGAGCGATGCAATAAATAATAAAATAAAACCTATTTAAAAGGTATAAAAAAAATGGTACTCGCACCAAAAGGTTACATTGGAAAAGTTACATTTTCGGCCATGTAAAAACAACAACAAAAAAGTTTACCAAGAAAAAGAATGACAAGGGGTGTCATACCAGTGCTTCCAATAATAAGTTACGATAAAACAGTAAAGACCGTAATGACCATAACGATTATGCTGACGTTGAAAAGACGACGAAAATAATAATAATAATAATAATAATAATAATAATAATAATAATAATAATAATAATAATAATAATAATAATGGGGTGGCCTCGTGGCGCAGTGGATAAGACGCCGGTTTCCTATTCCGAAGGTCGCGGGTTCGATTCCCGCAAGGGGCGAACGTATGTGACTTAGGTACGAGACTATTGAGGTCACCGAGGGTTTTCTCCGGGCACTCCGGTTTCCTCCCTCCCTTCTATAATGGTACAGGATGCAGTCAATATAAAAATTTCAAAAATAAAAATTCGATTTTCTTCCGTCTTCTAATAGCGATCTTCCTGCCTTTACACCACCTGTTTGAGTGATGCATGTGTATTTGGTGTGTGTGAGGGTAAATGAGACAGGTGAGCGTGTATGTTGGTATAAACCGCCGCGCTTTGAGCCTTGGGGAAAGGCGCGTACATAACATCCTGTATTATAATAATAATAATAATAATAATAATAATAATAATAATAATAATAATAATTATAATTATAATTATAATAATTTAAACGACATTTATATAGCGCTTTTTTTCCTAAGGAACAATATCTGTTCAAAGCGCAGTACTCAAGCATTCATTATAAACATCCGGCTTCATACAAAATAAAATCAGACACTTGCTAACGAATAAGAGACAAGGGAGGGAGGGAGGTGGGAAGAGCCAAGAAAGGATGATGGGATGGGTGGTGTCGGAGGTCTGAATGAGGAATGACGACGATGATGACGTTGGGAGGCAAGATCAGAAACATTTAAGGAAGAGATGAGTTTTGAAGTTGGATTTAAAAGTAGCTATGTTTGGAGAGCTGCGAAGAGACACAGGAAGAGAGTTCAAAGTTGAAGGGCCAAGCACTGAGAAAGATCGACAGCCAGCAGAGGAGAGTTACGGGGTATGTGAAGCATGAGGGTGTCAGAGGAAGAACGAAGATTTCTAGAAGGCGTATAGAATTGAATGTTTTTGGGTGAGGTAGGAAGGGGCTAAGCCATGGACGCACTTGTAACAGAAAATAGAAATTTTGTAGATAATTCTATAAGACACTGGGAGCCAGTGGAGTGAATATAGAAGGGGAGTGATGTGATCACATTTGTTTTGAGAACCAGACGTGCAGCTGAGTTCTGAACACGTTGGAGCAGATAAATAAAAGAAGAAGGAAGTCCAGCCAGGAGAGAGTTACAGTAGTCTAAGCGTGACAAAACAAGAGAGGAAATGAGTTTGACAGTGGTCAGATGTTTGTGGACAAGGCCTATTCTACGAAGATGAAAGTTGCATGTTTGATAGGTTTGGGGGATTAATTCTGACATGGACATGACGACGATGGTGATGATGATAATGCCATCGACGGCGACAATGATGACGATGATGATGATGATAATGTCGATGATAACGCCGACATTGATGATGATAGATGTGACGATTAATTCATTAATAATTAAAGTGAGGTACAAATAATGCGTATACCTCGGAAAGGAGGCTCCAAGCACGTCACGTCACATCTGTAATTCACTCAAAACGGTGTCCCGTCGTTAGCGCGCAGGACAAATGCGCGCCGACAATAGCTCGCCGTCAATTGCGCGCACCGACAAATGCGCGCAAAAAAATGTGCGCCGACAATAGCGCGCAAGACATACATCAAGCAAGGCATATATCAAGACATATATCAAGATATACAAGGCAAAACCGAAAAAATCATTTAATTTGATTTAATTCATTTTGTAACGTTTAATGTTTGTTGAGATTTAGTTTACTAATTGAGGTTTGGTATGTTTCTCGATTGTCAAATTCCAACATTGTGTGCGATTCCGCGCAGATATTCGAGCAATCGTACGTTGCCGTATTGTTGGGACCAAAGCTAGCGTCGATTAAGTCTGACGTACTTTGATTTCGAAGCTGTCTAAAAATCCTGCGCGATAGCGTTCGATCATTGTAACAAGAGGACCTGTTTACCCTGCACACTTTGAGTTTTTGCTTGTTTGGTCAGTAGTAAAACTTAGAAGGTTACTGTAGTCTCTAGCAGACGACAGAAGTGATCATGCGTAACACAGTTGTAGCTTAATGCAAGCACAGTTAGTGACATCATCGCAACCTACGGTCGAGCTTCGAATTTTATAGCCACTTAGATGGTTCAGCCAATGAGAACACAGCTAAGGTTAGTTAGAACCAGTTCAGGTTGGTTCAAGGAGAGAGATAGAGAGTCAGTCGAGTTTGAAAAGCTGAGGAGTACTGTGTACTCTCTGACAGAATCTCTCCTGAGAAGATTAGACAGCAGTACTTGTTGAATATTCAAATTCAATCAAGTAGCCATGGCCTTCAGTGAGACGCTCTGCACAGACCTATTATTCAGGGTTGTGCAGAATTTCGTCTCATATGTTACAGACGAGCAGGCTCAACTCAGCCCAACTCAGCAAACGACAACAACCACGTCGACGCGTACAGTTGGCTGCCGAGGCATCTACAGCATTGAGCGCAGATAGCCCAACCGTCAAACCACACAGTCAAAGACTCAAAGACAACACAGCATGTCGTAGAAGAGACCTCAACGCAGCGCTTCAATCCCACAGTTAAGTGCAACAAGAAACCATGCACTAAAACTCTGTATAAACAGGACCACAGTAGTCCACTCTTCAAGAACGCTGACCCTTATGGCAGAAAGTAGCCAGTGCCCAATGAAGAAAAAGTAGCTGCCTAGACTATCAGCGATCGAACCATTCGCATTGACAATTGAACTTTTAAGTTAGATTCGTACTTCGAAGATCGTGTAAAGAGTAGAGGAAATAAATGTGTGATTTTTACCGTTTTCAAGTGGCTGGACTACATATGATTCATTGTGTGTGAAAGCTAGTGTGACAGTGATCTTTTACCATTTTTCTATCTATCTCTGTACCCCAGCCTAAACACAGACCGAGCTAAACAAATAAATGTATTAAGGTAATTCACAGGGTGATTCACTAGCGGTCCCCATAGAATAAGACGTGAGGGTTATAGCAGTCCATTGTGCAGAGCCCAGCAACAATAAAACCCCCGTCACAATCATAAGCTCAACGTGATCCTGCTCCTTGCGAAAGGGGTCAACGACCTTGTAGACAGACGGATGATGACAACCGAATTACTGGTGCGTGGTGAACTGTCGTTTAAACCGTCGCGCAAGTTCCATAGGTTAATCGGAAATCTCGAATTTCCTCGACGGTTTCTTCTTCGTCTTCCCACGTAGTTGTCTTCCCAGTAATCATTGATTGGGGTTCGTTGCGGAGGGCTGCTTTCCACCAAATCATCAAAATCGTCTGCAACGTCTGCGACTGGAACAAAACTGAGGGCTAAAAGCATTTTGACATGCATGCAAACATTTTCGTCATCCATAAATGCCTCCGCTAAATGACATTCTTGTACTTTGCGCCACAAACATTGGCCTATATGAAAGAAGCAGCCTGCTAACCGTGCTCCTGGGACGGTTTCACATGTGTTTAGACTGGCTTTCTCGAAATCGGCCATAATGCTAGCAGGTCTAAGACCAGGATGCAGCTCGAGAATTTTCCGCATGACGCGTTCATAACCATGCTGTTTTCGCTGGCAGCAACACGTAGACTGGGGGATAGGCCGAGTTGTTAATTAAAGCATGGATGGTTAATACCTGTGTAAAAAGTGCAGACGAAACTTTAAAAGTACCGTCGATAAACCAGTGATCATAATTATTGTTGTAGAAGGCTCAGATTCTCAGTCGTTCCGAACATCAGAGTACGAGCATCGTCGTCCGCATCTGAATCCCACAGGAGAAAATTAGTCCCTCTTGTAGATTTTTGCAGGGTTTCTGGAATGGCAATATCGTTTATCGAATTCACGTTGGCGCATGGAAGATCGTTTCTCTTTCTTCGTCGTTCGATCGCTCTCTGTGAAGCCGTATATGATGGCAACATACTTACTGTCTGCAACAAAATTCCGAGAGTGCTTTGCTGAATTATTTGTCTTGGTCTCTCCACGGTCGTCATTGCTCTTCGACGGATCGCTGCTATGGTCTTCTTCGCTTCGTTGCGTTCCGGATCAGGAGCATGGTTATGCTCAGATATCACAGTGCTTGTGTCCTCTGCCATCACTTTAATTCGCTCTTTACAATCACGTTTAAAACATCTCCACGACGCACTGCCGTCTGCATTTACTCGGTCTTTTCTATATCGATATCCGTCCGTTATGATATGCTCTTTGTTCTTCTGCGACTCGGTCTTCTCCATGGTTAAACAAGATTACAATTTTGATACTTTTACACAATGAATTTGGTATTTATAGTTTTCTTAGCTTATACTGCGTAAATACGCACTGTGATGTCTGCTCACTCGAAACAGTAATTGGAACTATTAGTTTATTTCTACTATTATGATTACAGTAAATGTTAAGTACACACACTTTGATGTGTGCTCACTCGAAGAAGTCAGCCTAATATACTGTATGTCAATTAAAAATGAATACACAAATAAATAATTTGTTTATATAACATATATTATAAAATTTGGTTTGCATATTTGTTTTATCGATTAAAGTGAAAATTTAATCGAAATGGAAAATTACTACAGGCTTATAGTCTATGCCAGGGTTAGTCTATGCTGCGTGCTTTCCACGGCGCGCATTTGACGGGCATATTTTGCTGCGCGCTATTGACGGCGCACATTTGTCCTGCCCACTCAAAACATTCACATTTCGGCCCATTCATCGCCAGGAATGATTACTTCACCGTGGCAATACTTACGTCATAGCTTCGAAGACGATAGTAAAGGGGACTGTGACGAGGCAAGTGATGAAGTCGGTTCCAGCCAGGGCCAGGATGAAGATGACAGACGTCCCGTTGTTGCGGCGTTTGAAGAAGATGTAGAACGCCACCGCGTTGCCTGAAAACAATTCAAGTCATTAAGTCAGCAAGGCGAATTGAAAGTGTGCAGAAATGTAGGGGAACACATCAAGTCAAACTAGGTCCAGGAATGAACATTAAAGTGTAAAGTCTACACCCACCATTGGGGATCTGGCATAAGGGGATAACCATCACAGACTAAATAGGTATAGGGACTTAACAACCTAAATCAAATACTGAAACACCATAGCAAAACGGGCAATCATACTGCTACGATGATGATGATGATGATGGTAATGATGATGTTGATTGACGATGATGTTGTTATTGTTGATGACCTAAATTAATACTGAAACACCAGAGCAAAACGGGCAATCATACTGCTAAGATGATGATTATGGTAATGATGATATTGCTTGATGATGATTTTGTTGTTGTTTTTGATGATGTTGATGGTGATGATGATGATGACGATGATGAAGGAGACGTGTAAGGCGCTTAATCCACAAAGATCAGGCTCTAAGATGGACAGTGAAAATGTCAAAGTTTGTCTTGCCACCACGGGGTTCGAACCTGGATCATCGGCGCTCGAGGTGAACGCTCTACCACTTGAGCTACAGTGGCAGGTCATAAGTCAAACGAAACTACACAAAAGCATCTATCCACCAAACCATCTAAACACGCATCCATCCATCAATAAAACCGTTCATCCAGTCATGATTCAACCAGCCACCTATCTAATGTTCTATACATCAGGGGTGGGAAGTGCTGAAGTGAAAAATAAAGGAAACTAGGGGGATCCGGGGGCATGCTCCCCAGGAAAATTTTCAAAATCAAGAACAAAATCTGTGCAGTCTGGCGTATTCTGATTGCAAAATGTAAGTAGTTTTGAAGTATGAAAAACATTCTTTTTTGTCTTTTTTCTTGTGCTTTTTGTTTGAATGACCAAAGAATATAATGCTGTGATGTAGTGCTTCGTACTCCAACCAATCCCACCTTTATTTGTTTTTGACGCCAAAACCTTCTTGAAAAGTTTCACCACGCTGTACAATCATAGCCTTTAAAGACATGATGGCGGTGATTAAGTACAACGACCTCGACCTCTCACTTCCGGTGAGACTTCTGTTGCGCTGTGTCTAAACACCGCAATAGGGTAATTTTTTTTAAAATTTTTTGGCGGAAGCATTATTGTTTTTGGCGAATGGGATTTTTTTTATGGCGGAAATCCGCCAAATGGCGGACAATTCCCACCCCTGATACATCTAACAAATTATTCACTCATCCATCAATTAAACCATTCACTCATCCATCCATACTCACCGATGACGCCGATGAAGCTGAAGGTAGCGAGCATGAGGTACAGAGCGATATGCTCCGAGTCTGTCCTGGACCCGTGTCCTTCCTCCATCTGCTCCTCAGTGAAATTTGCCGACGATTGTGGCGAAAGTGTCGGCGAAAAAGTAGACATTGTCGACGACGCCATATTGTTGTGCGCTAATGTATTTTATTTGTTGAAAAAAATTTAACAGTTTTTAAAAATTCGTGATGTGTCCTTCTCCTTTTTTTTCTTTATATAAATCTGGTTTCTCGATTGTTGCAAGGTTTCATTTTCTTTATTCGTATCCCAATGTAGTTAAGGTCGAACAGCTGGCGGCAAACACACACACACACATAAAAACGCGTGTCAATGTCAGTCGGGATTGGGCAGTTTTTCGGAGCGCTCAGAGACCTCAACCAATAAGCACGCGCAGATTACACACACCCCTCAATACATGTCCACACATTCGCAGAAGCAAGCAAATGGCGGTGAAGAAAAAAAAGACTGTATTGAAATCAGTCAGAAACAACGTTTTCGAGTATTTCAATGTTGTAATGCCCAGGTTAGGGGTGTCGGATAGCGCAGTGGTTGGAGCACTCGCTACTGTGTCGCAAGTTAAGCACCGTCCAGTGCGGTTAGCACTTGGATGGGTGACCGCAAACCGTGAAGCGACAAATAACAACGCCCCCAGTTGACTCAACTGTGACTGAGTACCCACTCTCTTAAGGGTGGGGAAGGTAAAGCAGCGAGGGAGAGAGATGGGCATCACCCTCATTACGCTGGCCCAAGATAAGTGTGATCTCCAACATCACGGCCACAAGGCTATGGGACCACCTTTACCTCTTTACCTAATGCCCAGTGAACAGATGTTTGTTGTACAGTGTGATTGAATGTTTTACCACATCACCCAAAGCAAACCTATGTATTGTGAATTAATTGTGTAATAAAGTACCTTGACTTAATCTGTCTTTTTTGGAGTAAAATAAATGATGTCAGCGAAAATAATATCCTACATTAAACCAGCCTTTTCCCATTCATCCTCTCGCTGATTCGCCGCATTTTAATTAATGTATTAATGTATGTGTTTCTGGCTAAGGCTAGTAGTGTCCCAAATTGTCTCTGCTATTTAGTCCATTTACGTCTGTCCGTGCGAATTTGACCTAGGTAATTTTAACATGGAACGTCACCACCTCTATCAAAATTATAATCTTCCATGTAGTCTGTTTAAGTTTATTTCAAGGTGTGTGAATGTTACAATCTCTTTTTTTAATTTTAACTGGCTTCACCAAACAAACTTAATCACTCCTGAATCACATGGTGCAAAAAACAAAACAAAAAACAAAGGAAATGGAGAAGCCGATTTTATGAAAGAACAGAGTAATGACACAACGTTTCAAACATAATAAAGCAATATCCAAAGTTGTTTGCTCACTTTTGACTCCCAGAAGACAACAGGATTGATTACAAATGGAGGTTCGTATTTCGTTTCACAGACAGTAAAATAAAAGCTTATTTCTTTTAAAATTGAAATTGTGAAATAAGAACGGGAATTGCGAAATAACTGTTTTTTTCATCACATCATAGAGTTATTACAGGGTTGGCATAATCACCAGCAAAAGTAGTTCCACTTGTGGTGTCGTCCATGTCTCATCATCTAAATCGTGCCTGGTTTTAATTTAAAACAAAGTCGGAGTATTGTTTAGATATCTATTCTCGGTCTACACATTTCTGAAGACAGTATCTCGTGTCAGCTGCTGGTATTTCGTCACATTGTTTTGTAGCTGTAGCTGACACAATAATTAACATATTACAATTCACTGTCCATCTCTCGATCTAAAGCTATAACAGGAAAAACACGTAAACAGGATGAAGGAGATGACACACAAACGCACTCATATTTGCAGATTCACAGGGTCACCTGGAACAAACAAAACAAATATGATATTAATATTTGTTTAAACAGGTTCAAAATAGGTCTAATTATTAGGAATAAAAAATTATATTATATTATATTATTAGGAATAAAAAAAGACAGACAGAAATCACATCACAAACGCACAACATAACCGCACATACAACACACACAAACGCGCGCGCGCGCTGTCAAAACATGGTATGTAAATGTTCACTAGTTTGTCCAAACAACGCTAGGTAAACAAGTCCACACTCACACACATATACACACACAACACAACACACACACACACACACACACACACACACACACACACACACACACACACACACACACACACACATTGTTGTGCTTTTTCGTGTGCCATCAAAGAGTTCAATTTATTTTATTAGGAAAAAAACACAAGACAAACACCTGTGTCCAAAATTTTGATTTAATAAAATCTGCTTCTTTCTTTCTTTCTTTTCTACTTTTTCTCCCCAAGTAAAGCTATGACACCGACTGATACAAAATATTCTTGTCAGCGACTGTAATTCGTAACTTCTTTTTTTGTAATTTGTAACTTTTTTTTTTCTTTTCTTTCTGTAAAGCGCTATGAGCCATATTGAGGAAGGGCGCTGTACAAATGTTAATTATTATTATTATTATTATTATTATTATTATTATTATTATTATTATTATTATTATTATTATTATTATTATTATTATTATTATTCCTATCCTATCCTGTCCCGTAACCCGGAGGTCGTAGAGGCACCACAGATGATCGTTTAACCAGCATACTCCATCTTTCTCTGTCCTCAGAAGCCCTGATGGCTTCGCTCAGTGTCAAACCAGTCCATTCTCAAATGTTGTCCTCCCACCTCTTTTTCGGTCTCCCTCTTCTTCTACCTCCTTGCACTGTGCCTTGCAGAATAGAATATTATTATTATTATTATTATTATTATTATTATTATTATTATTATTATTATTATTATTATTATTATTATTTTATTGATTTATGTATTTATTTATTTATTTTATAAGCGTAATTTTGGGTTTCGAGTTTGTATAGTTTATAGAAAATCGGTAACGAAAGGTTTTCACTTTTTAGTCGTTCTTCCGACACGACAACTGGCTATATAGAACGGAACATTTCACAGGAAAACAAACAAATAGTCGATTAAGGTGCTTGCTACATTAGAGAGGAAATTTGACAGGATTATCTCCCTGTCCAACTGTCGCTCAGAATTGGTGGATTTAGCACCAGTTATGCCCTTTCACCCGTGTTTACACCCCACAGCTACACGAGGATCGACATTTGATAGAATCATCTCCCGTTCATTCTCTCATGGTTTCCAGAGACCGACGGATGGCTATTACTATTTCTACTACTGCTGCTGCTGCTGCTACTACTACTACTACTACTTCTGCTGCTACTGCTGCTACGACGACGACGCAAGAACGAAACCGATAGACTAGTTGTTCATTTTAGAACATGGACTTTTAACACTGGCGTCATGTCTAAAAGACGTCAGTGTTAGAGTTTGACGTTTATGGAATGAAACACGAATGGAGACCTGATGAAGTAACACTGAGGATTGTAATGAAGTAATATTGTAGAATTTAATAAAGCAATATTGTGTGAAAAACACATTGTGTAATTAACGAAGACATAATGATTGTGTCTTAAATGAAGCGATATTGTGTCTTTGATGAAGTAACAACGTGTATTTAGTAAAACATTAACATCGCGTTTTTTTCAGTGAAGTAACTTTGTGTAATTAGTGAAGTAACACTGCGGATTTAGTTAAAGTAACATTGTACTTTTGGATTTAATGAGCTAATATTGTATGCCTGCTTCATGAAGAGCGTCAACGCGTGAAAGTGATATTACGTTCCTGCTTTATGAAGAGCGTCAACGCGTGAAAGTGATATTACGTTAACTCCACGACTTTATACTGGGGCCTGGAAAGTCTATACAATGGACCTAATGCCAGCGACTGTAACATAGCCGAGCTCGCTAATACACGAACACTTGTCCCACCGTCTCGCCGTAGCTCAACGGTTTAGCGTGCGCATGGCATACCGATGACGCAAGTTCGAATCTCGTGGTGGGCAGGATAGTGGTGCACACCCTTTTTAACTGACCAGCATAACAGCATGTTTGCTCTGGTGGTTCAGTAATTGATTTAAGCCCTTGCCCTCTGTCTTCTACGATGGTTATATCCGTTTCTGCCATATCGCCATTGGTGGGTGTAGACGTTATACTTCAGTGTTCATTTATAACTACAAGGAAAAAAAGTTTAAACATTTTTTAACAGGATGTAATTGCTAATTTTCCTTTTATTGTTGCTGAAGAAGCCGATGATTTGTTGGCGATGCTGTTGTTATTATTATTGTTGTTGTTGATGGTGGTGGTATTAGTGTTAACGACGACGATGGCGATGATAATAACGACGATGATGACAATGATGATGATGTTATTGTTGTTGTCAGCAGGGTGGTGGTGATGACAACAACGACGATGACGAAGACGATGATGATGATGAATGATGATGATGATGATAATGGTGATGATGATGATGATGATGATGGTGATTAGGATGATGATAATCAAGGGGATGATATGTGATGCTGCTTGGTATGCTGTCGAGTTGCCGTTGCCGTAGTGGTAGTTGTATGAGTAGCACAACTACCACCGTCTCAAAAAGGAGAGAAGATGAACAAGAAGAAGAAACGGGAGAAGGAGAGAAGGAGGAAAAGAGAGAAGGATGAAAAGAGAAGAGTGGGAGAAGGAATAAGAGGAAACGAATGAGTAGAAGACAAAAGAGGAGGAGGAGAAAGTGGAGAGAAAATGATGATCAGAATAAGGAAAATAAGAAGGCGGAGGAGGAGGATGAAGAAGGTGGAGGAGGAGAAAGAGAAGGAGGAGGAGTTCTTTTTCGACGGAGTCTGTTCTGGCTTTTCATTTCTCGCCTCTTCCCTAGGTAAAGAGTATTCCGCTCTTCTGCAGTGGGGAGAAGAGTGGTCATTATCTATTGTCGTTTGCCTACCGCCATGCTTCCTTCAGCCAGCAGTCTTTTCTTCTCTCAAGGAATTCGCCTGGAAATTTGAAATACAGGGACAAAGGTCGGTGGTACATCAATAAAAGAAGAAGAAGAAGAAAAAGAATACAGGGACAAAGGTCGGTGGTACATCAATAAAAGAAGAAGAAGAAGAAGAAGAAGAAGAAGAAGAAGAAGAAGAAGAAGATGATGATGATGATAATGATGATGATGATGAGATGATGATGATGATAATGATGATGATGATGATGATGATGATGATGATGATGACGATGATGATGATGATGATGATGATGATGACGATGACGATGATGATGCAGAATAAGCGAAAGAAGAAGTAGATACGATTCTGAGAATGTTTATGTGAATGAATGTTGATGTTATATCTGAGGTTTTATTCATTGATTATGATATTGTCCTTGTCGCGGTTCGTACTTATGTTACATTGGTCGCAAATCAAACTTCTTTGTGTGGAGAAGGGGACAGTAAATCATGTTGTATCTTGTAGATATATCGCCTTACTCGTCCTCGTTCTAAGTCATGTGGGACGATCGGTTGCATGCAATGCAATGCAAAATCATATTTTTGTTCATAATAAATATTAGTCTAAACTCCCTTTGGGTGGAGTGGAGAGTGGGAGATGGCCGAGAAAGGGGGGTGGGGGGTGGAGAGGAGAGTGGCGCACTTCCCCGGTAAATAAAATAAACAAAAAATTATAATAAATATCGGTTTACTTCACATTTAAGTACACTAGAATCCTGTGTAAAGCCTGGATTTTACAATGGCCTAAATTCCAATTCAATACAAAGAAATACTTAATATTAAAACAAAAAAGGGGTGGGGGTGGGGGTGGGGGTGGGGGTGGGGGTAGTGATGGTTGTGAAAAGGCTCCATCGTTCCTGCGCGCGTTTCAGCACCAGCAATCGTGCATCAACAACGGACGCGGATGGCCAATTGTAATGGGTCAATCATTAGGAAATAATTGCACTCAAAAAATCGTTTTACGTTGGGAAATTGCAATGTGATAATTGCTAGCAATCAGTGCTGGCCATGTTATTTTATTTTGAACAGGGATTGATGGGTTATTTTGTGGGATTGTATTTCTAATGAAGCTTAACTCATTTAAAGCAAGCCTGAATGATATGTGAAACTTGGTTTGGGATTACGTTTCCATCAAAATTAGTATTATTTTTATTTCGTTTGCGAAGAAGACCTCGTACAGTGCATGCCCCTTTCTGTTTTTAAATAACCTAAAAAAGAGCAAGCTACCTTTCTCTATTAAACATCCATAGTAGAGTCAGCTCCCTCTCTTAACCGCGGGGGAGGGGGAGGGGGCGGGGGGGAGGGGAAGGGACGAAGGAGGCAAGACATTTTCGGGGGAGGAGGGGGGGGGGGGGGGTCCGTGAGTAGTGGAGGCACGGTGGCCTAATGGTAGGCCTACAGCTTTGGCTTGTGGATCTGAAGGTCCCGGGTTCGAGCCCAGGCCGGGGCATTGTGTTGTGTCCTTGGGAAAGACATTTTACTCCCGTTTCCTACTCCTTCGGATGAGAGTATAAACCGAGGTCTAGTCTGTGTCGCATACATTCCATCATAACGGACTTTAAAGACCCTGACGCTCATGTCCTAGACGGGTGAGTGCCGGTGACAAGAACACACCCAGCATGCACTTAGGTCCTTCTCCCCCATCCCTGGCTGCCCAGGATTGTGCTCAGTTGTACGGGCGTCAGACCATGCGCCCAAAGGCTGCGGGTGGGCGTCTCGGGCGGCTTGAGTTAGATCCTGTATCGGCCAGCGCCTTGAGCAGCTCTTGAGCTGGTAAAGCGCTATATAAGAACGATTAAATAAAATAGTGGGAGGGGAAATTATTGATATACTATTTTTGTAAATGTAAAGGTTATTAACACAAATGATAGCATCGTAGTATTATTTGGAATGTATGTTTGTATGTGTGTATTTTGTATATGCGCACGCGCGTGCCTGTGTGTGTGCGTGTGTGTGTGTTTGTGTGTGTGTGTTTGAGAAAGAGAGAGAGAAAGAGAGAGCGAGCGAGCGAGTTCGTGTCCCATGCCCATCGAAATCATATCCGTCTCACAAAATTGATCTTTAAAAAAAAAAAAAAAGCATATTTATTTGAAGAAAAATCATTGTTACAACAAATTAGATCGCGCACCGTGGTTAACTCCCGCATCATTGATGAGAAAAACAGTCTCATCTACGTGTTTACATCTTTTTGGCGACGTCACCACAGTGTAATTCCTGACAACTGTGACAATCAGTACACAGTATTATTGCTTATGTTGATTATAGTTTGATACAGTTATACATTGACCTACTGAGATTTATATTAAACTGAGATTATTTATCTAGCACTGTTGCAACAAAATAATTTTTTATAAGTCCCGAGTGGTAAATGTAGAATATACATTATGTCTGTATGTATTTTTTAAAATTATATTTTAACTGTTTAAAAAGGGCATTGACATACGTGTGATAGAACTAGAGTGCGTAAATAGGTGTTTGAAGGAAAAGACGAAGTGTAAGAGTACGCAAGTGATTAGATTTATAGAATGTATATAAATTTAGTATTGACTTTTTAGCTCTGTTAAATGTTATAACATGATTGTTTTCTATTATATGTTTTATGTTTTATATGCCTGACATACATTGCTGTGAAGTTCCTTATGGGATAATAAAGATTTGTTGTATTGTATCACCCCTTGGGGTCATGAGCAATCTTGCCACTGTAGATTGTTCAAACCTATAAAGGGAACAGTGAAAGCCACAGTTGAAAACCTGTCTTTCCTTTATAGGCAAGACAGATTCACTGCGGCAACAGTACCCCCGTTGGAGTGCCGGGGTTTTTCAGTATAAATAGTATCCCCACTTTATGGAAATTTAGTGCTTTAAATTCCCACTGTCGCTGTCTTCCTCATTTACTCTTTCCTATTCCTGCTCTGTCCTTCACTCTGCTATACTATCTTCTTCTTCGCTAGATCAATGACCTACCTTTTTTCTTGAAAACTCTTCCTGGACAAGACTCCTTGTTTGTGTATGAGGTCTGTTGGATCAGCTTGGGAGTGTTGGACGCTTTCTGCCGGGTGGTCACTAGGGCTTCCTATGATTGTACTATTTAGCACTATAGGCATTTTATATGTATGTGTTTCATTGATGATTTATAATGATGTTTGTATTCTATTTTGTTTTTGTAACCGGGGTGTTCGCGTAGTTGAGGTCAACCCTCAGCCGTCCCCCGCGTGGGATTGTCTTTATTGTAAAGTGACTGGCCGGTGGAGGGCATTCAATTTTCCCACTAGGGTTGTTTCGGCAGACCTTTTATGCGGATTGGGGGTTGTCCGGTCCTGATTTGGCTCGGAGGAGTCCGCTGGACCTAAAGCAAGAATCAATCAATGTTGTATTGTATTGTGACGTCATTATTTTGTTTTGCGTGGCTATTGTGCTAAAAACAATGCACGTTTTTTGCGTGCTTACCCAAGCTATCAAATAGCTCTCTCTCTCTCTCTCTCTCTCTCTCTCTCTCTCTCTCTCTCTCTCTCTCTCTCTCTCTCTCTCTCTCTCTCTCTCTCTCTCTCTCTCTCTCTCTCTCTCTGCCACCGTCCGAAAGTTTTTTTAAAATCCTCTAGAGGGAGAGGGGGGGGGGAGAAGGGGGAGAGGGGGAGAAAGGGGATAAGTGGCAAAAAGATACGTTTTCCCCGCCTACCCCCCTCCCCAACCCAGGCCCCCAGGTACAGTAGAGAGGGGGGGGGGGGAGGAAGCAGACTGCCCCACCTGCCCCCTCCCACCCCCAACACCCTACCCATTCCCGGTTCCGACGCCACTGTTTTAGTATAACCAGAGGTTGTTTTCACGACGAAAATGAAGCAAACAAGGATTACAGGGTTAAAACCAATATAAAACAGTCCACTACCACTCATACTGAGGATAATAAATATATAATGTTGTTAACTTGAACCAATATTCAATGTTGCCCGAGTTAAAATGGTTGGTGGATTGGTAAGACCAACAGTAACAGGAGAAAGAAAATCGTAAGAACGTTATTACCTTAGTAATACTATACGACGTGAACTTTAATAATTGTCTAGAGCTGTACCATCTATTGCGACAGAAATGGTTATACAAAAGAAGTGGGTGCCTAGTGCGCCGTGAGTACAATCCTGTATCTTCCAGCACCTTGAGCAGCTCTTAAAAGCGCTATACAAGAGCGAATAAATAAAGAAAGAAGAATCGACGGCAGAAAAACAAAGTTCTGAGTTTTCGAAACGCCGATACTTTGGTCAAGAAACTAATGACGGAAACAGTGACCTCAATGACTCGTAAAGTAAATTGTACAAATTTAGCTATACATGTAATTATTCAAAACTGAGATGATTTTTATTAAAAACCAGATGAGGTAAACAAGGAACAGGGAAGATTAATTTAAGAAAAAAAGAAAAAGAGAGCAATATACTTAGCCAACATGTACGTTGCGAAAACATTTATCTGGAGTCCAAAGCCAACAGTTACCATCGTCACGGCAAAACGTAGCATAATTATATTGAAAGGTAATGGGGTTAGTTAGTCATTGTTTATAAGGTCCAGCGGACTGCAGAGAGCCGAATCAGGACCACAACTTGGTTGAAAGAGGACTCACCCCTGATTCATATAAAAGAATTGCTAAAACAACCCTAATGTAAAAACGTATATGATGATGATGATGACGATGATCATTGTTGTTAAGGTGGCGACGTGTTGATTCATCCTTAACGCTAACGCAATAGGACGTTAAGCTTCGTTATTCCTCCTTCCTAATGGTAGCACTGAAGGCAACTCCACCAGCCGGTCTCTTTGGGATAACGGAACTTGAAATGGATTGAATATATACAACAGTATTTCAAGCACGGGATGAGTGAGGGTAATGGAGGAAAGGGGGAGGGGGAGTTGCACCAACACGTTTTATACGCTAATTTTCGGTTTGCGTTAGGGTATATGGTCAAACCGCTGAGTTTTGACAGGCACTATTGCGGTTTTATTTTTGGATGGGGAGGGGGGGTAGGTGAAAGACTGAGAGTGTTCATGCACATGCACCCAGTGCACCCCCTTCCCCCTTCGTCCGCCCCTGACATATGCTCAAACACACACACACAAACACACCCACCTACACACACACACACACACACACACACACACGCACACACACACACACACACTACGTCTATGCATTACAAAAACCTTAGTTTGCTATTCCAAAAGTACAATAATAAATAGCCTACTACAATGGAAGTAGGAACCATAACTCTGTGTTCCACAACGAAGAGTTGCGGTCCCTTTCTAAACGTGATTATCCAGTGTTCGATCAACGAACCTACAATAATAGGCCTACTTTAGTGGTATAAACCACACTTTCTAATACTATATAGTAATGCTATGCCAATGATGGATAATTTTAACTTGCAAAGAAAGAGATAAAAAAAAAATTCAAAAGGACCACATTAGTGAAGCATTTGAACGCTTTTTTTGTCCCCTCCTCAAGTACTTTCAGAACGGTGTAGTAATATCCGTGTACCACAACGGAATGACTTTATGCCCAACACAATGAGTTACAATGCGCCCCACACCACACCGCCTACCCTCAACCCGCTCTTTAAAATATTGTCTGGCGTACTTTTATAAGTATTTTGATGCGTTACGCTTTGAAGTTCTTCAAAGACACAACTCCTAATAACCTGCTGCATGGAAAAACCACCAAATGGTAGCGTATAATAGTTCAGATTACTGTAGCCTGTGCTCTTTACAGAACAATTTTTAAAAGTAGTCAATAGTGAATAATGCCCTGTGGGTTCCGGCATTAAATAGAATAGACCCAACGTTTCCCGGCGTGTCGTAAGAGGCGACTAACAGGGGTGATGTTAGCACGGCATCACTGGGCGAAAGTCTTCTACACAGAAGTCATCGGCCAGGGCGGAGGAACCTCACGTTACTACAGGTTCAACGACCAAGTGCTCAGGGCCAAGGCGAGCCACACTGTATTCGTGGATTTCGGTTGTGGCCAACAGCCTGGAGAGGATTGGGCACCGCCAGGTCTTTTTTGCCCAAGACACACTACATGATGACACTATCCACTAATTCCATACCGGATCGGTCGTCGCCCGGCTCATAGTGAATGAATGCGCTTTAAAGTTTAATGTATACACCCACCATTCGCGACCTGGCCGACAACGATGAGGGGTAGGGATCTAAATCAACATTATCTTACATAGCAATCATACTACTGAGATCTTGCCCACCACCGGGTTCGAACCTGGATAATCGGTGTGCAACTCGGAGGTCGTAGGGGAACCACAGATAATCGTTTGACCAACGTACTCCATCTTTCATTGTCCACAGCAACTCTGATGGTTTCGCTCAGTGTCACCTTCTGCTTCTACCTCCTTGCACTGTGCTTTGCAGGATGGTCTTTGTAAGGTCTGATGATCTGGTGACGTGGCCATACCATCGGAGTTTCCGTTTTTTCACCACTGTGAGCAGGTCATCGTGCTGTCCAATGGCTTGTGTGATGATCTGTCGAACTTCGTCGTTGGTGATGTGCTTGGTATAGGAAATGCCCAGAAGTTTCTGTAGCACCTCATCTCCATGCTTTATATTCTTCGTTGTAGATCTGCTGTGAGGGTCCATGCTTCGCAAGCGTATAGGAAGATGGAGGTGGCAAGGGAGCGCAGCAGTCTTACCTTGGAATGTAGGCTGATGGTCATGTCTTTCCAAATTGGCTTCAACCTTGCCAGGGCAGCAGTTGTTTGTGCGATTTTGGAGAGGACTTCCTGTCGGGACCCACTATCTGATACAATGACTCAATATTTGAAGCTCTGCACTGTGTTGGAGGATTGGCCTTGGACTTTAATGTCCATGTTGATGCCATTAGTGTTGTTGGTCATCATTTTGGTCTTCTCTGCACTTACTTCCATTCCATAGGCTCTGGAGATGGAGTCAAGCCTCTGTACCAGCTGTTCAAGTTCTTGTACCTCTCCAGCCAATCCATCAATGTCATCCGCAAAACGAAGGTTGGAGATTGCCCTATCCCCTATGCTTACTGTGCCTTCGTGACCTGCAAGGGCATCTGACATGATGCGCTCTAGGAAGATGTTGAAGAGTGTTGGAGAGTGTAGGCATCATTGACGCACACCGATTGTTGTTCTGAACCAGTTTCCGATGGCACTGTTATGGAGGACTGCACTGGTAGCCTTGTCATATAGGCTTTCGATGACTTCAATAATGTTAGGGCTGATGTTGTACATTCTCATGGTTGCCCACAGAGCTGCATGCCAGACTCGATCAAACACCTTCTTGAAGTCTACGAACACATGATATAGATGTTGTTGGTGCTGTAGGTATTTCTCGCAGATTATTCTGAGGTTGAAAATCTGTTCAGTGGTACTTCGCCCTGCCCTGAATCCTGCTTGTTCTTCAGCAATGATTTGTTCAGCTTGGGGTTTCAACCTGTTAAGTATTATTTTTAGGAGGACCTTGCTGGGATGGCTGATGAGGCTGATGGTGCGGTAATTTTCACACTCCTGAAGGTTACCTTTCTTTGGAAGAGTGATGACAAGCGAGTAGGTCCATGGTGTAAGCCACTCCCCACTCTGCCAGATCTAAGTTATATTCCAAATATTCAAAATATGAACAATACACTAAGCCGTCGCGCCTAGAATTTAAAATTAAAATTAAAAGCAAAATAAAAGAGAGGTTATTATTAATTTTGCTAATTAAAATAATTAGTAATTAAAAAAAAGAAATCTAAAAGAACACGAGCACTAAACATTAACATCTGACACTAACCCAGTTAGGGAAGAACGAACTTTAAACAATCCTTCTACGAACCTTCCAAATAAGACATTTAATGATAATGGAAACCATCAACCCCACACGCGCAAAATCCAATCTGATATTTTATCCAATCGGTCACGGCGTCTCCTTTTTTTATGGCCATCGCAGATTATTTAACCTGTTGTCTTTCAGCAACTTTGTGCAATTTTCCTAAACTGTGAACAAAGAGATATCAGGCAAACTGCTCTTTGGAGCGCTGCCATGAAATATTACCGTTCATGGATGTGTGGCCTACATACCCTTTTTATTACCCAAAACTTTTTTTTTGATGATGATGATGACGTTGAGGATGATGATGACGATAAAGAATAAGAAGATGAAGAAGAAGAAGAGAAAGAAAGAGGAGGACAAAGAGAAGAAGGAGGAGAAGAAGAAGAAGATGATGATGATGAATGAGGATGAAGAATGATGATGATGATGATGATGATGATGAAGATAATGATGATGATGATGAAGACGACGACGACGATGATGATGATGATCATGATGATAATGATGATGATAAATAAAAAGAAGACGATAACAAAAGGAGGAGAAGCCTCGGAAGGGGAAGAAGAAGAAGACTGATGATGATGATGATGATGATGATGATGATGATGATGATGATGATGATGATGATGATGATGTCCATTTATAACGCACGTTTCCCAATTTATTCTGGAATGCTGAGGGCACATAAGGGAAAAATACAAATAATTATTTCTAAGAAGCAGAAGAAGAAGAAGAAGAAGAAGTTTCTTTCTTCATGGGTTCTTGTCTCCAAGAAAATATTTGACCCTCCCTTGTGAATGTTGAAAAAAAGAAAAGAATATGCCCCACAGAGAGAGAATGTGTGTGTGTGTGTGAGAGAGAGAGAGAGAGAGAGAGAGACGGGGAGAGGGGGGGGGAGAGAGTGAGTGAGTGAGAGAGAGAGAGAGAGAGAGAGAGTTAGTTTTGAAACTTTCCAAACTTCGAAACATTTTTTTTATTAGGGATACAGATTTTAGACTAATGATACAGTCTGATCTTCCAAACCTGTCCCGTAACAAATTAACATAGTAAAGAACCGTTAACATTCATTAACTTAGAAATCATATAACTCTCACACACTCACATGCACATGCAATCATTATCAGCATCTTCATCATTATCTTTAAACAATTTTAGGCAACCACCTCTCCCCCTCCCTATCCCTCACCATTATAATAATGTAGCCGAGTGGAGTGTTTGACTCCCGTCTCTCGGCCATCAACCTTGAGAACACGGCCCAACCCGAGCTGTTATTTTCATGTATCCCTCTAAAGAGGGACATAAAAATATTTGTCCTGCAAGGCGGTGAAGCGTGGTTGGTAGTACCGGGTTGCCGGCTACTAGTGCCACTTCACTTCGCTGCAAAGCCGCTGCCACCGACTTGCATAAAATGCCTGCCGACAATGTAGTCCCGTTCACCACCAAAAGCAAAAGGCGAATGGTCAGCCGGGGAGAACAAATGTAGTGTTGCCACCCAAGGCTAGTCTAACCAAGAAATTCAAGGTAGACAATTTCTCTCCCGAGCCTCAGCTAGTCGCCTCCCCTTCCGCTACAATAATAATTTACAAAAAAGAAGAAAAGTTTATTATTATTATTACTATAATTACAATCACTACCATCGGAAACTGGTTAAGAACAACAATCGGTGTGCGCCAGGGATGCCTACTCTCTCCAACACTCTTCAAAATTTCCTAGAGCGCATCATGTCAGATGCCCTTGTAGATCACGAAAGCACAGTCTACATGGGGGAAAGAGCAATCTCCAACCTTTGTTTTGCGGATGACATTGATGGATTGGCTGGAGAGGAACAAGAACATAAACAGCTGGTACAGAGGCTTGACACCACCTCCAGAGCCTATGGAATGGAAATGAGTGCAGAGAAAACCAAAATGATGACCAACAACACTAATGGCATCAACACGGACATCAAAGTCCAAGGCCAATCCCTCAACACAGTGCATAGCTTCAAATATTTAGTAGCCATTTTATCAGACAAAGGACCCAGACAGGAAGTCATCTCCAGGATCGCACAAACAACTGCTGCCCTGACAAGGTTGAAGCCGATTTGGAAAGACAGGACCATCAGCCTACATTCCAAGGTAAGACTGCTGCGCTCCCTTGTCATCTCCATCTTCCTATACGCTTGCGAAGCATGGACCCTCACAGCAGATCTACAACGAAGAATTCAAAGCATGGAGATGAGGTGCTACAGAAGACTTCTGGGTATTTCCTATACCAAGCACATCACCAACGACGAAGTTCGACAGACCATTACACGAGACATTCGACAACCCGATGACCTGCTCACAGTGGTGAAAAAACAGAAACTCCGATTATATGGCCGCGTCACCAGATCATCACGTCTTACAAAGACCACCATGCAAGGCACTGCTGGCAAACTTGCTCTAAGGAGGAGTTGGAGCTAATGATGCAGGACCTAATATGTGCGTGTTCTTGCCGATGTGGTAAAATGTTGGATAGCGTGATACGGGCTTTTGGAAAACAAAGTTGGGCCTCTGAAATGATCTTACTGACTGCCCAGAAAATGGTCACGCTTACAGTCATTGATCCCAACGTGTAAGACCAGGGTAGTGACGGTAGGGTGGGCTGGGTTTGCTCTTCGGCTTTCCAATACGGATGACCTGTCTAGTCCAGAAATCGAGATCACTTGAGACTTCTCTTTGACCACTGACATCTTGTTTTGATGAAGACCTGCTACCACGGAGTCTCCCAGCACCAGTGTTTCTGTGTCTGATCTGAGACCAAAGATTTGGGGCCAATCGGAATTTGGTGTAATGGTTTCAGTCCTGGAATTTAAAGGACAGGTGTAGTCAGACACACTCACAACTGGCGACGTCTCAGCGCACGTGCTGCAGCTTTCTAGAGCGACTGGGCCATCATCAGTGTCAGACGTATTTGCAGGCTTAGGGTTCAGTAGAATAGGTGGCTTGGAATGAGGTCGTGGAATGGGTTTTATGACGACCTGTTGGGAAGATCTGGAATGTGACGGTGGGTTTTGTTTTACAACCGCAGGGTTGGAGTTGGAAGGTTTGGAATGCGGCTGTTGGTTGTGTTTTACAGCAGCATGGACAGGTTTGTCGGATTTGACGGCTGGGTTTGGAGTGGATCTGGTTGAAAGAGAGAAAGAGAGAGAGAGAGAGAGAGAGAGAGAGAGAGAGAGAGAGAGAGAGAGAGAGAGAGAGAGAGAGAGAGAGAGAGAGAGGCAGACACAGAGAGTGAGAGACACTGAGAGACAGAGACAGAAAGAGAGAGTGGTGGAAGAATATGGCTATGATATAAGAAAGGTGATGATGATGATGATGATGATGATGATGATGATGATGATGATGATGATGAAGTAATAGTAATGATGATGATGATGATGATGATGATGATGATGATGATTATGATGATGATGATGATGATGATGATGATGATGATGATGATGATGATGATGATGATGATGATGATGATGATGATGATGATGATGAAGAAAACGAATCTGCGCCACATTGCATTGGACCGGTCTTCCCCATGATGATGCCATCAGCCACATAAAAGAAAGAACAACAGTTTTGCTAATGAACGAGCACTCTATGTGTTTCATTATCGCCTCCTTTGACGCACAAAATGGCGGCGCTTCTAATTGCTGCCGGTCGCCTGTTGCGCAGAAAACCGCAGCGTGGGTGGGTCTTCAAGAGGCTAGTACCCGAGAAAGTGGGACTACGATTTTATTTATTTATTTATTTATTTACAACACAGGCATTACACGCTGAAAGTGGATCTTCAGTAACAAAGTGGTAAATAGCGTACAGCCCTATGTGCCATAAATAGGCACCATGCACGCTGAAAGTGGATCTTCCATAGCAAAGCGGTATTATAGATAGTATACCTACATGTATGTAGCATAGATAGAAATGGTGGAATCAGACTGTGACTTTAAACAAACGAATGGGCCCCTCAGACGGTTTATTCTCAAACGTCAGTTCCCAGACGCTGTCCTCAGTACATCACCAACCATGGAATGATCTGTATAAACTGAAAACTCACAACCATTGCTTGATTTGTACCTGTGTGAAATAGGAGTATGCTATGTTGTGTGTGCGTGTGTGTGCGTGGTGTGTTGTGTTGTGGTGTGTGTAGATTTGGATGTGAAGTTTAACATTCTTAATCATTCTCATCATTTTATTTAATGCTGTTAAATTGTTTTAATACTGTATTTTGTTTTACTTTACTTTTACTTACTTTACTTTTACTCGTTAGATCTAAATTAGCATATGGCCAAGAGGCTTATTTCTCTGCCCCTACATGCTATATTAAAAAGTTACAGAGTTTAGATAGTAAGGCTATAAAATTGGCTCTAGGAATTCATATACACACTAACACAATACGTGCTTATGAAACAGCGGGAGTTATGCCTTCAGACGTTTGGAGAAAATTATCGTGTGCAAAATATGTTCTAAGAGCAACTGCAATACAAAACAGTACGAATGAGGAACTATATTCCCCAAATTTCCAATCAGACTTAAAGCGCGGCCATCTATACCAACGTACACGCTAACACGTTTCACACACTCTCACGCACACAACGCACACATCTTTCACAAAAACATGCGGTTTAAAGGCAAGGAGGTCGCTGTTAGAAAACGAAAAGGAAATCGATTTATTTTATTTTGGCATTTTTTAGACTGACTGCATCTAATACCATTATTGGACGGAGGGAGGAAACCGGAGTACTCGGAAAAAACCCACGGTGACCTCGGAGACCTGAATATCCAAATTAGAGAGAAGTGAAACGTGTCTGCTGCAATACCGAGTGCCAGTCAATGATCTGCCAAGCTTAACGTTGAGGCATAACATTATGCATGCCACACCTGTCTCTAAATCCTGGCCTATATCCATATTGCAAAACGATTATGAAGGGAGAAATGACTGTAGCCGAGCGGAGTATTTGACTCCAGCCTCTCGGCCACCACCTTAAGAACACGGCCCGACCTGCACTGTTATTTAAATTTATCCCTCATAAGAGGAACATAAAAATATTTGCCATGCAAGGCGGTGAAGCGTGTTGGTAGTAAACCAGTTTGCCGGCTACTAGTGCCACGGCATTCTCTGCAAAGTCACTGCCACTGACTTGCATTAAATGCCTGCCGACAACGTAGTCCTGCTCACAATCAAAAGCAGAAGACGAATATCAGCCGGGGAGAACAAATGTCCTGTCGCCTTGTCCTGCATAACCCAATGATCACTCCAAAGTATTCTGCACGGTAGGAGCCACCCAAGGCTAGTCTAACCAACAAATGGAAGGTAGACAACCTCTCTCCCAAGCTTGAACCAGTCGCCTCCCATTCCCATACATGACAATGTATCGATGTTTACAAGTGTCTTATATTTTCATTGGCCATGTAGAGTGTGCCTGAAAAGGATATAGCATGATAACTGACCAATGGCTTTTTTTTCTAGCAAAGCTTGGAAAATAAAAGTCGTAAGAATACTTCCACGGACTACTTACAATTGTCTAGGCTATATAAAAGATTAAAAAAAATTCTGTCGACCCTCTGTATTGAAGGCGAGCTTTAGATGTAGATGATCAGCCCGATGAAATCATTGTTGATGGCGCAATTTTACTTCCCGACAAGGCTTACTAGAACTAGAAGGCGCTAATTTAATAGCACATTTTTTAAAAAAATGTAACATATCTGATCGTCGTCAAAAGAAAGTAAAAATGCACGACCACATTGCAAGGTATTGTTTGACCCGCATGTCAATATGAGCCTGTCCTCGATTCAGTTCATAAAGCTATGGTTTAGTGCACAGGACAGGGCTGTCTTTTGCTAGTATTTACTTTAGATACCGCGATCACAACAATAAAGCTGAGGAAATATGAAAATTCCTATTTCTGTGCGGGATGCTAACAAAAACATTCTCCATTAGTACTGGATTTTTTTTTTTTAATTGCGACGTAGGCAACGTTGTCAACTTCCAATCTATATGACACGATAGACCAACTGTCAACGTGACGTGTAATGCTACTTTTCGTAAAATTGATAGCATCTGCCAAGAGTATTTTTAAGTGGTTAAATAATCACAAGGGCGAAGGCGTGAAACTTGAAAGCTTGCTGAGAATTAAAATGCACTGCAAACTTGTCCAATGCGTGAACTACTTTGTTAGGGCGCATTATTTGGAATGTGTTGCATGAAGTGATCTTTGACATAGCCTACGAACAACTCTGGGGCTAAATGTATGACGGTGCGACTGCTTGTCGTATGACAAGCGCCTAGGAGTCTGTTAGCTCTCGGTCCCACAAGTCTTGTCTGTTATTCACAAGCACCGGACAGCCTCGCCGATAGCTAGCGGGGTAGTTATTTTTTGTGTGGAAGGGAATCTCCAAGTTTCCGGTCCATCTGCGCTAGCTCTGAACGCTGAATTATTCCTCGGAATTTCATACCATGGAAGCATGGCTCCCCATACGATCTCTCTAAGATTTGACTACCAAAAGTAGGTTTGTCTCTTTTATTTCCAGCAAATCTAATCTTTTAGCTAATCAGCTGACAGAGACCAATCAAATCACGTTTAACGAGTACAAAGCTTTAAAACGGCGAAACTTACGATAGTGCACGCTTCCTCTAAATCCGTCCTGTCTCTCTCTCCCAGTTCTCTCTTAATTTACCCTCTCTCTCTCTCTCTCTCTCTCTCTCTCTCTCTCTCTCTCTCTCTCACACACACATACACACACACACACACACACACTGACTCCATCTCTCTCTCTCTCTCTCTCTCTCTCTCTCTCTCTGTCTGTCACAATCTCTCACAGTTTTGTTTGTGTCTCTCTTTCTGTCTCTCTCTTTTCTGTCTATCTGTCGGTCTCTCTGTGTCTGTGTGTGCGCGCGCGCGGCGTGTACGCAAACATGCGCAGAACATCGGTATTTTATTTTTAAACGTCTTCCGGCTGTTGCAAAGCATAAAAACAGAAGAACATAGCCTGAAATAACCCGTTGAAGAACAACAGACGGAGGGGAGGAAAAGCTCAAGAAAGAAAGAAAGAGAGAAAGAAAAAGGGTTGTTTCACTAATTGTGCCATTAGGGCACGCCTCTCTGATCACCAGCCTGCACGCGCTGCACAATCTGACACACAGAAAGGGTAGGTGTGTGGGAAGGGATGGGGAGAAGGGAGAGGAAACGGAATGGAGGAGAAAGAGGAGGCATAGTGCAGGGGCAGGATGGTTGGGGTGAAGCTGGAGAGAAACGTGTAGGAATGAACTGAAGAACGGAGCTGGATCTCAGACGCCATTTCCCCCATGCTTCATGCTTGTTGGTTTGGTTGGTTGTTTCATCAGCGCGTGTGTGTGTTTGTTTGTTCGTCACACTGCGTAGCTGAGGGCAGCAGAGGCCTCTCACAGGTCGCCTACGGGGAAAATCTCAGCTACAGGGCGTGCTTGGGTGTTTGTCTTGCGCCTTGATCGTACTTCTCACTCAAGGTTAAATTTGGGGAGGTGGTGGGGTGGGGGTTATTTGGAGGGATCGGGTAAAGGACTGTCGCCAGATTGAAGCTCTATACTATAAAGCGAATGCTTAATTTGAATTTTTCATTTTAAACTCGAGAGAGAAGTCGAAGTCGAAACCGTTAATAGGATAATAGCTTTAACTTGCAGCTAGTCCTTAATAAAAAACAAAACAAAAAACAAATATAAAACTATAAAAAGATTTCAGAACAAACAAAATAATTAACATAACATTGATTTGAAACTAAATCTTAACAGTGGTAAGAATTACAGAAATTATTAAGAATATTAATGTACCTAAATACATACACACACATACAACTACTTCCTCCCCCCCTTCATAAACCCCTTCCCTACTCCCACTCCCCCCCTCCCACCACCACACGCATACACATGCTAATCCACACCTCCAAAAAAATAAACTGTCGCAAGATAGAAAAGAACAAAAGGTATACAATCACTTAAATCTTAGGAGCAAGGGAACATAGAAATGTGTGGAATCTGATTTTAAACAATGTTAATGATTTACTTTCCTTGATCTTTTGTGGTAGAGAATTCCACATTCTTGGACCAGAATATGACAGAGATGTTTTAAATATGTTTAAACGTGATTGTGGCAATGTAAAATTATGTCTGAAAATTGAATAAAGAGATGATGATTTGCTAAAAAGTACTTTTAAATAATCAGGAGCTCTATTGTTTAATATTTTGTACATTAAAACGACACTATTGTAATTAAGATGCTTGTTATGGAGGAGCATACCAGCTATTTTAATTTTAAACCCGTTGTGATGAAAGTGTTGGAGATAAGTAATTTTGCAGCTCTGCTGGGAATAGAATTAATCTTTGTAAACAAGTCATGCATAACTTCAGTTATTTCGTTGAGAAAGTTTTACAAAGTTTTTAAATATGTGAATGCCACATGCTGTTGTTTTGGAGTACGCCTAAACGTTTATGACTTTTAATCTCTTTAATATTATTTCCATTCACGACTAAATTAAGAGAAAGCGGAGCCCGGCTGATGCTTTTGTCTAGTTGTTATTACATTGCTTTTGATTTAGCTGGATTCAGTGACATATGATTTAACCTGCACCAGTCAGCAACATTGTTAAATGCACCTTGTAGAGATTGCTGAATTTTAACTATGTTCCTTCCTTGATTTGCAATGTCATGTCATCTGCTAACATATGGCATTCAACAGAATTATCTGAGAGATGTAACGGTAAATCATTAATATAAATACGAAATAAAATAGGACCTAGAACCGATCCTTGAGGAACTCTATGCATTATATGGCATACAGAAGAATTTATTCCATGAATATGTACAAATTGCATACGTTCATAAAGATAGGAACGAAACAAATTTAAAGCAACTGAGCCATTGCGGTGCAATTCAAGTTTCTAAAGCAGTAAGTGGTGATTGGCGAGATCAAAAGCTTTGGAAAGATCAAGAAAAAGAACTCCTTACAAAGTAGATTTATTCATTGCAGAGAGCTATTTGTCAGTTAAAAGTGCCAGGGCAGTACCGCAAGAATGGTGGCTACGGAAACCAAATTATTGATGGGAAAGGCTAAGATCATCCATATATTTTGTTAGATGAGTGCGAATATGTCGTTCTAGGATCTTTGAAAGTGTAGACAACAGAGATATTGGCCGATAGTTATTAAGATTAGAACTGACTTTTGATTTAGGAAGGGGAATAACCTTAGCTTGTTTCCATGTGACTGGAAATGTATTTTTTACAATGCATAAATTGAAGATGTATGTAAGGGAGTTAATAATATACATGTAAAACAAAGAAACTTTTAATATCTTTTACTAATTTCATCTGAACCTGCCGATTTCTAATTAAGTTTTGATATGTATTTAGTAACTTTATTTACAGTAATGAGTAGTATTAACAAAGGTTGAAGAGTAACTTGCTCTTTTCTTACAAAATTGTGTAAGACAATCAGAGCAAGAGTACTGTGTATGTTTTGAGGAATCCGATTTCAGTACAGAAATAGCGACTGAAAGGAAATGTTTGTTGAAGTCATTAGCAGATAAATTGGAAGGAATTTCATTATAATTTGAAGATGAGCCTTTAATAAAAGAATTCAGTGCATGCCAAAGTTTAGAAATGTCTCTTTCCAGGCACAGTGCAAGGAGGTAGAAGAAGAGGGAGATTGAAAAAGAGGTGGGCCTCACTGACTGAACAGGACGTGTTTTGCGCACCTGTGGCAATGACAGTTTTCTTTTTCTTCATTTTACTTCTCTTAGCCATAATTTATATCAAAATGATATAAATGTTCAAATGTGCTATATCTCGATGCGCCAGTTGATATATTTTTCATAAAAATCAAAAGCCAGACTCTAGAGATATTTCACATTGTAGGTTTTCTTCATCAATCGCTTCAGTCATAGGCCTAACAATGAACGACCGCGTTTCAAGCAATCGGCAGCGCTCAGCATCACGAAAACGTGAAAAACCTGAATCGACCTCAAGTCAAGAAAATTCAACACTTGATTCTGCTGAATGTGACAACAAGCGATCCAGCAGTGCTAAAAAGAGTAAGCTTAACACAAAACCACCGAAATCTACTGCATCAATCCGACAGCATTTTCCAGTTGAAAATAGACCTACTCTGCAAAGACATGGAAGAAATGCTACGACGACGACGACGACAACAGAGAAGAATAAGATGACGATGGAATTACAGGACAACAATGAAGAAGACGATGAGGAAGAGGTGGGGGAAGAAGAGGTTGAGGGGTCGATGTCGGAGAGAGAAGGGCAGTACACAATTAGCCATGTGGTGAAAATGTTGGCGTCTATAAACACTACCATCGCAAACATGAATAGCAACATGACAACTATGGGGGAGTCTCTCGACAGCAAACTAACTTCACTGACCACTGAAGTTGAAAAACTACAGGGGGACATTTTCGATTTGAGGCAAAAAAATGAACAAATTGAACCAAAAAATGAAAGACTATGAAAAGACGGTAGAAGATTTGCAGATGAAAGTGAGAGAAGCAGGTGAATATTCCAGGCTTGCTAAAGAACGCAGTAATCACACAGAGCAGTACTCCAGGCTGTGGAATATCAAATTGTTGAACGTCCCTGAGAAATCAACAGCAGGCGAAGAAGGATCGAGAGAAAGCGAAAGACTGGCACTGAATATCTTTCATGACAAGCTTGCCCTCAAAGAAATCAGTGCTGCCGACATCGACGCTGCTCATCGCATTGGCGAGAAAAAGGCCGGTACCAGCAGACCCATCATCGTCCGATTCGTGTCCAGGAAGGTCCGACAACTGGTCATCCAGAACCGTAAGAAGCTGAAGGGGTCACCAGTGGTTATCGTTGACGACTTGACCAGACACAACTACATCTTGTTCCAGACTACGAGTAGCCACCCGGGGGCCTTAAAAAACCTGGACGAGTAACGGCGTTATTTTTGCTTTATCTCTTGACAAAAAGATTAAAAAAATTACTTCAGTCTCTGACATTAACGCAAAGTTATCAATTGAAGGTAAACCGAAAGCAGCACTGCGTCAACGGATGGAGGAACTGTCCAAGCGTAACTCAAAGTGGACTGATTTGTTCAAAAACCCTCCATTTCCAACTGACAGAGAACAAACCAACACAAAAGAAGTGATCAATGTGAATGCAACTGACGCCCTAAGTGATTGCTTATAAGGATAATATGTACTGGTTTTCTGTAGTCAGGTATGTGTTGTCTTTGCTTTTTGGATTTTTCCTAATTTTGTGATGCTGTTGTCCTATCAATTTTATCATTTGGCTAAATTTGATGGACGAAATTATTTGTAATGTCACATATCGTGGGTTATTACAAACCACCTGCATTGTACGTGCGTATACCCTAATTTTCATGATTATGTTTTGATTAATTTTTAAAGATCTTGATCATTGAAGATATTTTTTCTCCCCTTTCTTCTCCTGCAAACTGTATCTACGAGATGAGTTTTTCCGCCTTTTATATTTCATCCTATACAGTATTAAGTCGATTATTTTTGTTGGTCAACTTACAGACTCTCATTCGTTAATAAATATTAACAGCATTATATTGTCAAACACCTATGTCCTCTAGCACTTAATTTTTTTTTTGTTGTTGCTATTTTTAATACCCTTGTTTCTTGCCTGTCCCATTGCACTGTGGTAGCTGCTGTGGTTCCCTCTCTCCCGCAATGTCCAGCTGTTAGTATCACCACTATCTGTAATGACTGTTGTGACCATTTTATTATTTATTACTTAATTGCCTGGACTCCACCAATCTCACTCCTATAGTATCAGTTCTCCTCTTTTCCCGATCTGGAATTGTGAATTATGTTATTTGTGATAATGATGAGTATAACGGCTTGTTTGTATTTGAGAGTGCACCTACATCGAGCTAGCTAGATATGAAGAAGACATTCACGGCCTCCTCTCTGGTGGTGATTGTTAGTATTCAAATGGGTCAAAATGTGTGTTTTGTGTGTGTGTGTGTGTGTGTGTGTGTAGGTGTGTGTGTGTGTATGTGTGTGTGTGAATAATTACACAATTTCTTAGAATGGATAGTTTGCAAGTATTGATTTGTATGATCACCATGACCGCATGAATTGATGATGAGGAGGAATATGGTTATGCTTGTTGACTGCAAGATTAACTTCGACTTTATGTGGTTACGATGATGATGACATTTATAATTGTTGTTGACTTGTTGATTTTGATGATGGGGAAAAAATCGATTGAACGAATGTCTTGTTGGGCGCCTGGTGAATCCGGGCAGTGGCACTGAGGGGGAGGGGGGAGGAGGGGGAAGAGTTTGTATGTTGCATTATGATAACAAGATGGTTTTGACTATTTAGCATGATAATTATGATACTACTGATGATGGCATGTCCTGTTTTGACTAGCCGTGTTGTTGTTTTTTGGTTGTTTTTTCCCATCTATTTGGCCGGTTTTTTTTAAAATTTAGTTTTCGCGTTTATTGATTTTATGAGACAACAGGATGCTCAAATAACTTATTTTGACGGAGAATTGTTGTTGTGTGTTTCCAGTCACATTATTACAGTTGCTTTATTTGTCGTTACATTTCACTTCTTTGTTGGTTTATGCATTTTTTGGGAAAGTGAGTTTTCGCGTTTATTGATTGTATGAGACAACAGGATGCTCAAATTACTTATTTTGACGGAGAATTGTTGTGTGTTTCCAGACACATTATTACAGTTGCTTTATTTGTCGTTACATTTCACTTCTTTGTTGGTTTATGCATTTTTTGGGAAAGTGTGTTAAAATACTAGTCGCCATTTACTGAGGTTATGCTTAATCACCTTCCCTTCTATTTTTTTCCCCTCTTATGTACATATTTTGCAGTTAGACTGGCCAATATAAAATCTTTATTTCTGGCCCGAGAGAGCGATGAGTTCAGCAATAGTAATTTTTTATATTTGTGTCAGTGTGAATGAAAGTTGTTGTTTGTTTGGTGTCCATGTAGGCCTATTACAGAACTGTGATGATACGTCACTAATTGTTACATGTATTGCAGAGTACAAAATTCTTCTCATAGTTTGGAAGAGTAATTTAATGATCCATGTATATTGTTTCCCTTTATTTCTATGTTCTTGTTTATTCAACTACGTATTGTATGAGTAACTTTGAAGAAATAAAAATATTTACTTTTAATGTTAACGGTATAGGTAATTTCAGAAAACGTAAAGACGTGTTTGATTATTTGAGAGGTCAGAATGGCAACATCTTTCTCCTCCAGGAAACTCACTTGTTGTCTGAGCATGAAAACCTTATCCGTTCTCAATGGGGCTTTGAATGCTTTGTTGCCGGACAGGATACAGCCAGTAATGGTGTTGCTATTTTGTTTCGAAACAATTTTGAGTATAAGCTACACAGTGTTATACGAGATTTACAGGGTCGATACATTATTATAGATTTAGAAATTTTGAACAAACGAATGACTCTAGCTAACATATATGCCCCAAGCTGCGGTGACCACCCTGATTTTTTTGATAAAGTATTTAGTGAAATGGTTGCTATGGATAATGACTCTATGGTTGTTGGTGGCGACTGGAACGTTACAATAAATCCCAAAATTGATTCAAATCACCCAAACAGCATGTACAAACCCAGAAGCAGACAAAAGGTGCTGGATTTTATAAATGAGTATGAGGTTGTTGATGTTTTTAGATCTCTGTATCCTGGCGTGAGAAGGTACACATGGAGAAGGTTCAACGGTTCACAGAGGAGCAGACTGGATTATTTTTTGATTTCTGAAGAACTGTGCTTAATTATTTCTGATGTTAAAATATGTCCGGGTTATCTTTCAGACCATTCAATGGTTGAACTGTCATTTAAGACCGATGTTGTTAAACGGCAACGTCCATTATGGAAATTCAATAATTCCCTGTTGAGAGATGCTAAATTTGTTGAGATTGTTAAACAAACTATTCTTGATGTTAAAAAACAGTATGCTGTGCCTGTGTACAATTTTGACTCTTTTCAGCTTGTTCACGATGCTGACGTATGTCTAACTATACATGACCAATTGTTTTTTGAGACTATCCTTTTAGAAATTCGAGGGAAATGTATTTCTTATGGAAGTTACAAAAAGAGAGAAGAAGTTAAAATGGAAGAGACTTTGATTCAAGATATTAAATTGCTAGAGGAGCACTTGTTAGATAATAATATCGAGTTGTTGGAAAACAAGAGAAGAGAACTCGTAGAATTAAGAAGAAAGAAGAGTGAAGGTATTATTATTCGCTCACGTTCACGGTGGATTAACGAAGGTGAAAAAAATACTAAATATTTCTGTAACCTTGAGAAAAGGCACTTTGTGCAAAAATCTATGCCCATTCTTCAGACTGATGATGGTAATGTTTTACATGATAACTCTGATATTGTAAAGGAAGTGCAGACTTTTTATAAGAATTTGTACGCCTCAAGAGAACGTGATGTTGTTGATGTTAATTTTGATACTTTAAATATAAAAGCTAAACTGTCTGATCTAGAACGTGAACAATTAGAGGGTCGGGTCTCTTTGCACGAGGTCTGTTCTGCTCTGAAAAATATGAAGAATGATAAGAGCCCAGGATCAGATGGCTTTACTGCGGAGTTTTTCAAATTCTTTTTCACTGATTTGGGTGAATTTTTAACGAGATCTATTAATTCTGGTTTCGAAAAAGGAGAAATGTCCATTACTCAACGACAAGGGGTAATAACTTGCATCCCTAAAGAGGGTAAAGACAAACGTTTTGTAAAAAATTGGAGACCTATCACGTTATTAAATACAGTTATAAAATTGCTTCCACTTGCATAGCTAACAGAATGAAATTGTTTTTGGATCAGTTAATAGGTGATCAGCAAAAGGGTTTTTTAAAAGGACGATTCATTGGTGAAAATATTAGACTGTTATATGATACGCTTGTTTATTGTAATAATAATGAGGTGCCTGGGTTGCTATTTATGGTTGACATAGAAAAGGCTTTTGATTCTGTGGCCTGGTCCTTCATCGATAAATGTTTATGTAGCTTTAATTTTGGTCCTGACATGAGGCGTTGGATCAGTACGTTTTATAAGAACATTAAATCTTGTGTCTATGTCAATGGTCATTATTCGAGGTGGTTTGATATTTTTAGAGGAACGAGGCAAGGAGATCCAATATCGCCGTATATATTTTTGGTATGTGCTGAGATCTTGTCCATCATGATTAAGAACAATAAGGGTATCAGGGGTATTAAGATTTTAGATGAGGAAATTTTGCTGTCCCAGTACGCTGATGATACAACTTTTTTCCTTGATGGCAGGAAAGAATCATTTGTTGAGTGTCTAAACGTCTTAAAGCTATATGCAGATTACTCTGGTCTAAAAATAAATTTTGACAAATGTACTGCTGTTTGGATTGGGTCCAAAAATTACTCTCAACAGAGGTTTCTGCCAGAACTGAATTTCCAATGGAATCCAGCTTCTTTTAAAGTTCTTGGTATAATTTTTTTCCGTGGATGAGTCCGAAATAGTAAAGTTGAATTATGATAATAAACTTGTCGATTTACGAAAGTTGTTTACTGTTTGGTCTAAACGAAATTTGACGCCTTTTGGGAAAATAATTGTTATAAAAACTCTCGCCGTTTCAAAGGTTACTCATTTGCTAATGAATTTACCAGACCCAGGCGCTGAGTGTTTGAATGCTATTAATAATATTCTTTACAAATTTCTTTGGGATAATAAACCGGATAAAGTTAACCGCACTCGTGCGTGTCAGGATTATACGCATGGTGGCCTGAAGATGTTAGACGTTAAATCGTTTATGTCAGCTTTGAAAGTTAGTTGGTTGACGCGCATATTGCGTGATTGTCACAAAGAAAGGGGTTGGGGGAATGGAGGGTAAGCTCTTAATCTCTAGCGCTGTATTACCTCCTTTGTTAGGCTAATGATGCGATGACATTCAAGAGATTAAGGCTAGGGCTACTAATTAAATGGGAGACAGTCAAAGGGTAGACGAGAAAGATGGTATACTACACTAGTTGAGAAATTCGAAAACAAAGGCCAGTCTGGGTAGGTGCAATTTCTAACTAGGAAGTTTTATTAAATCGAATTGGGTCGTCTATATTGAGTAATGCTAATAGTGAGTCACGGGATAGCGTCTGTATCAGTAGGGAGTAGCTCGGAGATATTCTGGGTGGATGATTTCGGGGGTACTAGTGCTACTGTGGACTGATATCATCACAGGGCAAGAGTGTATCTGGATAGTCTCTGGCCAGATGATCTTCGAGTGGTGATGCTCGTGGGTCGATAACTTAGCTGGTTATTGAAGGGCGGCGGTTGTTCCAAAATAGTCTGGTTGGTCAGTTGACCAGGCTTAGCGTGGCGTCACTTGGAATGCAGGTCAGTCGGTCACTCTTCTTGCGCAATGACCGAGGATGCCAATCTTGGTTGAGGTACAGGCGTAGATTTCAGCTTACGTTGCTAGCTGTCTGGGGAGTGATGAAATTCGGGGGAACGCTTCTCGTTGACTCCCTGGGTTGTCAGGGGCCTGCAGCGGGTCAGCGACTTAGAGATGATACAAGGCTGGGGTATGAGCCCTGCACAGGAGCCGTCTGTAACGCAACACAGACTCTGTATCAGCGGGGGATAGGTATATCCTGGGTTCAGCGCCTGTGGCGCGAGTTGCCCATTCAGATTTCAAATTGGCTGACCGGTCAAGGTTGAGCCGGCGCATACCAACAGTCTAACAATGCAACTAGGTTTATGGGGCCATTGTGGTGCTTACTGGCAGCCGCTAATATATGATACCTTCGGCGCATTAAGATGGGGTAGTGGCAACAGGGGCAAATATTTATACATTGGGAGCAAGGGGGAAGCAAATGGAGTGGGTACAGGACAAAGGGGTTGTAGGCAAGGGTTGTACTGGGGGACTTTAATCTATATGGAGGGGCGGCATGGCATGGGATATTTACACATGGGGCTAACATGGAGCATACAAGTATAAATTCAAACATGGCATGAGTCATATAAACAAGGCGGATAATATATACAAGGCAGTAATACATGTCAGCAACACATCAAGACAAAACTATAAACACGAACGTACATATCGACAGGACATACGAACGTGGGGGGCGAACGACGGGTGATGGGTCTGCTACATGACAAAGAGTAAGTTTCCTCTCTTACCTTGACTAAGACGGGGTGAAGCACACGAGTACTGCCGTAGCTCAGAGGTCGCCAGTCGATGGAGACGTGTCTTCGGACAAGTTGTTGTGGCTTGAAGGCTGGAGGGCTTGCAACTGACCCCGAGTCTGGTTGTGTGTCAGGCTTTAGCGTGATGCCCGAGGGGCGGGGCTTAAGCGAATGAGCCAGCGCGCGTCCTAGGGGCGACTGGAGGTGTAGAGGGGATAACTGGATGGTTGGGAGGGATGAGTGGGTGCTGTCTGACTCAGGGCTCGATTGTACGCCTCGTCACAGTGATGAAGGGAACATTTCTAAAGTTGTTAAAGCAACCTGTCACTGGATTTTTGATGTAAAACTGTACGGCGGAGAAATTGCTAATGTTATTATGAAACAATGTAATAATCTATTTTGGGTCGATGTATTTAAACATGTTAAACAGTTATTTTCTAAATGCACACCTAATACATTCAATGACTTTGTATCTGAAAACATTTTTTACAATGTCAATATTTGCAGGGATCATAAAGTAATCTTTCTGCGGGATTGGTTGCAGAATGGTATTGTTAAAATTGGGGATATCATTGGACTGAATGGCTATTTATCCTTTAATGAATTTAAGCATAAATACCCGAATGTTACAACCAATTTTTTGTTATATGAAGGTGTAACGCGTGCTGTCAAACGCTACCAAAGCGCACTGCACATTGAAACAGAAAGCAAATTTGTAATCGAAGATGCCTTAGTTTGGCGGTATCTATCGAAAGGAGATGTGAAGCAAATATATTCAGCTTTAATCTATTGTCCGGATATCCCTAAAGCTATTGAAAAGTGGAATGAAGAATTCAACATCCAATTAGATTATCAAAAGTTGTTTAAGCAAATCATATTTACAACACATGATTCTAAACTAAGATGGTTTCAATATAAAGTTCTATACAGGATTCTTCCTACAGGCCGCTTTCTATACCAAAGACGTATCATTCCCTCGGCCTTATGTACATTCTGTCAACAAGATGAAGAAACCTTACTGCATCTTTTGTGGGATTGCTCTAAATGCCAAAATTATTGGATTAAAATTCAAAACTGGATCACCGATACTTTCCCGCATTACTCAGGTTTTATACTTTCACGGGAACTAACTATGTTCGGAGTTAATAATGATGCAAAGACTGACAGAGTTATGGATCTCTTCTTGTTGACAGCCAAATACAATATATTTTGCTCCAAACTGAAGGCAGTGCCACCGTCGTTAACCTCTTTTCTAATAAGACTCAAACAATATTTTGAGGCTGAAAGAGCAAAAGCTTTTATTAACCCCGGGTCCCGTTTTTCTTCCGACTGGATGTTGTATAGAAAAGCCTTTGAATAGTAAAAAAAATGTACAGTGATTTCTTGTGTGCCGTATACTACTTTTTTTTTTCTACTCCTGAAATGTTAAATATTATATTCCAAATACTTAAGATACGATATATTCTACTAGGCTGCTCTTGGAACTGCGAAAAGGCATTTACATGCTTCTAGTGTTCTTAGTTTCCTGCTTGGATGTATGCTTGTCTCTGTTTGTGTGATTTTTTGTTTACTATAAACTAGAAAATATATGTATTTGATGTTTTGATGTTGTATATGTACGTATTGTGATTTATTAAATTTTAAAAAAAAAAAAAAGAGGTGGGAGGACAACATTCGAGAATGGACTGGTTTGACACTGAGCGAAACCATCAGAGTTGCTGAGGACAGAAAAAGATGGAGTACATTGGTTAGAGGATCATCTGTGGTGCCCCTACGACCTCCGAGTTACGGGATATGATAGGATAGGATAGGATTGAAGATGAGCCTTTAATAAGAGAATTCAGTGTATGCCAAAGTTTAGAACTGTATCTTTTATGCTCTTTTAGTGTATTAAAGTAGTTTCTTTTAGAGTCACAAACTACGTATTTTTTTATTTTATTACGAACTTTTTGGGCTCTTGAAATTGTTTAGTACATGTAAGTTTGACTCGTAGTAACATTGCGTCTATGATTTCTGGAGTCAGCCATGTTGTGAGTTTAGAATGTTCTACTCTTTTCTTTTTAACTGGTGCATGCTTGTTGACTATTGATAGATAAATAGTATACCAACGCTCAAGAGCAACATTAGGTAATTATAATTATATACATCATCAAATGATGCATCATACAGATCCCTCAGAAAAGCTCCACAATCAAAATGTTTAAAGGACCGATATGTAATACGGGTAGGGTCTTTAGTGCTTGATTTTGTGTAGTATATTGGGGAATGGTCACTTATACTCATAGCAGAAAGAGAAGCTTGATCAATTGTTTCAGGTGCGTTGGTGTATCGGTGGTCCATTAAAGATGATGTTGATGAGGTTACCCTAGTAGATGAAGTTATCAACTGACTAAGACCAACAGAGGATATTAGGCAGATCCATCTAAGTTCTAGTTTCAAATATCAATATTAAAATCACCAAGAATCAGTACGTCAGCACGAGGTTTAGATTTATACATATGGTCCATCATGTCATAAAAGAAATCAAACCAATCAGCAGTAGCAGCTGGGTTCCTGTACAGGTTACATTCACACTCAGGGGAGGATGTGGCTGCATGCTTAAGCTCTAACCAAACACATTCAATATTAACGTGTTCAAAATCTTGCCTTCTTACGGTGAAAGGATAAATGGATGTTTCAATGTAAACTGCAACACCAGTTTCACCGTAAATCTGGGCATCACGTCTAATAATAATGTAGTTAGGAATACTTATTAAAGAGTCACAAATGTTAGAACTAAGTCGCGACTCTGTAATGCCATATAGATAAAAATGATAGTCGGTTTTACGCAAAAACACTGACAGATCTGGCAATTTAGCGTTCAGGCTGGCAATGTGTTTAGGTGACCGATCTTCAACACAGGAACCGTCTTCTCTTTAAAATAATTGGGTAAAGAAACACAATCACAAAGACGTTATGAAAGTTTGATCAATCGGTAGTGCTCAAATATGATGCGTGAAAATATTAAATATTCAGCGTCAGTAGCACAGTATAATAAGATTGTATATAATAGGAAATATTGTTCACAACGGCGATAAACGAGTTGTTGAATTCAAAACAAAATGTCACACAAATTGTTTGTCTGCTAAGCAGTTTTGATTAAATAGTGAACACTGAACTTTGAATATCAGTTAAATATATATATATGTTATACACTACATTCAGTGAAGGAAAGTTAAGTTAGAGAGAGAGAGAGAGAGAGAGAGAGAGAGAGAGAGAGAGAGAGAGAGAGAGAGAGAGAAAGAGAAAGAGAGAGAGAGAGAGACAGACAGAGACAGAGAGAGACAGAGAAAGCCAAAGAGAGACAGCGACAGAGAAAGACAGACAGAACAGAAAACGCCAGAGCAGAACATGGAAAGAAGAAAGAACGAATTGGATGATGAACAACTTCAATAAGGCAGAAGGAATTAAGAGAGAAGAAGCAAAAGAGCCAGGGATACAAAACAGGAAGAAAGGAAGTGACGAACGGAGCGAAATAACGAAGACAATTAGAGGGAGAGAAGAAAAGCGATGACACAAAGTAGGCGACAGGGGTTATCTGCCCGTCAAAGTACGCAGTCAGCCTTTCTGCGCAAATCAGTGGTGCGAGCTTCAAGCTCCCCTCTCTCTCCTTCTGCTAGATGTCTTCGTCATTTGGCACTATTCTGTGGCTCAAACGAAGGATAGTATAGTATAGTATAGTATAGTATAGTATAGTATAGTATAGTATAGTATAGTATAGTATAGTATAGTATCTACCATAGCTACACTATTAACACAGGTGTACACGTACGATACTCGAAAACGGAGTACCCTGACTCAAATTCTGGGTGATCTGAAAATCTTGTACCTCAGTCACATATGTTCTTTCCCTGTAGAATTGGAACCCCGCGATCTTAGGTGTAGGAAATCGAAGCCTCACGGCCTGTCTTGATAGGAAGGTTCGTGGGGTTTCAAACCCTTTTTTTCCCAGAGGTTCTCAGAGAGATCCCGAACCTAAGTTGCTGAACTTTTTTCTTTTTTGGTTTGTCCAAAAGGTTCAGCAACCTAGGTTCGGGATCTGAGAACCTAGAAAAAATTTTTTTAGAACCTTCACGAACCTTCCACTTAAAACAGGTCATAACCAACTCTGTGTGACCTAAAATGCCTCGTACCTAAGACGCAAAAGTACGTCTCCTGAAAGATTTAAACCCGCGACCTTCGGCATAGAAAACCGAAGCCTATCCAACGGCGGCGCCAGGCCACCCTCATTCCGGCCTATTGTTGGCTGTCGTAGTTCATAGTTGACCTGTTCCTATATACGATTATATTATCTTCGGGCATGGGACTCTTGTTATAATTGTGTTTTGTGCTATACTAATAGGAGAGTAAAATAGCTCAATACAACCCCAATGATACGGTGGTCGCACTGCATGAGGATGATGCTGTCAGCGCAAAGATGTCCCCGTTGCAAGACTGCTTCTTCGTCGTCGTCATCGTCATCATCATCAGTGTGAAAATGTCCCAATAAAAATCGTTGTCATCATCATCATCATCATCATCATCATCATCATCATCATCATCATCATCATCATCATCATCATCATCATCGTCGTCGTCATCATCATCATCATTCTTCTCAAAATTTCATTTCGCCATACGAGGTAAGAAGATATTAAACATTAATGTTCAAATATACAGTGCATTTGGAAGTTAAATGTGGTTTTATTGAAAGTTTAAGATATGAGCTGACAGGAATACTCATTACGCACAATAGCCTACATGCATTTAACCCTTGGCACGCCCAACATAAGCACATGTTAAACACACTACATAAAGTGCTAAAAACACAAGATAAATTGCTATACACACAAGATAGCATGCTAAACACACAAAGGGGATTGCAAAATACAAGATAAAATGCTAAACACACAAGAAAAATTGTTAAACATACAAGAGAAATTGCTAAACACACAAGATAAAATGCTAAACTCTCAAGATATATTACTAAACACACAAGGTAAAAAGTATAAACGTTAAACACACAAGATAAATTGCTAAACACACAAGGTAAAAGTCTAAACCCTAAACACACAGCGAACCACGATTCCTCGGCCTGCTGCGGTCTGCTTCCTCATCCAGTGTCGCCTTGAGCGCCCGGCCACTTCACATGACTTCATCTTCGTCTTATCTTCTAGTACTTCATTCCGATGTCACTTCTCTTCGTCACAGCTGCTTGTCGGACACCACATCTGCCATATCAACAAACTCTGTCCCCTATACGCTATTTGTGTGCGGGGACGTTAATCTATTCAATCAATCAATTAACGAACGTTTTAACCAAGGAAATTGGTTCCTGTTCTTTCTTAAGTTATATATAAAAGAAAACCGTGGCTTCTTCTGCACTAAAATGTCTACTCGCCCAACGGCCCCCTATTTCTGTTGGTTTTCTCCCTCCTTTTTCCTTCCCCTTTCCGTAGCACTGGGTGACCCTGGGTGTTACGGAACGATCTTCGGTGGTCGGTTGTACGCTCTTGGTCGATGACGCAGTGGTCAATGCCCACACAAGCGGCGGCAGCCACCTTGCCCGCTGCTGCCCCAGTGCTGCTCTGCTTCCAGCAACGTCGACAACGACAGCAACCTCCACAGTCAAACTGCAACTGCAAGTACTGCAAGCTCAAGTGCACCCCGAATGCACTTCAACACCAAGCTCCAACAGCAACAACAGCAACAACAACAAGCCCATCCTGAAAACAATAATGATACAGGCTACTTTTCTAGTCCTGTGAGTGGCTAATCATGCGCTAGGTAGCAGCAGAAAATGTCTCTCATAAACTCTTGGTGTTTTCAGCCATCAGCTCTTTCATTTTTGTGCTAGTTTTTTGGTACAGTGCTTTGTAAGATCATGCTGATCATGGTGATACAATTTTTGTGCAGAATTTTTATGATATTGTGGACATTTTGTGTAAAAGAAGTTTGAAATAGTTTTCAGGGAAGCCATTTCTGTAGTCTTTGTGTTGGATACATGAGTACATCTCAATGTTTTTGACATTGCATGGTTGAACAGAGCTACTGAGCCTGGTTTTAATTACATTCTGATTGCCACCCAGAGTAGCATGAATACTTTTCAATACTCAGCATCATTTCTCAAACAGTTATCCAGAACATCTGGTGTACTAAGTAATTGTGTGGTATCAACATGTAGAAAATTAGGCCTAGTAAAGAGAAAGAGTGTTAGGGGTGTGAGATCTGGTAGAAAAGTGAAGCAATTACAGAAACCACAGGCACTTGTTGTGCCACTACAAAAAATTGACACTAGTCATAGAGAGAATATTCCATACAGTTTTCCATGTTCTAATTCAGATACTGAATTGAAAAGTTTCAATGAGATAGTGTGTGATAGTGATACTATTGAAAACTTCCCACCTACAACTTCACCTACAGCGACCCTCCCTGTCGATACCTTTGACGCTTCCACCTGCCCCCCTTCACCACCACTACTGCCCTTCCGGCTGGCAGACCTACATGTATCGCTGGACGGCCAAGAAAGTGCACCACTAGACTTTGGTGGATCATCATCTTCCAATCCCCCCTCTCCTTCCCTTCCCTCCATCAGGAAGAGAAATAAATTGCTGTTGGGTTTGTTCAATGCCCAATCTACATCAAAGAAAGCTGACATGATACATGATATGATTTTAGAGAAATCATTGGATATACTTGTGATAACAGAGGTGTGGCTAAAGGAATCTGGAGACGAACTAGTTCTTACTCGAATGACACCAGCGAGTTTCACGTGTGTTCATCAGCCTAGAATCACGAACACCTGTGGGGGAGGTATTGCCCTCATCCACAACAGCTCTCTGACAGTGAGACTCCTAACAGCAGAAAAACATATTTCTTTTGAATCATTGTGTTTCATACTTTCTCATGAAAAGCTGTCTGTGCATGTAATGTGCGTCTATAGGCGACCTTATACCAAAGTGCATAGAGTACCTACCTCCGTATTCTTTGATGAATTCACCCCAGTGTTGTCAGCCATCGCCGCCTCTCACAAGTACTTCATTGTGCTTGGAGACGTGAATCTGCATTATGACTCCCCCAAAGATTCTGACACCAAACGCATTTGCCAGCTGCTAAATTCGCTCGACATCTCTCAACTGGTAACCAAGGTGACACATAGGAGAGGTCACATCCTTGACTGGGTCATGTCAAGATCCACCGTTGCCTTGGTCAAGACTGTCGATGTTGAAGACCAGCAATTCTCGGATCATTTCCTTGTGACCGCTGAAACTATTATGTCACGTCCCAACCCTCCCAAGAAAATTATTCATGTTCGAAACATCAAAGGCATGAGAAAGGAAGCATTTAGAAAGGACCTTCAGGATTCGAACCTTCTTCTCTCTCCCCCTGACGATGTTGAGGAGCTGGTGTCTCTGTACAACGAAACGCTCTTGTCGCTACTAAACAAGCATGCACCTGAGAGGAAGAAGCAAGTGACGGAGAGAGGCGACACCGGCTGGATGACGCCCGCTGTGCATGACGCAAAGAAGGCCAGGCGCAGGGCGGAAAGGAGGTGGCGCACCACGGGGCTGGAAGTAGACAGGCAGTGCTTCTGTAAGGCTAGGAACAAGTGCACTGAGGTGGTAAACAAGGCCAGAGCTCACCATGTGCAGGAAGCCTTAGAAGATGCAGGATCAGATTCGGGCAAGATGTTCTCAGTGGTCAACAGACTTCTGGGAGGTGAAGCATCAAGTCCGATACTTCCTGACATGGACTGTCAAGCTGCAGCCACGACTCTCAATCACTTCTTTCAAGCCAAGATTGAAGAAATCCAGCAAAGTTTCCGGGCTGACAATCAACCCCCCAATGTGAACATCACCCGGCCTTTCATAGGTGAAATGTTATCTCACTTTGCCCCTGTCACAGCCGAACAACTGAAGACGATCATCGCTCGATGCAAGCCCACTTCTTCACCTGTTGATCCTGTACCGACTAAGATTGTGCTGGACAATATTGACATCCTGTTGCCCATTTTGGTGAAAATAGTAAATAGAAGCATCAGTCAGTCGGTTGTTCCTACTCCCTTCAAAACGGCTCTCATTAAACCCCTGCTGAAAAAGCACAATCTAAACCCAAATGAATGTAAAAATTTTAGGCCAGTTTCAAACTTGCCCTATATCTCAAAACTACTTGAACGAGTCATCGCCAGGCAAATGATCAGCCACTTAGACCAACACAATCTCTCAGATAGATTTCAGTCAGCATATCGTGCCCATCACAGTTGTGAAACATCGCTGTTACGCCTCATGAATGACCTTTTGTGCAATGCCGATGCTGGTGACTTGACACTTTGCGTCTTGTTAGATCTCAGTGCGGCATTTGACACTCTTGATCATACTGTTCTCCTTGATCGCATGTCTTGTGAAGTTGGAGTGACTGGGCCTGCATTGGACTGGTTTGTATCATACTTGCGAAACAGAACCCAGTATGTCACAATCAACCATGCATCCTCACCAGAGACGAAACTATCATGTGGAGTCCCTCAGGGCTCAGTACTGGGCCCTCTGCTGTTCTGCATCTACACTTGTCAGCTAGGCTCTGTTGTCGAAAGGCATGGCCTCAATCGAAAAATGTTCGCCGACGACACAGAACTCTACACAGCATTCAGACCTACAGCACAGTCAGCACAGGAGGCAGTGACATCGGTGGAGCATTGCTGTGAGGAAGTCAAGAACTGGATGTCATCAAATAGGCTCAAACTGAATGACTTGAAGACAGAGATTTTGCTGTGTGGGTCTAAGACCAGCCTAGCAAAAACCAGCATCGACTCTGTACAAATTGGAGAGGCCAAGATCACACCATCTGACGTAGTGCGAAACCTAGGCTTGTACATTGACAGCCGACTAACCTTGTCAACACATGTTAGTTTCATCGTGAGGACATGCTACTTCTACATCAGAATGCTAGGCAGACTTCGCCCATTGTTAAATCTTAAAACAGCCAGATCAGTTGCAACTTCTCTCATCCTCTCTAGATTGGATTATTGTAACAGCTGCCTTTGGGGACTACCCAAAACACAACTGCAGAGACTACAACTTGTTCAAAATACTGCAGCAAGGATTGTTCTAAAACAAAAAAGGAATGAGCACATTTCACCTGGACTTCGTTCTCTTCATTGGCTGCCCGTTGAAAAAAGACTAGACTACAAAATCCTGGCACTTGCCTATCAGTGCTTCACGAGCACTGCTCCCACCTACCTCACAGAACTGGTCTCCCCTTACCAACCCAGACGCGAACTCAGGTCAGAGACTCAGTGTAGACTTGAAACCCCCAGTGTGCGCACAAGCAACACAACCAAAAAGACTCTTGGAATGCGCTCCTTCAAAAATGCTGCACCCACTCTGTGGAACTCCCTTCCCCTGAGCTTGAAGCAAGCTCCATCCCTGCCAAGCTTCAAGAAAGGACTAAAAACTTACTTGTTTTAATATGGCTGAATCACCGTTTTAGTGCGCATAGAGCATGAACACTACGTACATGGATTTTTTGGCGCCTTACAAGATCACATCATCATCATCATCTAGCATGGCTTTTATATATCTATTACTTTTAAAACACATTTGTCTGCTCTCCTCCCCTCCTGAAGAAAAATTTAAATGGTTTTATATTCACGGTTTTTTTTCAATTTCGTTGCACTCATACAAATTATACAAAATACAACCATCATAAAAATTCCACAATATTTAACATACATTTGTTTCGTTTATATAGTCTTTATACAATTTACACCTCACCTCTCTCTCTCTCTCTCCTGAGTCTAGCTGACTGCTTTAACTCATCATAGTCTTATTTACAAAAAAAAATGCATTTTAACATACAAACGTCACTAAATACAATATTAATAATAATTAACATATTTTAATAAAAGTTTACAACAGCTGCCCTGACAAGGTTGAAGCCCATTTGGAAAGACAGGACCATCAGTCTACATTCCAAAGTAAGACTGCTGCGCTCCCTTGTCATCTCCATCTTCCTATATGCTTGCGAAGCATGGACCCTCACAGCAGATCTCCAACGATGAATACAAAGCATGGAGATGAGGTGCTACAGAAGACTTCTGGGCATTTCCTATACCCAACACCTCACCAACGACGAAGTCCGACAGACCATCACACAAGCCATTGGACAACACGATGACCTGCTCACAGTGGTGAAGAAACGGAAATTCCGATGGTACGGCCACGTCACCAGATCATCAGACCTTGCAAAGACCACTCTATAAGGCACAGTGCAAGGAGGTAGAAGAAGATGGAGACCAAAAAAGAGGTGGGAGGACAACATTCCAGAATGGACTGGTTTGACACTGAGCGAAGCCATCAGGGCTGCTGAGGACAGAGAAAGATGGAGTATGCTGGTTAAACGATCATCTGTGGTGCCCCTACGACCTCCGGGTTACGGGACAGGATAGGATAGGAGTAAAAGTTTAAAGACATACAATTTCTATCTACTATCTATCTATCTATCTATCCATCTATTTATCTAAGTGATATTTTTTTAAACTTTGATACAGAAGACGTGGATGTACAGCTTTGTATACGAATGTTTCCAAATAAGAAACTACGTTTATTATGTAATTAGTTATTATGTGATAGACAGTGTCCAATAAGCTATTGTGAATATTAATTTATATGATTGCGTCATATAATCTACAGGTTGAAATGGCAATACATTTTTCGTTCCGTTCTGTTCGGTTCGGTTCTTTAATGTTCTGTTCACACACACGCGGGTCTATTTCTCATTCGATTTTATGTGTGGTTGTCTGTGTCTGTGAGTGGTGTGTGTATGTGTGTGTGGGGGGGGGGGGGTGCGCGCGCGTGTGTGTGCTTTCCTCCAGAGATGGAGTAGATGGAGAAAGTGATATGGTTGCAATTGTGGCCGTAGATTTTGTTTCCCAATTGTTCCCGCCGACCCTCCAAGACAAGTAGCAGAAGAAGTTTGTATCTTATTGTGTGTTTAGTATCTCCATGCTTGAGGATGAAGTTGTCTAAAACCACAAGTACGTGAAAAGGCTAGAAAATAAAATAGTGAATGGAATTGAAGATTTATTTATTTATTTACGCGTTCTTATATTTATTTATGTATTTACTTATTTATAATGGTTTTTATAGAGCACCTTTCCAGCTCAAGAGCTGCTCAATGCACTGGCCCTGGATATAACTCAAGCCTCCCGAGAAGAAGAACAACAATGGAAGCAGCAGGAGGAGGAGGAGGAGGAAGAAGAAGAAGAAGAAGAAGAAGAAGAAGAAGAAGAAGAAGAAGAACAACAACAACAACAACAACAACAACAACAATAACAACTACTACAGGATGATGATGATGATGATGATGATGATGATGATGATGATGATGATGATGATGCTGCTGCTGCTGCTGCTGATGATGATGATGATGATGGTGAAAGCAATCAATTTCAACCGGAAAAGCCATAAGAACCCAAAAGGTGTCTTCTTATTCAGGATTGGTCTGTAGACCATTTAGCTAGTCAGACAAATGAGCAAACTGATTTCCTTAGCTGGAGAGCCACTCAACTCTATAAATACGCCCACGCAAGACTTAAAATAGTGATGCGGGTCCTGGACTTTAGCTTTCAATTTTGTGAAAGAACCATTAAAGCCGAACACAAAAGCCCAATTTGTGTGTTTAAGATGGCGAGACTACAGAACGCGGACTTTTCAGGTGGAGGTTCCTTTAAATTAGCATTACTAAAACTGAAGTAGCCAACACTAGAAGTTCCTCAAACTGTGTGCCCATACTGAAACGCTGACAAACCAATCTATATTGAGGATGCTGCTTACAATTCTAAACACCCTATTAAAAGTTAAATTAGTCATGCGGGTTCTTTTAATTAATTGCTATCAGACTGATTGGTGATGTTTTGGATGGAAAGCGCGTATATATAGCATTCAGTATTACCTTAATAATAATAATAATAATAATAATAATAATAATAATAATAATAATAATAATAATAATAATAATAATAACAACAACAACAAACAACATCACCACCAATAATAATAATAATAATAATAATAATAATAATAATAATAATAATAATATTATTATTATTATTATTATTATTATTATTATTATTATTATTATTATTATTATTATTATTATTATGTAGCGGAAAGAGAGGCGACTGGGTGAGGCTTGGGAAAGAAGTTGTTTACCTTGAATTTCTTGGTTAGACTAGCCTTGGGTGGCTCCTGCTGTGCAGAAACCTTTGGGGATGCCCTTGGGTTATGCAGGACAAGGCGACACGACATTTGTTCTCCCCGGCTGACCATTCGCCTTCTGCTTTTGGTGGTGAGCGCGACTACATTGTCGGCAGGCATTTTATGCAAGTCGGTGGCAGCGACTTTGCAGCGAAGTGTCGTGGCACTAGTAGCCGGCAACCCGGTTTACTAAAAACCACGCTGCCCCGCCTTGCAGGGAAAATATTTGTATGTCCCTCTTTTGAGGGATACAATGAAAATAACAGCTGGGGTTCAGCCGTGTTCTCAAGGTGGTGGCCGAGAGACGGGAGCCAAATGGCTCCGCTCGGCTACAAGTGGTGCAACGACCGGGAACAGGATGATGCTGGACCGTGGCAACTGCTGAATGCAGGTTTTTTTCACTGTTAAGTCAGTGAATGTGGACTGACTGGGCGTAGTCAGTGTCAATTCCAGACATACCTGTTGCGAACGGGAAACCATGAGGACATGGTTCGATTTGAGCTGTGGGATCTGTAGCGGAAAGAGAGGCAATTGGTTGAGGCTTGGGAGAGAAGTTGTCTACCTTGAATTTCTTGGTTAGATTAGCCTTGGATGACTCCTGCTGTGCAGAGTCCTTTGGGGATGCCCTTGGGTTATGCAGGACAAGGCGACACGAAACTTGTTCTCCCCCGCGACCATTTGCCTTCTGCTCTTGGTGGTGAGCGGGTCTACATTGTCGGCAGGCATTTTATGCAAGTCGGTGGCAGCGAAGTGTCGTAGCACTAGTAGCCGCCAACCCGTTTTTCTACTAACCACGCATCACCGCCTTGCAGGGCAAATATTTTTATGCCCCTATTTTGAGGGATAAAATGAAAATGACAGCTCGGGTTGGTCCGTGTTCTCAAAGTGGTGGCCGAGAGACGGGAGGCAAATACTTCCGCTCGGCTAAAATTATTATTATTATTATTATTATTATTATTATTATTATTATTATTATTATTATTATTATTATTATTATTATTATTAATTATTATTATTAATTAATTAATAAATAATAATAATAATAATAATAATAATAATAATAATAATAATAATAATTATTATTATTATTATTATTATTATTATTATTATTATTATTATTATTGCTGTTGTTACTGTTTTTTTTTTGTGTTTTATTATTAATATTATTATTATATATTTTCTTTTAAATTCCCGTGGCAAAATGTCAATTAATATTCGAAACCGCCTTTGAAACTTATAACGGCAAGATCGAACGGACTGAGGACATGTTATTTAAACGTTTACAGTTCAATAAATCCCCATTAAAACTATAAAAAAAAATAGTAATGCAGTATTGTTATACTTACATTTTTAATTGCACTGAAGTAGCGAGCAGGATGATCCGAGAACTGTATTGGAAGGCCTTTAAGAATAATCAAAACCGTATATTTTGATAGGGTTGTAAGCCGTTACGAATACCAATCAATTTGTTGTCGTAATCATCATGATGCACAAAGATAATAAAAAAAATCCCACTTAAAATTCTAAATACGCTCGTTTCCTATCCTATCCTATCCTATCCCATAACTCGGAGATCGTAGGGACAACGATGATCGTTTAACCATCTTTCCCTGTCCTCAGCAACCCTGATTGTTTCGCTCAGTGTCAAACCAGTCCATGCTCGAATGTTGTCCTCCCACCTCTTTTTCGGTCTCCCTCTTCTTCTACCTCCTTGCACTGTGCCTTGCAGGATGATCTTTGCAAGACCTGATGATCTGGTGACGTGGCCCTACCATCGGAATTTACGATTTTTCACCACTGTGAACAGGTCATCGTGTTGTCCACTGGCTTGTGTGATGGTCTGTCGGAGTTCGTCGTTGGGTGCTGGGTATAGGAAATGCCCAGAAGTCTTCTGTAGCACCTTATCTCCATGCTTTGTATTCTTCGTTGGAGATCTGCTGTGAGGGTCCATGTTTTGCTCGTTTAGGGCAACAATTTTACAGGTTCTTCCCTGTTAGTTTAATTCAAAGCTTATACAAGCAGAAAAAGTTCAAAACAGTATGTGTATACTTACAAACTGCTTTCTAATAGGTAGATGTGCAAGTTAACATTTACAAAACGTAGCTTAAAGCCAAAATAGATTTTGTAAAATCACAGACGTAAACTGAAATAAATAAAAATCAAAACAGTCATGCAGGTTCTATAATGTAAATATCTTTTATATTATCGAAGTACCCAGCAGATAAAATATCTATCGAGTCGCCGGCAAGACGGTTATAATATTAATGGGCCTTTCTTGTTATCTCCTCATTTCCTACGAAACTGTACCCCCTACTACTCGCCCTCTCCTCGTCACCCACTCCATTTTGCCCCCTTCCCCACCTCCAGAATAATATTCGCAGACTTTTAGTACTTTCTACCACATAGTCCTGCCCACATTGCTCCTTATCACCTCCATACAGCAGTGGGGGGGGGGGGGGAGGGGAGAGAAAGAGATAGAGAGATTGGTGTGTGTGTGTGCGTGTTTGTTTGTTTGTGTAAGTTAGAGAGAGTGAGTGAGTGAGTGAGTGAGAGAGAGAGAGAGAGAGAGAGTCTGAACATTTAATTGACATGAAAAATTTAGATTTTAAGCCATGGGCTTATTCTAACCACCAGACCTCGCACGCGCGCATGTACGCACACATTCACACTTACATACATACAATTATAAGGATTACAAAAGTAAGCACAAAGCTCAACCGTAATACACAGGGTACACAATACATAACGTAATAAGCATCATTATCAAGGCCATAAAATCAGTGGAATACAAATGAGTGCTATCCATGCAGCGTGAGTAGACATAAGGTGTGCTGCATAGAACAACGGATCCATTATACATGATAATGTGTCAGGAAACAGCAGGAACGCTGGTAACACAATGTACTTTGGTTAGAGCTTTGACATGTATTGCTTAAGGTTTACTTTGACAGTACGTAGTGAATTGTATGACTTCTTGTTCAGAGTAAGAGAGTTCAAAACTGCCGAGCCTGAGAATGCCAACTGGTTTTGTATAAATAAACTAGAGTGCGCGCTGCGGCAAAACGAAATGACATGAACTATATCGAGCTGGTGCTGCAGTGAGACAGAGGGAGAGATAATAATAATAATAATAATAATTTATTTTGTATAGCGCAATTCAAACATAAAATGCTTCACAAAGCGCTTGATCACACGCAGCCACACACAGATACACACGCATAATAAATCTATTCTGCATTTAAAAACAAGACAACATGTAAACCTAGTAAAGGTAACAAACCAACAAATAAAAGTATAAAATCAGTCAATCAATCAATAATTTGAATAAACTTATATAAAATAAATGAATAATTTCACATAAAAAATTTAAGAGAGGGACGTTAATACCAAAAGAGGCAGATCAACAATGCCTCATCTAAGATGTAAAGTGTAAATGGTGGTGAAATACAGCAGTTTTAAAAGTAGAATAATCGTTTAATAACTAAGCATCGTTACAACATATGACAGGCCAGATGAAGAGAATAAAAGCTTGTGTAATGGCATTAATCTGGTTTAAAAAGAAAACATATTTGTGATTCACATAATACTAGTAACAACACCAATAACAATAATAATAAATAATAATAATAATAATAATAATAATAATAATAATAATAATAATAATAATAATAATAATAGCAGATACAGAAAGAGAGAGAGAGAGAGAGAGAGAGAGTGTGTGTGTGTGTGTGTGTGTGTGAGTGTGTGTGGGTGTGTGTAGGTGTGTGAGTGTGTATGCGTGTGTTTGTGTGTGCTTGCGTATGTGTGTGTAATGGAGAGAGAGAGAGAAAAGAGAGAGAGAGAAAAAAATGAAAAAAAGAGAGAAAGGGGAGAGAGAGAGCGGGATAGAGAAGTCATGTGCAGTGTGTGTGAGTGAGAAAGAGAGAAAAAAAGAAAGAAAGAACGTGAGAGAGAGAAAGTAAGAAAGAAAGAGTGAGAGAAAGTGACAGACAAAGAGAAAAGAGCGAGAGAGGGAGAGAGAGCAAAATAAGATAAGAGAAGATAAGATAAGATTACAATTTTATTTTGCAAGGGTAAAAGAGTAAGCGCTGAATGCGCTTTTTTACATCTTGCCCTTGGGGCTTTAACAATAACTCTTAAATACAACTCAAGGTTATAACATTCACATCATGGAACAATAATAAATAAACAAAGTCATCATTAGATAAAATCATTTTCAAACAAATGAAATCACATTAATGTTGTTGTTACACTCGTTTTTTTTAAATAAATCAGTTGTTGATTCAGCCTCGATGCTTGAATCCTGATAAGTGTAATTCGGATTCGTTTATCCACGCAACATGTTCACTCAGCAACAAGGCAGGAGTCGTCGTATGAAGTGTTCCAACTTTATTCAGCGTACATCAACAACTGCATACAATCGCTTTTTCCACTTTCTCTAACAATGTTTTCAACTCTCAACTGAAACAGTCCGGTACATATATAGGCTCTCTATACTCGAGAGAACGTTCGAATGTTCCAGCGTGACGCAGTTACAACCAATCAGAATAAACTTCGTCATCACTGTCTTACGTCATACAACTTTCTTTATCCTAAAAGAATCTCTCAGCTTCTAGTGGATCTATCTAGATGCTTCGATCGATAGTAAACAAGTAACCCTAGAAAATTCTCCAATAATATCGATTACGAAAATTATCAACATTATACCAAGCTTCTTCTAACAACAATGCAAAATCAAATCAAAGGTAAATACACTCTGTTATTGCATGCTTTGCAAAACAAAACGATCGGATCTATTGTGTGCGTCTCACACGTACTATCGTGCGCGTTTCAACGTAACAGTTGTTAATATCAATCAACAACATTAACAATTAATGTGTATTTAATTTTTAATGTGTTTTAGGAGACGTGTTCTAAATGATGTAAATTTAGATGCTGGAGTGCGGAGATCTTCAGGAAAGTTTATCCAAAAAGTGGAACCGGAATAAGCTAGACTAGTTTTGAAGAGATCAATTCTTTGAATTGGAACTTTTAATTTTGTGGACGAGAGGGAGAGAGTGTGTATTTGTTTGTGTGAGTGAGAGAGAGGAGTGTGTGTGTGTGTGAGAGAGAGAGAGAGGTAGAGAGAAGAGAGAGAAATAGTGAGAATGAAAGAGAAAGTGTATGTGTGTGTGAGTGAGAGAGAGTGAAAGAAAGAGTGTGAACGAGAAAGTGAGAAAGAGAGAGAGGGAGAGAGAGAGAAAGAGAGAGTGACAGAGAGAGAGAGATACAGAGAGTGTATGTGTTTGTGTGCACGAGTGAGAGAGAGAAAGACAGAAAATGAGAGAGAAAGAGAGGGAGAGTTAGAGAGAGAAGGAAAAGAGAGCGTGAGAGGGAGTGTGTATGGGTGTGTGTGTGAGAAAGAGAGAAAGTAAGAATGAGAGAGAGAACGAGAGAGCGAGAGAGGTCGAGAGCTGAGAATTAAAGGAAGAGAGAGAGAAAGAGAGAAAAGAAGACTGAGGGAGAGAAAGAGAGACAGAAAGAAAGAGAGAGAGGGAGAGAGAGACACACACGTACACACGCAGACGCACACACACAAACCTACATACTTGCTATACATCACAACTTGGTTTATTTAAGAATGTAGGAATCGGAAAGAGATTTTTTGACGGAAAGAACGCAAACTTCTTCAAAAAATGTAAGAATCTAATGCAAAATTGGCTCTTTCCGTCTAAAAAGTTGACCCAGTTCGTCTCCTATAGGCGACGAAATAGGTCGAATTTTCTTCAAAATTTGTCCGAAAATGGACTGTATTTTCTCCGTCCCGGATAGAGCACTCCTGTGTACTTAAAACACTCTCATGCACTACAACTGCACTCCCATGCACTAAAAGAGCACTCCCGCGCACTTAGAAAAAAGTGGGATCCTGGAAAAAAGTGGGTTCCAAGCAAATGAACCCATTTGTTACTAAGAAAGACAAGGTCTGCTACCCATTTGTGCGCTTTTGTGGGTACCCCCCCTCCCCCACCCCCACACACACACCTTACAACATCGTCACGTTTTGCGATGAGGGATCAACGATGGCCAGCAGCGTCATCAGTGCGTGTAAACACCAAACCGTTCGCACAATAAACGAGCGCATAAGTTTCTTCAACAGCACCGTTCAACGCGCCATTCATCGCAGTTCACCCTTTTTCCACATCCGCTACAGTACAACGTTTTGAAAGGTACATCGTTGACACGCGTGCTGACGGCTTTAAACCTCCCAAACTTACTTTCAAAACTTGACGAAGTTTAGAAGGGAGACCTACTATCCATCCCTTGCAACAGGCTTTCTGCCACTTCCAATTCGCTCAGACCTCCAGGCACTGCCTGAGCAGGAAAAGACGAAGGGACGCGAGTAATGATTGAGCTAGTTAGCCTTTAGTAGAAAACGATTGCCACGTGGATTACCGCTTCAGCAACCACCAGGAAGATCTTAATGCCAGGGGGAAAAAATACATAAAAAAAGGTTGCAGACGTCTTCGAGGTGTTAACCCGTCTTGCTAGATCCGTCGTCATCATTCCTTCGTCTGAATTTGTCGTTTTCCAAAACTGTATCTGAAAATATTTATTTATTTATTTATTTAATCGTTCTTATATAGCGCTTTACCAGCTCAAGAGCTGCTCAAGGCGCTGGCCGATACAGGATCTAACTCAAGCCGCCCGAGACGCCCACCCGCAGCCTTTGGGCGCATGGTCTGACGCCCGTACAACTGAGCACAATCCTGGGCAGCCAGGGATGGGGGAGAAGGACCTAAGTGCATGCTGGGTGTGTTCTTGTCACCGGCACTCACCCGTCTAGGACATGAGCGTCAGGATCTTTAAAGTCCGTTATGATTTAATGTATGCGACACAGACTAGACCTCGGTTTATACTCTCATCCGAAGGAGTAGGAAAATATTGATTTGATTTTGATTTTGGACACTTTATTGTCCCCTTTTTCTGTTCATTTCTTTTTATTGTTCCTTTATATGTTGATTTACACGAGAGCCAAATGTCGGTCGATTCATCGGTACGTCCGTTTGCTCGCAATATCTCAAGAAAAAAAACAAACGAGGTACAGATTTTGTTCAAGCATGTTACAATTTGAAAATAGCGAACAACGGCACTTCTTTTCCTCGTGTTTTTGTTTTTGGTTGTTCTGTGAAGCGTTTTGTACTAGCATCCGTGGATTTCAGTGTTACATTTTTTTTTATACCTGAGTCTTTGTGACGATGTTGACTTTATGTAGTTGCATTTACTTTTTTTGTCAAGTGTGTCGGTCAGTTTGTAGGACATTTTAGTTTCCCTCAATTCCATGTCACATCTTTATCAAAGCTCTCACGGCTAGCTGAAGTTTCCAGCCTATACTTTGTGTTATCGGTGACTCACTGCTGTAATGCAGGCAGGGTCTGCATATCTGTCCTTACCTGTCCTGCTTCCAGAAGGAGAAAATAATGCAGCTAGCTACGTGCTTCCGTTTAGTTTTAAGCACAGACACTTAGAGCTATCGAGAATTCGGGCTGGGCGGTGTATCTACGGGAAAATCTGGTGCTGTACTCTGACATTTTCATTTTCAACATCTTCAAGACTTTGAATAGCGATTTTTAAAAATATTTTATTTTCGTGTTTTTTTTCCTCGATAGAATGTTTTCATGTCCTCGTCGTTACTAAAAAACAATAACAACCTTTGCATCTGAATACTAACACAGCTGGTACAGTGATTGACTGAACTCTGTTTATGTTTATTGCGCTTGGATCGCAGGAAACTCATTAATACTCCAACCTGACAAACTAACCCAGTACCATGCTACAGCCTACATATACTTTATTTTCTGTCGTAAAGAATGTTACAAAACTAATCCTTCTAATTCATTTATGCAACACCATGCCCTCATCTAAAACATCTAGACTTCCTGTTGAACTATACCACAACATTCGTGACCTTCGTCTTCTTCGACGTGCCCCCACCAAACGCGGACGTCGATCTGGCCGCTTGCACCGCCTATGGTATGGACTACCTCCGAGCAATCACAAACCCAATGCCACTGTTTTTTTTTTTCTAAAACCGCACCATGCCCTCCTTCTGCCAAGTCACCACCATCGTCGACATCAACCGCCACACCATTGTCAGCATCAATCACGCCTTCATCGTCAGAAGCATCAGCCAAGCCACAACAATCGTCAGCATTAACCACACCACTTTTGTCAGTAACATCAGCTACGCCACTCCCATCATCAGCGTCAACCACGACACCATGATCGTCAGCAACATCAACAACCTCACCACCATCATCAACAACTATTATGACCCCTTTGTCTGCATCTGCTCCAACGTGATCAGAACTCAGCTGCTCGTCTGGTTCTCAAAATGAAAAAAAATCTGATCATATTACACCCCTCCTACATTCTCTCCACTGGTTTCCTTTAGCTCAGAGGATTAAACTTACCTACACAATCTGTACTTTCTGTTACAAGCGCGTCTATGGATTAGCCCCTTTTTATCTCACCCAGAACATTCACTTCTACAAGCCCTCCAAAAATCTTCGTTCTTCCTCTGACAACCTCATGCTACAAATACCCCGCTACAAACTCTCCTCTGCGGACCGTCGATCCATCTCAGTGCTTGATCCTTCAACTTGGAACTCTCTTCCTCTTTCTCTTCGCAACTCTCAACATAGTCACCATCAAGTCCAACTTGAAAACTCAACTCATCTCTTCCTTAAAAATGTCTGATCTCGCCCATCTCATCTCATCACCATCATTCTTTCTTTTCTGATTCAGACCACGGCCGTCACGCCTTCAGCCCCCTCACTCCTTAGCTGCTCTCCTCCTCTCTTTCCCTTTCTTGTCTTTTATATTTTCCTATCCTATCATATCCTGTCCCGTAACCCGAAGGTCGTAGGGGCACCACAGATGATCGTTTTTTCAGCATACTCCATCTTTCTCTATCCTCAGCAGCCCTGATGGCTTCGCTCAGTGTCAAACCAGTCCATTCTCGAATGTTGTCCTCCCACCTCTTTTTCGGTCTCCCTCTTCTTCTACCTCCTTGCACTGTGCCTTGCAGAATAGTCTTTGCAAGGCCTGATGATCTGGTGACGTGGCCATACCATCGGAGTTTCCGTTTCTTCACCACTTATATTTTACTTGTAAATATTCTTTTTCATGTTTGTATTGTGTCTGTGCATAATTTATTAATGTCTCATTTTGTTTCACTTCTTTCCGTATGCTAACGTTAAGTATAAATGCGTGAGAACTGCGCTTTAAACTGATGTTATTAGTAAAAAGCGCTCTATAAATACCATTATTATGATGATGATGATGATGATGATGATGATGATGATGATGATGATGATGATTATTATTATTATTATTATTATTATTATTATTATTATTATTATTATTATTATTATTATTATTATTATTAAAGGAGAACAATTAAAACGACACATTCATCTGCACAAAAGACACAGTAATCCTTTTATCTTTCCGAGCGCGTGCACACACACAAACGAACACACACACACATATTTCACGAAGTGAAATGGCACATATTTAAATCTGTGTATACATCAGAGAAAGATGTACGCTGGTTAAACGATCATATTTGGTGCCCCAACGACCTCTGAGTTACTGGATAGGATAGGATAGGATATACATCACGTGTTTATAGAGCTAGTTAACGAGTTATGGCTGTTGACATAGGCACGTTGGGTATGTATTCGCTTTGCGTGGGTACTATATTTCCTAGTTCATTAATATTTTGGTGATGAGAATCGGCTATTTAAAGATTTAAAAAAACAGAAGGCTGTTCTCGTATGGATCTGAGAGTGTCTGTGATTGGATGAAATAGGACGAGAATATTGAATGGGTGGAATGAAAAAAGAGTTCTTATTCTGTGTCATTTGAAACTATTGTTACTGTGTAGGCTACTTTTCACTACGGTTATTCTGGATTCTGTTCATGACAGACACGGTAATTTGAATATTTTTATTTTATGAATTACTTGCTGGAAATATAATACTGAAACTAATTTTGTAAATGCATAAAATATTTTCATAAATTGATAAATGTAATTGTCTTTCAGACCGGGAACGGGATTGCTTCAGAGAGAGATAAAATCATATTATAGTTTATGTATTTCTTATTTTATTACTCTAGGACTTACAGTTTTTATGATTATAGTTTTCTTGAATTCCGCTTTAATTATTATTCTACTACCTTGAGGGAGAAAGAAGAGAACCATAAAATTAGCAAAATGTATATTGGTCTTGCGTTCCAACTGTTGTGTGTTTTACGTCTTCAGTGTTTCAAGTTTATCTCTGTCTCAACTTGTGTAGTTGTATAAGAAATGCCTTTTGATGAATGTGTGTATACGTGAAATTGGAACATTAAAAACTGTTTACAAGCTAATATCAAGTTTGTAGGAATCTTCTGAGAATAAAACTAATTATTTTATAACACGCACAAGAAGTTTATGACAACACACACACACACACACACACACACACACACACACACACACACACACACACACACACACCCACACACACACACACACCTACACACACATGCACGACCTCATGATTTTCTGTCTCTTGCTCTTGCTCTATCCGCTAAATAACGTTTCTCTAGAAAGACATAATCGTCATATTTCAAACAGAAATAGTTCCATAAAACTTGCAGCGCCCGCTTGTTCACGTGTCCATCTTTCCTGTATCAACTTACCTGCGTGATAAAACGAAGTTTAAAGCCATGTCCACTTCGTTTCAAACTTAAAATCTAAATTTGTTTAGCTAGCAAATAGTTCAAAATATGGCCCATTATTCCAATGTGTGTCAGAAAGAGAGAGAGAGAGAGAGAGAGAGAGAGAGAGAGAGAGAGAGAGAGAGAGAGAGGAAGAAGCAAATGTGTGTGGATGTTTGTGTGAGAACACGTTTGAATAGTTTCCCGTCTTGTTCTCCTTCAAAGACAGCATGCGCTTCTCTTCAGTCTCATCTCTCCTCTTTTTCTCATCGTTGTCGATTTATCTCCTCTCTTTCCCTCTCCCCACCTCATCGTCTCTTCTCTTGCTCATGTTTTCGTGTCTTTCAGGTCTATAATCCTTCTCGGTTGTCCTTGTCTAAGCCACGAGCAACTTCGTTCGAAAGTGGTCGCAAGACTATGCCATCCTTTCTCGTTATGCCGAACTCTGTGATGAATGTAGCTCGAGGGCATTGGGTGCATGCATGCTCAATACTACAGCTATATAAAATCAAGGATTTAAAAAAAATATATGTATCTCAAGACGTCATGCTCCATTGCAATTCCAGTTGTATAAACCTTAAGATGCTATTTTCTTGCTATTAAATTCTAAAAAAAAAAAAACAACACAAGACGTTATTTTCGTTTTACCGTAAATTCTTACAAAAGTTGAAGACGTAATTTGTGTTGCAAGTCCAGCCTTTCCAGACGCCATTTACAATACGTCAATGTCGTTGCAATTTTAGTCTTACAAAGATATCGGACGGCAAAACAACAAGACCTCATTTTTCTTGCAATTCCAGTTACTGCCTGAAAAAACGCAAGAACTCCAATCTTACCACACACATACACACACCTACACAGACAATACAGTCCTTGAGTCTCACTGATGAAGATTTTATTCTAATAAACCGAAAATTTTAGCGTCTACTAGTACTACCCAGGTTTTGTTGTTGGTTTTATTAACATACACAGACACCAACACATACACACACACACACATACACCCCCCCCCACACACACACACAAACACATCAAGACGTAATTTTTCTTGCAATTCCTAGCTTATAAAACCGAAGACGTCGTTTCTCCTTCAATTCCAGACTGTGTTACAAAACTCAAGATACCAAACGCCATTTCCCGGGGAACCAGTACGCCTTACAAAACACAATACTTAATTTTCCCTCGCAATTCTATCTTAACAGATAACAACTGATAACAGAACTTTATTTCGCCAGGTGACAAGCACGAGGAATACACTTTGATGTTGGCACACATATTTATACTAAACACAATAACAAAGCCAACCACACCTTCGCGCAACCATCCACTTGCGGACACACTCGTAAAGACTAGGAATACTACTGACTGGAATTTAGTAGGAACAGAATGATCAAATCAAATCAAATCAAATAGACACACACATCCACACACACGTGCGCGCTCTTCTCCGTTATCTCTCGCTCTCTCAATTCTCTTCTCTTATCTAACACAAGCACTCTTCATACATATATACATTCTCTCTCTATCACTTCCTCTCCACTCTAGATAACTCAAGGCGTCATCGCCAATTTATTTGCAATTGCAGTCTGACGAAACGCACGACCTCTTTTTTTCCTGCCATTCCAATCTAGCAAGACACGAAAACTCCAGTCTTAGATACCCAAAAAAAGCATTGTTGTTGCACTAGTTGGACTCTTACAAAACTGTTTCTTGATGTTACAGTACGGACATTTACAAAGTTGAGTTCTACCTATCACTCGAGGTAAAATAAAACGAAATGAAGCGTCCTTGCATAGAGCTTTACAGCGCAAAGAGCTGCTCAAGGCGCTGACCGAAAAAAAGGACGTAAATAAAAGCGCCAACCTGATACTGGATACGCGCTGTCTAACCACACTGGACCTAGCCACAGGAGCAATAGTCAACCTGGATATCTGTGATAGACTCTCTATAACAAAGCGGTAGGAAGCTCACTGCCTTACGTATAGTAGTAGATCGACGTGTGTGCTTTGTACGGCTTTGCTAAACAGGATCCGCTACAGGCACCCAAGGCAAGAGCTCCGTGCGGAATGGTTGCAGAAGCGAGGGAAGGGGGAGGGGAAGAGTTCTGGCGCCTTACGGGCAGATCTATTTCAATCCCCTCTCCACCCCACCCCACCACCCCAACCCCACTCCGAATGAAAGACGTGCCGTGAAGAAAACGATACACTTGCTGTCTGATTCCACTAATCACCAGTGGCGTCGCCAAACAGAATTAGTCATTATTTCAAAAATAAATTTCCTACAACAGGCTCGCGCAGGCATAACGGCGTTGTTACGTAAATGCGTCTGCAGCGCGCTAGATGAACACCCAGCTCCGGCATGCAGTAGCAACAGAACATATTTTCTACAAATCAGATGCGTCAAACACGTTTTTCTTTTGTTGGGCCACATTTTTTAAAGGCCGACTTTATGAACAAAAATGTGCGATTTCTAACAAAAGCGTTTGGAAAGGTCAAAACATTTATCCTGTATAGAGCGACAATAAATAGCAAGTAAACGTAGCTTTGAATGCTATTATGTTTCATTACAACTAAAATTAATGCTCTCCGCCCTGTGTTGTTGGTCTCGACTAACATCGTCGAAAAAAATCATCATCATCATCATCATCATCATCATCATCATCATCATCATCGTCATCGTCATCATCATCATCATCATCATCATCATCATCATCATCATCATCATCATCATCGTGTTCGTCGTCGTCATCATCATCATCGTCGTCGTCGTGGTCGTCGACAAGACAATCATAATAAATTAGAATAAAAACTACAAATAGTTAAACACAACAAAGGAAAAAGAACCAACGCGAACCGAACCGATACACACTAAATTAACTAAACTAAGCTCAAAGTAATTTTGAACAATAAAAATGATTTATACAAGTAACGAGCCAAAACATTTAATGCTGAGAGAGAGAGAGAGAGAGAGAGAGAGAGAGAGAGAGAGAGAGAGAGAGAGAGAGAGAGAGAGAGAGAGAGAGAGAGAGAGAGTACCGTAACAAATGTGGCAAGAAGGGAGGTAACTCGCGTGATTAGGGGCCTGACTGACAGAAAATCTGTTGGACAGGCCCCTTGTTCCGTGCATGAAAGAGTCCACGTCTCCTTTCTGCTGTCACAGCTAATCAAATTCACTCACATTCATTGGTGGCCCCCTTTTTTTAATCTTCTTCGATCCGACTCCTCTTCATCGCCATCAGGCGCAGCGGCAGCAACATCACGAACATCGTCATCATCGCCTTCCTGTTTTCTTTCTTTCTTTCTTTCTTTCTTTCTTTCTTTCTTTCTTTCTTTCCTTCCTTCCTTCTTCTTTCCTTCTTCTTCTGCTTCGTCGTCGTCTTTTTTTTTTGTTCTTCGTCGAGTAGTAGGTGCTCAGCGTTAGAGCACGTGCCTCTCATCATCATCATCATCATCATCATCATCATCATCATCATCATCATCATCATCATCATCATCATCATCATCATCATCATCATCGAGGTAATACACATTGCTGCGATCGGTAGAAAGTATCGCCAAAACTCCCGCTAGCAGCAGGTGAAAGTATTCCCTCCATCCCTTCAAAGTATACTTTGGGCTCGCTGCTAGCCGCGGATGCGAACCGGCAGTAGTGTTTAAAAGTGACGGAAAGAGCGGAATATTGCTATAAGGGTTCAGGTAAGGGATAGTTGTAGATCTATCCCTAGCCCTTGCCCTAACCCTTTTCTCTACAAAAATGTACTTTTTCCGTCCCAAAAACCCATTCGCCTTCTTGGATTCTTAAATTGTATGAAACCAAGTTAGGACACTGCCCGGCGTCAATAAACGGTTCGAAAAGATTCTGAAACGGTTCGTAATAGACAGTTGACCTACAAACAAATACAGTGTGACCTACTTCGTCGCCTAGAGGAGACAAAACTTACTTTTCCGTTTATAGTCTTTCACCGACACTGTAACTCAGCACGCTGCTAACCTCTATCGCTTCAAAGTATACTTTGGGCTCGCTGTTTAAAAGTGACGGAAAGAGCGGAATATTGCTACTAGGGTTCAGGTAAGGGTTAGTTGTAGATCTAGCCCTAGCCCTTGCCCTAACCATTTTCTGTACAAAATGAGCAGCCAAAGTATCCCTTCAAGGGACAAGGGACATACTTTGGTCTGCTGCGCAGCGTGGGCCTGGAGTATACTTTCTTTCGTTCGTAGCTATGTGCAATGGGTGCATCATCATCATCATCATCATCATCATCATCATCATCATCATCATCATCATCATCATCATCGTCATCAAATTCTTCTTCTTCTTTTGCTTTGTCGGCGTCTTCGTTGAGTAATAGTAGCTCAGCGGTAGATCAAGCACCTGTTTTTGTCCAAAAGGTTCGGGAACCTAGGTTCGAAATCTGAGAACCTCGAAAAGAGAAAGGTTCATGAACGCCCACGAACCTAGCAATGAAAACAGGTCATGAGTTGCGAGAACACTTCATTTCACATTTGGCTGGGGACAAACAGGAGAGGTTAACTCTCTCACAGGAGCTGCCTTTCAGTAATGACTCATTAAACCGTGGTTCACCCTTCCCGTGTGGCCGCAGCGGGACGTTCAAAATCCCGGTTAATCTGTCCAAAGGGCGAGGTTTACATTTTGGGCCGTGCAACATCGGTCAGTTGTTTGGGCTGTTTAGTTAGAAAGTACGCGTCGAGCAGCCAGTTTGACACCGTGAGCGGCTTCAAGAGTCGAGATTCAAAAATATATTCAATTACCTATAATAAATACATAACAAGAAAATTTTGGGTGTGGTGTGGCAATTCCGTCCACAAGCACAACACAAAGCAAAAATAATATAACATAAAATTCTGCACACAGATCTATTTAAATTAACACCGAGCAATAATAATAATAATAATAATAATAATAATAATAATAATAATAATAATAATAATAATAATAATAATAATAATAATAATAATAATAACGTTTTTCTGAACAGTAAATTCACTCACACGTATACTTCCTCAGGCACACGACACTACATCCCGTTGGTAAGCAAGCTTTCAGGCAATCAGCAACTATCACACCCATAAACATGTGTAACTACACCGCAGCTGCGATCTTAGGAGGCACTGTGGTCTAATGGTAGTGCTTCGGCTTGCGGATCGGAAGGTCCCAGGTTCGAGCCCTGGCCGGGCCATTGTGTTGTGTCCCTGGGAAAGACACTTTACTCCTGTTTTTCCTACTCCTTCGGATGAGAGTATAAACCGAGGTCTAGTCTGTGTCGCTTGCCCTGTGGGTTCGGGCATTAAATAGAATAGACCCAACGTTTCCCGGCGTGTCGTAAGAGGCGACTAACAGGGGTGATGTTAGCACGGCATCACTGGGCGAAAGTCTTCTACACAGAAGTCACCGGCCAGGGCGGAGGAACCTCACGTTACTACAGGTTCAACGACCATGTGCTCAGGGCCAAGGCGAGCCACACTGTATTCGTGGATTTCGGCTGTGGCCAACAGCCTGGAGAGGATTGGGCACCGCCAGGTCTTTTTTGCCCAAGACACACTACATGATGACACAATCCACCAATTCCATACCGGATCGGTCGTCGCCCGGGCCGTCACCCGGCACAAGGACCGCGCCTTCCGTTGGCCACCAGGACGGAGGTGTTAAGTATGCTACTGATGGACAATTTAGCAAGATCCGCACGAGAAACAACATCGTCATAGGAACCTGGAACGTCAGGACCCTAACTGCGGAAGGAAAATTAGAAGAACTGGCCCACGAGTTGGACCACTATCGATGGAACGTTCTAGGTATCAGCGAACTGCGATGGAAAGGCCTAGGTGAAACAACGACCGACAAAGGCCACAAGCTCTATTTCAGCGGTAGGGATGACAGGCACGAACACGGCGTTGGATTCTTGGTCCACAAGAACATTCTAGCGACTGTCATGGGTTGCCGCCCAGTCTCCAGTAGACTCATTACCATCCGCCTGAGAGCAGCCCCTTTCAACATCACCATCATCCAGGCCTACGCCCCAACATCAGACTATGACGACAGCGAAGTGGAGGATTTTTATGAAAATCTACAGGCGGTCCTTGACCAAGTGCCGAAGAAGGACATAGTCATAGTGCAAGGCGACTGGAATGCCAAGGTTGGCCAAGATGCGCACCGCAACTGGGGAGACACATGTGGACCCCACTGCAACAACGAGACAAATGACAGGGGTCTGAGACTCTTGGAGTTTGCCAGATACAACAATCTGGTACTGGCAAACACGCTTGGTCTCCACAAAAACTCCAGACGATGGACATGGCACAGTCCTGGCGGGGAGCATCACAACCAAATAGACTACATCATGGTCAAGAAACGCTTCAGATCAAGCATCAACATTGGCAGGACACGTACTTTTCCAGGAGCAGACATCGGAAGTGACCACGATCTCGTGATGATGTCTTTCCGGCTCCACTTGAAGAGAGTAAATACAGCAAAGTGCACTAGACTGAAGTTCGACCTGGACAAACTGCAAGACCCGGAGGTGGCAGAACTATTTCAGGCCACAATTGGAGGGAAATTTGCACCACTGCTCATTTTGGGGGCTGGTGAAGTAGATGTCAACACCATGACCACCACCTTCAACTCAGCTGTGACAGATGCCGCCACTGAGATCCTTGGCAAGCACCGACCAAAGAAGAAGCTGTGGATCACACCTGAACTTTTGGATCTGTGTGATAAACGAAGAGAGAGGAAAAAGAAAAAGAACACCTCACAGGGAGCTGATGTCTACCGAAAAATCAACAATGACATCCGAAAAGGCATGCTCACAGCAAAGGAGAACTGGATAGAAGATCAATGCCAGGAGATAGAGAACAGTCTGAACAAGAACAACAGCAAGAAGGCCTACCAGACTGTGAAGCGACTGACAAGTGTCAAACAGCCCAAAGTCTCCACTATCCAAAGCAAGTCTGGCATATGCCTTACAGAAGAACAAGAAGTCTTGGACAGATGGACAGAGTACTGCTCTGACCTTTACAACCATACACCAAATGGAGACCCATCAGTTCTAGCACGTCCAGAGAACAGAGAAGAAGAAATCCTCCCAATTCTCCGGGAAGAAGTTGAGGCAGCAGTGCAAGCGCTAAAGAAAGGGAAGTCAGCAGGAGTGGACAACATACCCGCGGAACTGCTACAAGCAGGAGGAGAAGCGATGATTGATGCCCTCACCATTATCTGTAACAAGATCTGGCAGAGTGGGGAGTGGCCTATACCATGGACCCAGTCGCTTGTCATCACTCTTCCCAAAAAAGGTAACCTTCAGGAGTGTGAAAATTACCGCACCATCAGCCTCATCAGCCATCCCAGCAAGGTCCTCCTGAAAATAATACTCAACAGGTTGAAACCCCAAGCTGAACAAATCATAGCTGAAGAACAAGCAGGATTCAGGGCAGGGCGAAGTACCACTGAGCAGATTTTCAACCTCAGAATAATCTGTGAGAAATACCTACAGCACCAACAACATCTATATCATGTGTTCATAGACTTCAAGAAGGCGTTTGACCGAGTCTGGCATGCAGCTCTATGGGCAACAATGAAAGTGTACAACATCAGCCCAAAAATTATTGAAGTCATCAAAAGCCTGTATGACAAGGCTACCAGTGCAGTCCTCCACAACAGAGCCATCGGGAATTGGTTCAGAACAACAATCGGTGTGCGTCAAGGATGCCTACTCTCTCCAACACTCTTCAACATCTTCCTAGAGCGCATCATGTCGGATGCTCTTGCAGACCATGAAGGCACAGTCAGCATAGGGGGTAGAGCAATCTCCAATCTTCGTTTTGCAGATGACATTGATGGATTGGCTGGAGAGGAACAAGAACTTGAACAGCTGGTACAGAGGCTTGACACCACCTCCAAAGCCTATGGAATGGAAATAAGTGCAGAGAAGACCAAAATGATGACCAACAACACCAATGGCATCAATACGGACATCAAAGTCCAAGGCCAATCCCTCGACACAGTGCATAGCTTCAAATATTTAGGAGCCATTGTATCAGACAATGGGTCCCGACAGGAAGTCCTCTCCAGGATCGCACAAACAACTGCTGCCCTGACAAGGTTGAAGCCCATTTGGAAAGACAGGACCATCAGTCTACATTCCAAAGTAAGACTGCTGCGCTCCCTTGTCATCTCCATCTTCCTATATGCTTGCGAAGCATGGACCCTCACAGCAGATCTCCAACGAAGAATACAAAGCATGGAGATGAGGTGCTACAGAAGACTTCTGGGCATTTCCTATACCCAACACATCACCAACGACGAAGTCCGACAGACCATCACACAAGCTATTGGACAACATGATGACCTGCTAACAGTGGTGAAGAAACGGAAACTTCGGTGGTATGGCCACGTCACCAGATCATCAGGCCTTGCAAAGACTATTCTGCAAGGCACAGTGCAAGGAGGTAGAAGAAAAGGGAGACCGAAAAAGAGGTGGGAGGACAACATTCGAGAATGGACTGGTTTGACACTGAGCGAAGCCATCAGGGCTGCTGAGGACAGAGAAAGATGGATAATGCTGGTTAAACGATCATCTGTGGTGCCCCTACGACCTTCGGGTTACGGGACAGGATAGGATAGTCTGTGTCGCAAACATTCCATCATAACGGACTTTAAAGATCCTGACGCTCATGTCCTAGACGGGTGAGTGCCGGTGACAAGAAAACACCCAGCATGCACCTAGGTCCTTCTCCCCCATCCCTGGCTGCCCAGGATTGTGCTCAGTTGTCCGGGCGTCAGACCATGCGCCCAATGGCTGCGGGTGGGCGTCTCGGGCGGCTTGAGTTAGATCCTGTATCGGCCAGCGCCTTGAGCAGCTCTTGAGCTGGAAAAGCGCTATATAAGAACGATTAAATAAATAAATAAATAAATAATCTTCCACCAAACAGAACACAAACATTCAACCTTCATATAGCAAATACAACGCATTAAGTTTGTTATAGGCCATATACATATATGACTCACATGCTCCTTATGAAACTCGCAATATTAAACATGAAAATGAGTGCACAGAATAAAAGAAAAACAGCGGTGGCATTAAAATCCAAAGTGAAAGGTACTTTGATCCTTCTATGCTCTTGACCTTGATATGACCTTGACCTCCGGCTCCAAATACATTCATGTACTATCAAATAAACTACAGCAAAAGTTGTATTATGCCAAAAATAGTGACCTTGGTATTACCTTGACCTTCAGTGACTTTGACCTTGGATGACCTTACCCCTAACGTGACCCCATGTCTGATCAAATAACCTATGTTTGTTGCATAAGGGTTAAATAAACAGCCATTCCACTATACGATGACCTATTTTTTGTATGTTCTGGGTAAAAAGAGACAAAAGAAAGGACTCGGTTTACGAAGAAACTGTAATGTAGCAGTGATGTACCTTCAACGAAAAATAGCAATCAGACGCGCTCGCCGTTCGCTTGCTAATGAAGAAACTCTGTAAAGTACCAGTGAAAGACCTTCAACGAGAAAATAGCTATCAGACGCCCTCGCAGTCTTTCTCTCGCTCGCAATTGTACTCTTCCTGCGACTTGCGCGAGGTGTTCTTCGTTTCGTTTGAACACAAGGGGCAGCTAAAAACGGAAAGTTTAAAGGCTCCAATTCGAAGGCTTTATTTTGGCGAAAATGGGCTTGCCAGCTGAACTTCGCATTGTTTTTACATTACTATTTTCTTTCGTCCCCCTGAAGAAGAGCTTAGCTCACCAAAAACGTACATTGTGTCGTTTTGACTTTATTTTTCTTCTTCTAAAAATGAGCATGCATATTTGTTTTTCATTATTGTTACAATGATAAAATGGGCTTTGTTATTACAATAAACAATGATAAAATGGGCTTTGTTATTACATTAAACAATAATAAAATGGGCTTTCGTTGCTTAAACTACCGCTAAAGACTGAATGTTCCATTTTTGTTTTTGACAGGGAGTGATTTCCCTTGTTTAACGGTACATCAATAAACCTACCATAGCCGCGTGACATTTTACCCTATTGCTGAATGAACCACGCGGATTCAAGAGTGCATCTTTTGTGTCTGGGGGAGGATAGGGTGTACTGGATGAACCTAAAACAAAAGAAATCAAACTGAAAAACTGTGTTATGCTTTTTGCCTTTTACCGGCTTCGGTAGATACTATTTTAGCTCCAGAACAGGGGCTAGTAGTTGTTATTAATTGACACAAAATTATTATTATTATTATTATTATTATTATTATTATTATTATTATTATTATTATTATTATTATTATTATTATTATTAATATCGACGATTTTTATAGCGCACATATCTCGCCGTACTTGACAAGACTCAAGGCGCTGGCCGATACAGGATTTAACTCAAGCCGCCCGAGGCGCCAACTTGCAGCCTTTGGGCGCATCGTAATAACGCTCCAGACAACTGAGCACAATCCTGGGCAGCCAGGGATGGGGGAGAAGGACCTAGGCGCATGCTGGGTGTGTTCTTGTCACCGGCATTCACCCGTCTAGAACACGAGCGTCAGGATCTTTAAAGTCCGTTATGATGGAATGTATGCAACACAGACTAGACCTCGGTTTATACTCTCATCCGAAGGAGTAGGAAACGGGAGTAAAGTGTCATTCCCAAGGACACAACACAATGCCCCGGTCTGGGCTCGAACCCGGGACCTTCAGATCTGCAAGCCAAAGCTCTACCATTAGGCCACCGTGCCTCCCTAAATGACGAATTTAATGAGTAAAGCAATAAAACTATTAGGGGAGGGGTGTGTGTTCAAAATGGGTCTTTTAAAATTGCGCCACCCTGGGAGGTATTAGTCTAGGTCCAGACTTGGAACTCGTGATATGAAAAGAAACGACACTCGCCAATAATCAATTTTAAACACACAGTCGGATCCAAGGAATAGATGGTATTTGCGTCCTCTCTTTCTTCCAAATGAAGCTTCTTCCGGTTACAACAAAGCACGCAAATATAGGCTCGATCGTGCGAATTCTGCGATTTCCGGTTAGGAAACGCACAAACGTATACAAATGTTCATAAAAGGGAGACAATTAATTGACGTCGCTAAAAAGGTTTTAGGGAGTTGTTTTCTCTTTTACAGGGAGCGATGGGAGGAGGGATGGTGTGAGAGTAGATGGGAGAGGGAGTGAGAATCTGGGAAACAAGATGGCGCGGAGCATCATCCAACGTTTTGATGGATACAGTCAATATAAATTTCAAAAATAAAATTTAAACTATATTTTATTTGTTCTGTCATTTATTTAACGACAAGTTATATATTAATTTATTTATTTTAACGAATCGAATGTTCCATTTGTGATATACGATATAATTTCAAAAATACTGAAAATATTCACCATCGTGGCCGTCGTCATCAGTGGTTGTCCGGGAATGTGTGGGGGCGGGGTGAGGGAGAGAGAGAGAGAGAGGGGGTCGGGGGGGGGAGAGAGAGAGAATTAACCGAGTCCTTTGAGAAAACCCACCCCATCATCAACGACAACAAAATGTCTGTCTATATGTCTCTCTCACCTGAGTCTCTGGTGTGTGTTTGTGTATGTGTGTGCGCGTGTGTCTGAGGGGTGGCGTTTGTCTCCGGTCATACCAGTTAAAGGCTTTGGACCATTGGGTATTGTCATGCAGATATGTGTCATGCACATTGGGAATGCGAGAGCTCAGATTTCTCGCCACTCCGATGTCAACAGACATCTGTGGTTTGTGACCAGGAACCTCGCAACCAACGGGCGAAAGCAACAATCCCTCTGCTGCTTGCGTCTGCTGACGTACAGAAAAAGGCGCAACAGGCTGAGGCAACATGTGCATCAGGCTTTAGAGTCTAACACTACTATAAACACTGAAGATATCACGGAGTAAACACACAATGGGTTATTAGCCAAGAAGTTATGTCTTGTTTGTAGTCGTCGAATCCCGTTAGTTGTGGTTGCTTGTCGATGTTAGCCGGAACTACGCGAAAGGTGGCTTGCCGACGTCGTCGTCGGCCCGCAGGAAGTCCTCTCTCTCTCTCTCTCTCTCTCTCTCTCTCTCTCTCTCTCTCTCTCTCTCTCTCTCTCTCTCTTACCGGTCCTGATTTGGCTCGGAAGAGTCCGCTGGACCTAAAGCAACAATTATGTAATTATGTTCTCTCTTCTCTCTCTCTCTCTCTCTCTCTCTCTCTCTCTCTCTCTCTGATGAAATAAAATTGATATCATATCTCTTTCTCTCTCTCTCTCTATCTCTTCCTCATCTCGCCCCTCCACTCCCTCCCCCTACTTATTTCTGTATTTTTTCCCTATCTCTGTCACTCTCTTTTTTTCGCTCTCTCTACTTCTCTCTTTCCCAGTATAATTGATTGGCATCTATATAATTATTCTGTACCACCAAGTCAGTCTCATACCCTTCTCCCCCTTCTCTCTCTCTCTTACTCCCCTCTCGCTCCCAGTATAATTGTCTGACATCTATATTCTATACCACAATCTCTCTCTCTCCCTTTCTCTCTCTCTCCCCGCTCATCCCCTCCTCTCGCTCCCAGTATAATTGCCTGGCATCTATATTCTGTACCGCCAAGTCAATCACCAGCGGAAAGCAGCTTCGGATGCGCTCTGGCATCTTTGATTCCATCCGATATCGGCCGCACATCACAATAAGCTGTTTCGTCTGGACTGGTGCAGGACAAAGTGCAAGCAGCTACGTATACAAGCAGCATGGTTGAGACTGATGAGGCCTGTTAGGACTGAACAGAGGGAGTAAGCTTTGATCAAGCCTCACCCATGCTGTGTGTGGAACAAGGATCACGCTGAAGACTGTTGAATGGGGGAGGGAGGTAGGAAAAAGAAGAAGAGATGTAGGATACAGATTTTGGGAAAAGGACATGTAGGGACCAGAGATTCTGTTGTTTTTATTGAGGAAAAAAGGCCACTGGTCTATTTCAAAATAACAGCGAAAAGTGGTTGGAAATTCCCATCAACGTGAACGAAATAACGACATGGATAGGTGATCGATCAGGTGATCGATCATATTCAAGAACGAAAGTGAAAACAAAGGCGCAACACGTGACAATATAATCGTACAAATAAACGACTCGCACAACATTATGTTACGTTGAAACGCGAAGGATAGTATGTCTAAAACGCGCACGATAGATCTAATCGTTTAGCTTTGCAAAGTATTCAATAATAGAGTGTATTTACCTTTGATTTGAGTTTGCATTGTTGTTAGGAGAGGCTTTGTATAACGTTGACAATTTTCGTTAGTCGATATTATTGGAGAATTCTCTAGATTTACTTGTTTACTGTCGATCGAAGTTTCTTGATGGACGTAGATATTGGAAAGCATTCTTTTGACAGAAAGGAAAGGTTGTATGACGTAAAACAGTGATGACGAAGTTAATTCTGATTGGTTGTAACGCGTCATTCTGGAACGTCCTGAGGTTATCTCGAGTTGAGAGAAAAAATATATAATGGACACACTGTGTTGTGAAAGAGAGAGAGTGAAAAGGCGATTGTATGCAGTTGTTGATGAACGCTAAATAAAGTTTGAAAACTTTATACGACTCCGTGCCTTGTGGCTGTTTGAACGGGTTGCGTGGATAAACGAATCTGGGCTACACTCATCAGTACTTCAGCATTGGGGCTGAATCAACTACTGATAGAAAAACACTAACATCAAACGAGTGTAACACATTTACCTTACCGCATAATATGACAGACTACGAATAACAATTCTAGTACTACAGAATTTACCTCTTCTCTCTCTCTCTCTCTCTCTCTCTCTCTCTCTCTCTCTCTCTCTCTCTCTCTCTCTCTCTCTCTCTCCCCCAAGTCCTACACAATGCACAAAATAATAATAATAATAATAATAATAATAATAATAATAATAATAATAATAATAATAATAATAATAATAATAATAATAATAATAAATGTAGATTTATATAGCGCCGCATCACATTGACACATTCATACACCATTTATACTACACAACAACAGTAGGCATAATTATAAAGTCTGAATAAATGCAATAAAATGTACATATTGATGTGGATTTTTTTTCACGCCACATATGAAGGCATCACTATACAGACACAACGATTGAAAGAAGCCAACAACATCAAACACAATGTACACTGGCACTTGGTGCACTCGGGACCAGAGAGAGAGAGAGAGAGAGAGAGAAAGAGAGAGAGAGAGAGAGAGAGAGAGAGAGAGAGAGAGAGAGAGAGAGAGAGAGAGAGAGAAGAGAGAGAGAGAGAGAAGAGAGAAGAGAGAGAGAGAGAGAGAGAGAGAGAGAGAGAGAGAGAGAGAGAGAGAGAGAGAGGAGAGAGAGAAGGAGAGAGAGAGAGAGAGAGAGAGAGAGAGAGAGAGAGAGAGAGAGAGAGAGACAGACAGACAGACAGACAGACAGACAGACAGACAGAGAAAGAGAGTGAGACAGAGAGAGAGTGAGACAGACAGACAGACAGAGAGAGTGAGAGAACTGGGTGGATGGGTGGAGGAAGCGAGACAGACATACATACTGGCAAAGAGGGACAGAGTGAGTAGCAATGAATAACTGTGTAATACCGTCGCTCAATGATAGATAGATAGATAGATAGATAGATAGATAGATAGATAGATAGGTACTAAGGCTGGCTGACTGATAGATAGATAGATAGATAGATAGATAGATAGATAGATAGATAGATAGATAGATAGATAGATAGATAGATAGATAGATAGATAGATAGATAGATAGATAGATAGATAGATAGATAGATAGATAGATAGATTGATTGATTATATATATTCACAGATAAATATAATGGCAGAAGGACAGACAGACAAACTCACTCAGTATTCAAAACACAGTCGATGGATTTGCCGACTTGTGCTGTCTAGAGGACGTTCAGAATTGCGCGAGCACGGTGCGGGAATGAATGGGAGCAAATGTAAGGGCGGTATAATTACCATCACAGAACTTGTCTACAATTATGTTCCCTCCTGTGGACCAAAGTCAAAGCTGCACACCAAGAAAGAGAGAGAGAGTGAGGGAGAGAGAGAGAGAGAGAGAGAGAGAGAGAGAGAGAGAGAGAGAGAGAGAGAGAGAGGAAGGAAGGGGCAGGGAGGGAGGGAGGAGAAAGTATACGTATGATTTCTTACTGCCCTTATATCGTTCTTACTTAGCGCTTTTCCAGCTCAAGAGCTGCTCAAGGCGCTGGCCGATACCGGATCTAACCCAAGCCTTGGGCGCATTGCCTGAGGCTCCCGACTACTGAGCACAATCCTTGGCCACCGAAGAGTGAGAACGGACCTAGTGTAGGAAGCAAACAGAGGCTTGACCTTAGTTGATCCTGTCATCCACATGAGAGAGAGAGAGAGAGAGAGAGAGAGAGAGAGAGAGAGAGAGAGAGAGAGATATTATGTGTGTGTGTTTTGGGGACTGAAAAAGAAGGAGAGTAAGAGATGTCTATTCATTTCCTGAGTGTTCCAGAATCATGCTTCAAAAAGCAGTCAGCAAGTTGTTCAAAGAAATCATGGAGTAAGCATCGTGTGAAAAGGGGATGATGTAGGGGGTGCCATTATATAGTACGCTTGGCATCATCAATTTTGCTGACTTCTGGGAGCTGCTCAGGCACCACAAAGGAACCTCCTTGCATCATCCGCCATTCAGATTCTCCAAAAACGTCTATAGTAGCCCGTTATTATTATCCCCTACCACTCGCGCAGAGAGAGAGAGAGAGAGAGAGAGGGAAGGAGAGAGATAGGGAGTGAGAGAGATATGGAGAGAGAGGGAGAGAGATAGGAAGAGAGGGAGAGAGAGAAGGAGAGAGATAGGGAGTGAGAGAGAGATAGATAGAGAAATATGGAGAGAGAGAGAGAGAGGGAGAGATATAGGGAGAAAGAGAGGAAGAGAGATATAAAAAGAGGGAGAGAGAGGGGGAGGGAGGGAGAGAGAAGGAGAGAGATAGGGAGTGAGAGAGATAGAGAGAGAGATATGGAGAGAGAGGGAGAAAGATTGATTGATTGATTGATTTATTGTTGCTTTAGGTCCAGCGGACTCTTCCGAGCCAAATCAGGACCGGACAACCCCCGATCCGCATAAAAGATCTGCTGAAACAACCCCAGTGGGAAAATTGAATGCCCTCCACCGGCCAGTCACTTTACAATAAAGACATCCCACGCGGGGGACGGCTGAGGGTTGACCTCAACTACGCGAACCCCCGGTTACAAAAACAAAATAGAATACAAACATCATTATAAATCATCAACAAAACACAAAAATATAAAATGCCTATAGTGCTAAATAGTACAATCATAGGAAGCCCTAGTGACCACCCGGCAGAAAGCGTCCAACACTCCCAAGCTGATCCAACAGACCTCATACACAAACAAGGAGTCTTGTCCAGGAAGAGTTTTCAAGAAAAAAGGTAGGTCATTGATCTAGCGAAGAAGAAGATAGTATAGCAGAGTGAAGGACAGAGCAGGAATAGGAAAGAGTAAATGAGGAAGACAGCGACAGTGGGAATTTAAAGCACTAAATTTCCATAAAGTGGGGATACTATTTATACTGAAAACCCCCGGCACTCCAACGGGGGTACTATTGCCGCAGTGAATCTGTCTTGCCTATAAAGGAAAGACAGGTTTTCAACTGTGGCTTTCACTGTTCCCTTTATAGGTTTGAACAATCTACAGTGGCAAGATTGCTCATGACCCCAAGGGGTAGGGAGAAAGATAGGGAGAGAGAGAGAGATAGGAAGAGAGGAAGAGAGAGAGGGAGAGGGAGAGAGAGAAGGAGAGAGATAGGGAGAGAGATAGGGGAGAGGGAGGGAGAGAAAGAGAGGGAGGAAGGGAGAGAGATAGAGAGGTAGAGAGAAAGGTGGGCGTGGAGTAGAAGAGAGGAGTGTTAGGAGGGGTGTGTAAGGTAAGACAAAGGAAATGTAGAAGGGGAAAGAGCGGGAGAGGATGCAAGGGTTAGATTTTTATTTAAAATTCGTATTCGGCTTTCAGTCTCCTATCATATAACATTGCCTTGAATCGCAGCACTTTGATTTGGGTGGCAGAAAAAAAAAGCGCGTGAAAGCTTACACCTGTATTATTAGTATGATGTAAATTACTAATATAAATTAAAAGAAAAAAAAACAACAAGAACACAAAACAGCCAAACAATTTTTTTATATGTCTAACGCCAAATAACAACAACAACAATAATAATAATAATAATAATAATAATAATAATAATAATAATAATAATAATAATAATAATAATAATAATAATAACATAAATAAAGTCACACCACATTTTCTTTCTTAAGGGACCATCACAAATCAACACACACATTGTGGGATTTATCTACCGTTAAGCTATAAGGAAACCTTACCCCTTCCCCATCTCTCTCTCCTCCCCCCCACCCCCCAAATAAAAAAGGACAAACAACAACAAACAAAAACAAAAGAAACTAGGACGGACAGCCCAACATTTAGCAGCCACCTGGACTTCCCGACTAAGTGCGCACAGGTTGCCCAAATGTGTGGTAGTCTTGCGCGCCAAAGTGTGGTAAAATATGCACGCAAATAGGACTGGTGTACTAAGTTGGCAAGACATGTTTACAGGAAGCAGCCTAGCGTTATGACAATAATTAGAGTAACGTTTCCCCCACCCCTTCCCCCCGAGGAAGCCTTGTCAATAATGCGGTGTTCAAAAGCAACCTCAAAACCTACTTCTTCACCAAATACTTCTAGGTCCATAAAATAAGTGCGCGACTGAGTGATTGAATAGTTGTGTGTGTGTGTGTGTGTGTGTGTATATATATATATATATGTATATATATATATATATATATATATATATATATATATATATATATATATATATATATATATATATATATATATATATATATATATATATATATATATATATATATATATATATATATGTGTGTTGCAGCATGAGAAAACCAGGCTAAAGTGTCAAAATATGAAAAAATACTTATTTGTTTATTAACAAAGTACTAAAAATAATCTTCAAAATGCAAAAAACAGAATTGTTTTATCTTTATTGGTTGATGTTTTATGATTTTTTTAAATATTTTATTTTCTCGGGGGCTAATTTCCAGAAATTGCCTTCAAAGTTTTGAATTGTAAAATGATCATTACTTCACAACCAGAATTTTCCCATGCATGTATTTGGTATCAAAACAATCAGGAAGATGGCAGCAATATGGCAGTGAGTTGAGATAAGAGATGAGAAAATTCACATTATACACCATTCACACAATACTGAACATAAACAAATTAAAACAGTACGCACAATTTTATTCTGTACCCATCCATAATGCATAGTGTTTTTAAACATATTAGAAATAAAACAAGTGTTTAGCAAGTCTATAATAACTCAAACACATAATAATATATCAAGAACATGGCCTGAATCAATCATTTTTCTAAATTAAACCCTATCATAATGACCCCCCCCCTCCCCCCCCCTCTTAAATCCCTCGTCCGTCAAGTAATCTTTTGTTTAATTGCAAACAGCAACATCACCTCAGTTCAAATAGTCAAACAAAGATTACAAACCTAAAACAAAAGTTTCATTAGGTAGTTTTCAGTCCTAATAATCAAGCTTTAATAATTCCCCGATTCTCCACTCCCTTCCGCACGTCGAATAAATCTGTCACGTCACAGGTGTAAATCAAAATAACATGTCATTTTGCTCTATAAAGTTTAAATAAACACAAATATAAGCAAATACTAATTACTAGTAATTTGGTAAATAGTCCTCATGTTCATTTCCTAAAACAGACAAACCAACAATAATAAATACTGAGAACATAGTCAACTTGTCATGCTAGTAATCTTGAATGCAGGCCAGACTACTTACCTTTTCAACCCTCCCCACCCCCACCCCCACCCAACAAAATATACTACTGAAATATTTTCCACACTCCTACTGTAATTCTTTTACTGATATCGCCTTTTCAACCTTTACCTAAATCTATGCAAGTAGAAATGATGACGGATTATTAAAGACACGCCAAAAGCGAAGAGGCCTACGAAACATGAATCATTGAATGAAAACAAACAGTATCATTTAATAACGGGATCAAGCTTCTGCTCGTCAGAATCATAATCCTCATCACAGTTCCCACTGGCACCATCATAAAAATAGTCTGAAAGCAGGTCTTGGAGCTCTTCAGAAGCAAAACCGGGTCGATTCAAGGCCCTAGCTACTCTAGCAGACGACACATCTACTGACGCTGGAGACGAAGCCATCACTTCCGGTTTCCAAAAAGAATCGGTCACTTACTTTGACAAATTGTTTCTAACAAATGCAACATAAATGTTGCAAGAAAACACTTGAAATAGATGTATGATGAGTTTATCTACATTAAAAAATTCACTTTGAACTAAAAATCGTCGAAAATCTATAGGAAACACTTCAGTTTTTCACGACCTGGCTAGAGACACATTCGAACACAACTTGTGTCACAAGCAAGCTTCGGAACAAGGAATTTCATGAAAAATTCATACGCAACACACTTTTATGTACCAAAACGTAGTACCAATAGGGACTTTTCACTCCCCAGACGTTATATATCAATCCACATTGGGGATTTCCCTTCATAGTCGGACAAGAAAAGTTGGGGTATCGGAGGTCAATTAGTGCCAATGTTTTAGCAAGGTGTGATCAACACCCTTATCAAAATCAACAAAATAAACAATGTTTTAGTAAGTTTTGAGCTGAGCAAAATCCGTTTGGGATATTAAAGAAAAGTCTTAAATAAAGACAAAGAGGCAACAATCTTAAAATTGATGGGGTAGCCCATTTTTAGTGTTTTACGGCTGTAGCAGCGAATCAATCCTGGCGTCTTTAGCCGGGTTTTGTCATGCGGCAACACACATATATATATATATATATATATATATATATATATATATATATATATATATATATATATATATATATATATTACTCTGTGTGTATGTGTGATTGTGTGCTCGATACGTGTTGTTTGGTGTGCAAAGTTCTTGGTCGAAAGCTGTGCTACCAGTACACCTCTTAATATTGTTTATTTGCGATGGCACTGTATTAAAAAACAAAAAAACAAGTTTTAGTTCAATGTTACTCTGATTTATTAAAAAAAATTGGTATGTATTGTTTTTGAATAGGGATAGCTCAGTTCAGTGGTCAGAGCGCACGACTTGTGTGAGTGCGTCTTGGGCGACGTGGGTTCGAATCCTGACTTCAGCAAACTATTTATATATATATATATATATAATATATATATATATATATATATATATATATATATATATATATATATATATATATATATATATATATATATATATATATATATATATATGAAAGACGAAATTTCAGTAATTTGATATCGATAGCCTATAAAACCGTCCTATATGAATTTCATAGGCTTCAGTTTTTCTGTCAAATTTGAATCGAGATATTGTTTATGATTCAAATTTGACAGAAAAACTGAAGCCTATGAAATTCATATAGGACGGTTTTATAGGCTATCGATATCAAATTACTGAAATTTCGTTTTTCCTGGTAAGAAACAACACCTTGCATCCCATTTTTCTGACGTATTCGTTCCGATATCCTCACGTGGAAAACGAAACTTCTAAATAAATCAACACCAAAAGGAACTCGCGTGCATCCCCGATAAACAGGAAATCAGCAACAAGTTTATACTGTTTGGATTTCTGTAAACGTAGACAGAAGAACAGAGATCCATAAATTGAGTGCCTTTAACGCAGAAATAAATCAACAAAAAGGCCTAATTTCACATACCATACAACAACACAAGAGGTAGAAGAAGAAGAAGAAGAAGAAGAAGAAGAAGAAGAAGAAGAAAGCAAGAAAAAAAGTAAGAAAATAAAATGAAGAAGATCATAGAAGAAGATAATGATGATGATGATAAGAAGATCATAGACGAAGAGGAAGAAGAAGAAGATGATGATGATTATGATGATGATGACAAAAAGAAGAAGAAAGCAATAAAAGAAAAAAAATAAAATAAAGAAGAAGAACAAAAACAAGAAAGAAAGAAAGTGAATGGAAGAAGAAAAAGAACAAGAACAAGAAGAAGAAGAGGAAGAAAAAGAAGAACAAGATGAAGGAGGAGGAGAAGAAGAAGGAGAAGGAAAAGAAGAAAAATGATAAAAAGAAGAATGAAAAAAAGAAGACATTTAGAAGGAGAAGGAGAAGAAAAAAAAGAAGAAAAAGAAGAAGAAGACGATGTGATGATGATGATGATGATGATGATGATGATGATGAAGATGATAATGATGATGATGAATAAGAAGAAGAAGAAGAATGAAGAAGAATGAAGAAGAAGAAGAAGAAGAAGAAGAAGAAGAAGAAGAAGAAGAAGAAGAAGAAGAAGAAGAAGAAGAAGAAGATACACACTTAAATAATGTTTACATCCTCGAAAGAGCACACACTGCGGGCGCATGCATTGCCAGAGGATTGTAACAGAAACGTGTTAACCTTAATTGGCATTGAAAAAATAAAAATGATTTACATATTAATTTACCTGAAACTCTCTTCAAGCAATCTGTCCGCCTCTCTTCTTCTTTTCCTGTCCCTGTTTCTCTTTCTTTTCTTTGTCTCACACACACATACACACACCCACACACACACACATACCCCCCCCCCCCACACACACACACATCCACAAACAAAAGGCGGACAGACAGATTGCTTGTTTTGTTTATATTAATTCCTGTTTGGTCACCAGAACTTAATTGACAGTGCGGCCAAACGGGCGCGTGTGGAATCCTAACAGAAAGTTTATTCATTGAAGCTCCCATCCAATAGTCAAAATCGTAATTAAAGATGGGAGGAAAGCTTCAGAGTGACAACAACAGAAATAACCGTTGCGCATCTTATTCATATTCGCTTTTGCTTGCGATGAGTTGTGTTTATTAACGTACCCGGACACTCTCGCATATATAGGACGGATGCGATGGGTAGGGAATAGTCTCCCTTTATGCGTTAAAGACGAGCTTTCTGATTGATCAGTAATGTATTCAATGACCAATCAGGGAATCATATATATCAATATCGTCTCAGTTTTAAAAATCCAAGGAACGGATCTATAAATGGGAGGGCGTTTTTCATTTTACATGTATACATAAATTGTTTGGCCAATAATAAATCCATCATCATCCACATCATCATCATCATCATCATCATCATCATCATCATCATCATCATCATCATCATCATCATCATCATCATCATCATCATCATCATCAAGATCATCATCATCAAGATCATCATCATCATCATCATCATCATCATCATCATCATCATCATCATCATCATCATCATCATCATCATCATCAGTCCCACAACCCATCGGGCCGTTTGCGTAGACATGAGGGATGCTGCCGGGGGAAGTTTTCGTCACTTCGGTCTGTCTGCATCTGTTGTAAGAGGCGTGGCCTGTCCATGTTTTGACATCATATTTCCAAGTTCTTTCTTTGTTTTTAGCTCATTCCGTGGTTCAAAAGGGTTCAATAGGGTAGATACAGGACAATATTAGCCTCACAGCCAAAACAAAACAGAATGTTTCGGTGAATACAACGTGATTCTTTTAAAAGATTCACATTTTCTCTATCAGTGCACCTTCAAAAAAGTAGCCAAAAACTGTGCACAAATTCCAGAATCGAAAATGTTCTGAATGTTATCTTTCGTCATTCTCTCAGTAGACCTATAGTTCCACTCTTAGATATTGTGTCCATGGCTGGGGGACGTATAAATTGTTAGTGTCCTAGTTCCATCTTAGAAATGTAGTGAAGAAATTAACTCACGGAAAAAGGAGAGAGCCTTAACATGAAAATCATATAGATGTACACCATGCACATTCATGGAAGAGATTAGTGCTTTCCCTGCGGCAGGTTCTTTCATATTTCATCCAGCGAGTCTCCCAGAAACATGTTTGCGTTCCTCGTCATTACTGCTATGTACGCTCCCTTTCACTGTTGAGCGCCGTGAATGAAAGTCTATCACGACATTTTCTTAACGACGATGCATGCGTCTGCGTGAATGGAAGAGAATAGAAAAAAGATGGGAAAAGGGGGATGGGGAGAGAGAACGAGAGAGAGAGAGAGAGAGAGAGAGAGAGAGAGAGAGAGAGAGAGAGAGAGAGATTTTATTCACACCAAGGATACACAGAATTTAGGCAGTAGCCTAATCTTACAATCGTTTCTCTTATCATTCACACTCACATTGACGATTCTCCGATATTCAGTCATACACGCCAACGACAAAACAGATAACTACATTAAACATCATGCAGCATACAAAAGAAGATGTATATCAAAATTAATGTTGGTGTTGCAATTACACAATACAGAAGAAACAACCAAATGTAGGCCTATATCAAATAGTCAAGTATTACAATCACACATACATTTAGGACACAACCAATTGTAAATGAAATAATCGAATAGAACATCGGAAACTACAAAGACAACAACAACAACAACAAAGAAGAAAAAAAAGGAAGAACAACAAGAACAGTAGGTGCATCATACCTCGTACGTTTGAATCAAGAGTGGTACACGATCTAATGTTCGAAGGAGAAAGTTCACAACTAAAGGCCATCAAAATTCAAGACTATTCTTAAACATGTCAATTCTTGTTCGAGGCATAATGTATTTGTTCAATATGCAGATTATTTAGCAATATGGATGAACGTACATTTAAAAAAACATCTTTGTACGAAATAAAATATATAACGAAATTATATCAACCAGAAATAAATAATATCGGTCATTATATGAATCAATGATGGTCAGGAGCCTAGAAAACTTCCAAAATTAACTATTGAAAGCGAAGAACTCAAGTATGTGAAAGAGGTTACATTTTTAGGCGTATATTTAACAAGAAACTAAAAAGCTATAAATAGTTATAATTTATTGAAAATTAACAGACAACTTTGGAAACAAGACGTAAAAACATGATTTAATTTAGCTTCTGCTTTAATGAGATCCAAATTAACATGCGGACAGGAAGCGTATTTTCGTGAGCGTTCTTTTTTTTTTTTTTTTTTTTTTTTTGAGTAAAATTTACGTCCCCGGACACATTAAGCGTATAGGGGGCGGTACATATGCTGTCAAAGAGCTTTCTATGGTGAGCGTTGGGTTAGCGAAAGCTTTAAATGATTGTCCCGAAGCTCGGTTTATATGATTAGATTGTGGTGTGTGTGTGTGTGTGTACGTGTGCCTGCATGCTTATACGTGCATGAGTGCGTGCGAATGCATCTTATTATTTGAATGAAGAAGACTTTATTAAAACAACCAAACAACAACCAACAAAACATCCGAGAAAGTTAAAGATAAAGGACAAACCTCCATTAATGTTGTCTGTATTGCGAAATTCGTTCAATAGTGTTGTCGCACGAAAAGAATATATATATATATATATATATATATATATATATATATATATATATATATATATATATATATATATATATATATATATATATATATATATATATATATATATATATATATATATATATATATATATATATATATATATATATATAGTTTTAAACATAGCTCCTGGACAGCAAACCATTTTTCCATTTCCAATATATCTGAGCTGATTTATACAGATCATCCCTAGCTATATACACACTCTCTCTCACAAACACACACACACACTCACTCACACACGCGCGCGCGTGCACACATACACACAGAGGCGCGCGCGTACATTTTGCAAATTTATTCAGGTTCTCTGATGCACATTATAGATGCAATGAGACTTCGCCGATTTAGAGAAAATAATAAAAACAATCAGAAAGGCGTTCTGCTCGAATACGGGGAGTAATTATTCTAAATAATCGTTTTATACGGGCCACAGTTCCTCACTCCTTACAGTTCTTACTGTGCATGACACATGTGTCATATAAACATGTCGTGCACGAACCAACTGGACAAATGTGGAGGAACAAGTAACATTATAACAAGATTATATAATACAAATGAAATAGATCATTTGATTTTAATAATATACCATTGTGCAAACCCTTCCCCAAGTCACACACACACACCCACACCCACCCACACCCACACACACACCCACACAACTTTTTTTTTTTTTTTAAATCGAAATTAACAAAAACGACGGCAAGCAGCATATTTACCTCCTTTTTAAAGACAACCCCCTCAACCGGACTACAAAGGGGAGAATACTGATGCCTTCTTTACTTGAATTCTCAGTTTGCATTTTTTGACCTGCCAGGTCTGCGCAGATTCTAAAAGCCAAGCCAAAGGGGGTGGATCTAGAGGATATCGGGAGAGCGTCGGATTGCAGTGTCAAACACTGCACCATTGATTTTCACGGCTGACACATCTACGGTGACCTAATGTAAGTTTAATTCTTTCTTCTTTCTTAAATTTCTTCTTTCCTTTTTTTTCCATTCCTTCCTTATATTTTTTTCTTTCTTTTTTCTTTCTCTTCATTTTCTTTTCTTCTTCTTTCTCTCTTTCTTCTTCTTCCTCGTCTTTTCTTTTTCTTCATCTTTCTTTCTTTTTTATTTCCATTTCTTCTTTATTTCTCTTTTTTCTTCTTCTCCTTTTCTTTTGTTCTTTCTTTCAGTTCTTTTTTTTTTCTTCTTTTCTTTCTTCGTCCCTTCTCCACCTTTAACCGCTTTTCTCCACATTTAACCGCTTTTCTTTCTTTCACCGCTTTTCTTTCTTTCGTCTAATCCTTCCCTCCCTTTTCCTTCGTGTTTTTCTTTCTTACCTCCCTTCTTCTTCTTCACCGATACGGAGGCAAAGAGGTATTCAAGTGTAAAAATGCTGACGGCCACAGATAGTTTAAAAGTTGTGTTTTAACGGCGATATTCTTCTTTCCTCTTCCTCCTCATCCTTGTTGTTGTTGTTGCTGCTGTTGTTCTTGTTGTTATTGTTCTTCTTCTTTTCATACCTTTCCTTTTGAGTATTTCTCTTCTCTTCTTGTTCGTTGAGTAGGATTCAACGTCAGGCATTGAAGCGGAACATCCTGACAGCTACATATAGATTCAAAGACGTTATTTTAACAGCAGTATTCTTCTTCTTCACCGTTGTTGCAAATAAACACATCGGTCGAACGCTACCAGAAGCATGCTTTTCTAGTCGCCTCAACAGGCCGTAAAGCATGCTCTTATTTTTCGGAGCATGCTTCCTATACGCTTCAAGCGTTATAGTGACGGAAAAAGCGCAATTTCGCTGTATATATATATACAATATGTTGCTCTACAACATTCCGCTTTTTCCGTCTCAAAAACCCATTTGCTTTGTTGGATTCTTAAATTATATGAAACCAAGTATGGACACTATCCGGCGTCAACAAACGGTTCAAAAACATTCTCAAACTGTTGACCTACCTAGAAACAAATACAGTTTGACCTAATTCGTCCCCTAGAGGAGACAAAACTGACATTTTCTATTTTCATGAGTTCATTGGCCAATGCTCCTAGGGCTTGAAGCGTATGGGAAGCATCCTCCGAAGCATAAGAGCATGCTTTACGGCCTGTTGAGGCGACTAGAAAAGCATGCTTCTGGTAGCGTTCGACCCATGTGTACCGGGTGAATAAAGTGTTTCTTCTTCTTCTTCTTCTTCTTCTTCTTCTTCTTCTTCTTCTTCTTCTTCTTCTTCTTCTTCTTCTTCTTCTTCTTCTCGTCTTTCTCTTCGCTTCTTCTTCATTGAGTCGGACGCTAATTCAGGTTTACAAGCGTAAGGTTCCGTGGGTCGA
>CM072524.1:27857946-27907946 GCA_036898135.1 Oncomelania hupensis
AGAGAGAGAGAGAGAGAGAGAGAGAGAAGTCGAAGTCGAAATCTTTAATAGGATAATAGCATTAGGTCCTATGGACCTGTCTTACAGCTAGTCCTTAATAAAATTGTAAAATAACAGAAATAAAAAATTCAGAACAAAATAAATAACATAAAATTGATTTGAAACTAACACAAACCTTAACAATGGTAATAATTAAAAACAATACTAAGAAATTAATGTACCGAAATACACATACTCCCTCTCCCCATCCTCCTCCAATACCCCTTCTCTACTACTACTCTCCCCTCCCCCCCACCCCACCACCACAACCACACACATATACACAAGCTAAATTCACACCCCAACAAATTAAACTGATGCAAGATAGCAAGAACAAATGTATACAATCAACTTAAATATTAGAAGCAATGGAAAATAGAAATTTGTGGAGTCTAGTTTTAAACAATGTTAATGATTTACTTTCCTTGATATCTGGTGGTAGAGAATTCCACAGAGGTTGAGGGGCCGGGTATTCAGTTGGTAAGAGCGTCTTGCTAGTAACCGAAAGGTCGCTGGTTCGAATCCCCGGATTGGTCAACGTGTGATCATATTATTTTCCCCTTTACCAACAACTGGCACGCTGGTGTCAGTATAAATCGGTCCAGTAGTCACCTATATGCGAAAGTGTCGTGTGACTATAATCTACATAAAAACAAACAAACAAACATCCACAGAGAGAGAGAGAGAGGGGGGGAGAAAGAGAGAGAGAGAGAGAGAGAGAGAGAGAGAGAGCGAGAGAGAGAGAGAGAGAGACGCTTTGATAATTTATTGTCTATACCTTTACACGTCATTAAGACACGCATTCGCACAAATACGAATAAATTAAAACATAATTAAATTTAAACGTGTATGCGAACAAATTAAATTTAAAATAAAACATAAAATACAGAAACGGTACAAACGAATAAAATAAGAAATACATTTTAAAAAAATTCTATATAAACACACACACAGCCACACACACACACACACGCACACATACTCACACACACACACACACACACACACACACACACACATATATATATATATCGAAACAAATATTTTACTCGAATTATTATAGCATGAATTATCCTTATGAAATATCGACAAGAAAGCGTTCATTTAAAAATGCACTCATCTACTTTTTTTCTCTCTTTTTTTCCCTCTTTTTCATACAGATTGTATACTCTCACTCATTACAGGAGAAACAGTGCACGCACCCATTCTTTGCATATAGTTACTCCCAGTCTTTACAGAAACAAAGCACGTATCCACTCTTTACATATTGTTACTCTCCGACCTTTACAGAAAAGTACACCTATCCACTAAGTTTTGTACACAAATTAATCGATCTACCATCTAACAAATCAGCAAAGTTTTGAATGAGTGAGAGAAATAAATAGAGTGAGTGAGAGAGAGACAGACTGACAGAGAGGGGGATAGAGAGAGAGAGAGAGAGAGAGAGAGAGAGACAGACAGACAGACAGACAGACAGACTGACAGAGAGGTGAGAGAGAGACAGAGAGACAGACAGAATTGATTGATTGATTGATTGTTGCTTTAGGTCCAGCGGACTCTTCCCAGCCAAATCAGGACCGGACAACCCCCGATCCGCATAAAAGATCTGCTGAAACAACCCTAGTGGGGAAAACTGAATGCCCTCCACCGGCCAGTCACTTTACAATAAAGACATCCCACGCAGGGGACGGCTGAGGCTTTACCCCAACTAATCGAACCCCTGGTTACAAAAACAAAATAGAATACAAACATCATTATAAATTATCAGCAAAACACATACATATAAAATGCCTATATTGCTAAATAATAACATCATAGGAAGCCCTAGTGACCACCCGGCAAGAAAGCGTCCAATACTCCCAAGCTGATCCAACAGACCTCATACACAAACAAGGAGCTTTGTCCAGGAAGAGTTTTCAAGAAAAAAGGTAGGTCATTGATCTAGCGAAGTAGAAGATAGTATAGCAGAGTGATAGGACAGAGCAGGAATGGGAAAGAGCAAATGAGGAAGACAGCGATAGTGGGAATTTAAAGCACTAAATATCCAGAAAGTGGGGATACTATTTATACTGAAACCCCCGGCATTCCAACGGGGTTACTGTTGCCGCAGTGAATTGGTCATGCCTATAAAGGAAAGACAGGTTTTCAACTGGGGCTTTCACTTTTCCCTTTATAGGTTAGAACAATCTACAGTGGCAAGATTGCTCATGACCCCAAGGGGTAGACAGACAGAAAAACAGACAGACAGACGGTGTAGCTTAATGTAACGGTTATAACGTGACCAGAATTTCTTGCTTGATTTACCCATCCTGGCGCAAGACCAAGAATGAAAGGAATAACGAAAGAAATGGATGAAGAAAGAAAAAGAAACACAAAAGACAAGAGAAAGGACATGAATGAATGAAAGAATACACTAGAAGATCTAAGCCCATATGACTCACGTGCTGCTTAGGGAACTCGCAATATTTAACATGAAAATGAGTGCCCAGGTAAAGCAAAATAAAACGGTGGCATTAAAATGCAAAGTAATACCGACTTTGATCTTTCTATGCTTTTGACCTTGAGATGATATTGACCTCCGGCTCCAAATAAATAAATAAATAAATTTAATAATAATAATAATAATAATAATAATAATAATAATAATAATAATAATAATAATAATAATAATAATAATAATAATAATAATAATAATAATAATAATAATAATAATAATAATAAGGGTATTTATATAGCGCTCTTTCCTAATGACATCAGTTCAAAGCGCAGTTCTCACGCATTTATACTTACCGTTAACCTCTAAATACATACGAACAGAAGTGAAACAAAAACAAGACACTAATAAACTATGCAAAGACATAATGCAAACATAAAAAAGAATATTTATAAGAAAAATCTACAAGGCGAGGGATGGAGGGGGGTGAGGAGAGCAGCTAAGGTGTGAAGGGGCGTGTGGTGTGACGGCGGTGGTCTGAATCACAAAAGAGGGAATTATGCTGGTGGTGGGAGACAAGATCAGACATTTTTAAGAAAGAGATGAGTTTTTAAGTTGTCTTGAAAGTGGCTAATTTCGGAGAGCAGCGAAGGGAGAAAGGAAAGGAGTTTCAAGTTGAAGGACCAAGCACTGAGAAAGATCGACAGCCTGCAGAGGAAATTGTAGCGGGGTATTTTATACACTCACGTACTAACAAATTAAGTACAGCAAAAGTTGTAAGCCCCCCCCCCCCCCCCCCAAGAAAATGGTGACCATGGGATGATCTTGACCCTCCCGTGATTTCTCGTGCATGTCTGATCAAATAATCCAATGTTGATGCATACTATGGGGTTAAATACACAGCCATTCCACTTTACGATGACCTATATGTAGTATGTCTTTGCAAGGCGTAAAATGACATTGACCTTCACGATCAACGCAAAAACGGAACATCAATATATCGTCTCTAAATACAACAAGTTTGGACTTTATATCTCTCATAGTTAGGGTCAAGGTCACTTCAAACTACCAATACTAACCGACTTTGAACAGTTCCGGTGACGTTTATCTTGGAGTGAGGTTGACCAAATTTGCACAACTTGCACAATGTTTGCGTCTGATTGATATCTATCATGCGTCAAAGAATCATATTATCAATATTAATAACCTAGAAAAAAAGACACGAAATTTTGTGAAAAATTTTCATTGTTTTTTTTAATTTACAATTGATGACCCTGTGTCCTTGACCTTGAAGTGAAGTCGTTCATTCACTAATCATTTGTGTGTTCTCATGGTTATACACCATCTTACTAAGTAGCCACTTCAAAGTTTTTGCACAGGCGGAATATTTAAGATTCATCTCCCACAGATTGCAAATATTTGGTTAAAAAAACATTTTTCGAGTGAGTACATAGACTCACATTGCTATGCATGTGAGTAAAAAAAACATGAAAAAAACGGAGGAAAAAAGATGGAATAAAATAAAGAAAAGAAGAAAGACAGAAAAAAGGAAAAAATTGAAAGAAAAGAAAAAAAAAGAAAGAAAGGAAAGAAATACAAAAAGAACAGAAATAAACGTTTATTTAAAAATAGAACAAATAATGAAAGAACGAAAGAAAGATAGAAAGAAAAAAAGACAAGAAAGAAAGAAAAAGAAAAAAAGAAAAAAAAAGAAGTAGGGAATGAAATAAAAAGTATGAAACAAAGGAAAAAATGGAGAAAAAAGATAAAGAAATTTATAACATACAGAAAGAAAGAGGCGAAAAAATACAAGACAAAGAAATAAATAAAAGAAATAAAAGAATGAAAGCCAAAAGAAAAAGAAAAGAAAGAAAGAAAACAAACCACCAACAAAGGAACGAAGAGTGTAAAATAAACAAACGTATTAAAAAATGAAATGAAAAAAAAAAAAAAAAAAAGAATAAATTAAAAAATAACAGAAAAAAAACAAACGAATTAAAGAATGGAAGAAACAGTGAAAAAAACAAAACAATGAAAGCTAGAAAAAACAAAAAAAAAGACGAAAGGAAATCGTGACATGTTTAGTGCCCCTGAAACTGTTTGCAATTTGGCCATGTACAAAGGCACGGTGACCCGGCACGCAAAGATCCGGTCGATGTCTTTCTCTAAGAGTGACCTAGCACGTGAAATTCCGGTGTGTGTCGCCGCTAAAGCTTTCTAGAAAGAAACATATCTGTCCTATCCTATCCCGTAACTTAAAGGTCGTTGGGGAACCACAGATGATCGTTTAACCAGCGTACTCCATCTTTTTCTGTTCTCAGCAACCCTCATGGCTTCGCTCAGTGTCAAACAAGTTAATCATCGATAGTTGTCCTCCCACCCCTTTTTCTGTCTCCCTCTTCGTGTGCCTCCTTGCACCGTGCATTGCAGGATGGTTTTTGCAAGGCCTGATGCTCTAGTGAAGTGGCCATACATCGGAGTTTCCGTCTTTTTACCACTAGTCATCGTGTTGTCCATTGGCTTGTGTGATGGTCTGTCGGACGTCGTTGTTGGTGATGTGCTGGGTATAGGAAATACCCAGAAGTCTTCTGTAGCACCTTATCTCCATGCTTTGTATTTTTCATTGTAGATCTGCTGTGAGGATCCATGTTTCGCAAGCCTATAGGGCGATGGAGATGACAAGGGAGCGCAGCAGCCTTACCTTGGAATGTAGACTGATGGTCCAGTCTTTTCAAAAGGGCTTCAACCTTGTCAGGGCAGCAGTTGTTTGTGCGATCGTGGAGAGGACTTCCTGTCGGGAACCACTGTCTGATACAATGGCTCCTAAATATTTGAAGCTATGCACTGTGTGAAAGTAACCAATGACCGCCTTTCACTTAATCCTAATTACCCTCTTCCTCACCCCCAGCCGCTCCAACTCTCTATGGCTAACACGTGCTACGCTGGCCTCGGACTGAATGCGACCTTTGGCCTTGACCCTTTTATTATTGTGAGCTCTATTACTGCTGTGGTGGTTTAGTGTTTAAAGTCCCAAGGACCCCTTCTTTCTTAGGGACAGCAATCCCCTGGATATGACATATCGCCAATGGTGTGGACGGCCTTAAACGTCAATGCTCTTTCATACCACTGACAGCATAAGCTATAACCTATCCTGATGACTATAAGTAGGTCAACCAACACAGCGCCTTTGGTCTAGTACTACTCCCCCTCACCGAGCCAGTACAGAATCTAAACATTTTTTTAAATACGCTTAGTAAAAATATTTCACCTCAAAAATGTGGATCTACAAAAAAAAATTGTATGATTGTAAGCTAGACTATCCATTGTATTACTTACCCAAAACTCTTTGTCTCACATGCTATCCAGTGTAAACATGTGTTTTTTAAAAGCGCTCAGACACACTTTAAGGAGTGGGCAGTGGGGCTGAACGCAATATGGCTTGCTTTATTGGGAAAGGGGGTAAGGCAATTGGCAATAGCGACCACAAACAATCTAATTGCAAATGCCATTTGCACTGCTTGTCAGTCAACAACGTCAGTCGTCGGTCTTCACCATCTCCTCTCCATCCCACTAACCCTACCCCTCATCCCTGTTATGTTCTTCTTGTTCTTCACTTCCTCTTGTTCTTCTTTGACTTCTCCTTCATCATCATCATCATCATCATCATCATCATCATCATCATCATCATCATCATCATCATCATCATCATCACCTCTATCATCATCATCATTATCATCATCTCTATCATCACCATCACCATCATCATCAACTTCTTCTTCTTCCGATCACCTTGCTCCTTTTCTTTCTTCATCATCTCGTCCTACACCTCCTCAGTTACAAAGTAAAATTCAGAAACAAACACGAAAAAACATAATAAGTACGACAGTACTCATGAACGAATGAGTAATATCACACACAAACACACACACACACGCACACACACAAACTCACACACATGCACGCGTACACGCACGAACACACACAAAACACACACACACGCACACACCCCCGCATACACACATATGGACACACACACACACTCGCACGCACACACACACACACACACACACACCATAACAACAGGTAATTTCTATAAATATTCAGTCTTACCTTTTTCGTAAAACGTTTGTTCCAGATCCTGTAACAAAGAGAAACAAAATTAAATAATTTTATTTATCATTAATGACGCTGACGATGACGATTGTTATAATGATTATTAAAAAAATAATAAAGAGCAAAGATTACAGGTTTTAAAAAACAACAACAACAACAAAAACCCCAAACAAACAACAAAAAAACAAAAAACAACACTTCAGGGCCACACGTATTTAGTTATTTTAGAAGACCATGTCCGGATATAACAATTTTGCATTCTGGTTCTTATTTTAGTTTTTCTATCCTATCCTATCCCGTAACTCGAAAGTCGTTGGGACACCACAGATGATCGTTTATCCAGCGTACTCCATCTTTTTCTGTCCTCAGCAACCCTCATGGCTTCGTTCAGTGTCAAGCCAGTCCATTCTCAAATGTAGTCCTGTCAATTCTTTTTCTGTCTCCCTCTTCTTATGACCCCTTGAACCATGCCTTGCAAGATGGTCCTTGCAAGGTCTGATGCTCTGGTGACGTGGCCATACTATCGGAGTTTCGGTTTCTTTACCACTGTGAGCATGTCATCGTGTTGTTGTCCAATAACTTGTTTGATGGTCTGTCGGACTTCGTTGTTGGTGATGTGCTGGGTATAGGAAATGGCCATAGGTCTTCTGTAGCACCTCATCTCCATGCTTTGTATTTTTTTTGTGGTAGATCTGCTGTGAGGGTCCATGTTTTGCAAGCGTTTAGGTAGATGGAGATGACGATGGAGCGCAGCAGCCTTACCTTGGTATATAGACTGATGGTCCTGTCTTTCCAAAAGGGCTTCAGCCTTGTCAAGGCAGCAGTTGTTTGTGCGATTCTGGAGAGGTCTTCCTGTCCGAACCTATTGTCTGGTACAATGGCTCATAAATATTTGAAGCTATGCACTGTATTGAGGGATTGGCGTTGGACTTTAAGGTCCTTTTTTTATTCCATTGGTGTTGTTGGTCTTCACTGTGGTCTTCTCTGCACTCATTTCCATTCCATAGGCCCTGGAGATGATCCATATAAAAGATCTGCTGAAGCAACCACAGTGGCAACCCTGGAGGCAATCCTCCAGCCGGTCACTGTACAATAAAGGCATCCCACGCAATTTATCGAACCCCCGTTTACAAAAAAAAGAAAAAAAGAAAGAAGACAAACATCATTATAAAATATCAACAAAACACATACATATGAAATGTCTACATTGCTAAATAATAATATCATAGAAAGCCCTAGTGACCTTTTGGCAGAAAGTGTCCAATATTCCCAAGCTGATACAATAGACCTCACCCACAAATTAGAGTTTTGTCTCGAAAGAGTTTTCCAGGAAAAAGGTAGTGACTGGTCTAGCGAAGAAGAAGATACTATAGTAGATTGATAGAACAAAGTAGGAATGACAAAAAAACCAATGAGAAAGCGAAAGTGGGAATTTAAAGCAATAAATTTCCAGAAAGTGGGGATAAGAGAAAGAACTTTGGAGCAAAGTCTTTTGAATGTGCAGCTCCTCTCCTGTGGAACAGACTTCCTCTCTCGCTACGTCAGTGTAGCTCCAAAGCAGCCTTCAAGCGTCAGCTGAAGACACAACTTTTTAATCAGTGACCAAAACAGATTTTTTCCCTTAGCGCACCGAGCATGCTTACTTGGCCTGGATGGAATCGCGCTATACAAGTGTTCATCATCATCACCATCATACTATTTATACTATTTATACAGAAATCCCCGGCACCCTCCCCGGGGGGATGTGTTCTAGGACACCAACTGATCCTTCGATCCGCAAACTCAGAGCTCACATCATCAAAAGAAATTGATGCTCTTTTTAATCGCAAACACTCTTTTATATGATTTTTAAATCCAAGCTTTCTCCATTGACACTTTTACTAACACAAAGCCTGTTTGTATTATAATCGAAACAGAAATTGGACTCCTTTTTCAGAGTTCTGGTTGTGATGATCATTTCACGTCCAGGACCGGAAGCGCAAACTTGTTTTTTCCAACCTAGTTCCAGTCATTCGCCAAAAAAGGCAATTACCGAAGTCGAACGAAGCTCTCCGAGTCGAGCGAAGCTATCCGATGTTTTACGAACGAATGCTGGCAGGACTACGTGAAACCACAGGCTGGGAAGTCTCGTCTTTCGTAGGCCTCAATTACATACTATACTACGTAGAAGGCCCACGAGTTTACAGAGACGAAAGAAAAGACTTCAGAGCATGTACAATCCTCTTACTACCAAAGAAGATGCAATCTGGATCAGTAACTGGCGCCTTATCTCTCTGCTAACATCATTTTACAGAATCTATATGAAATTGTTGCAGGGCAGAATACTTCCATGGATAGTAGCTACCGACAGGTTTTGTGCTGAGAACTAACAAAATGCAAATCAAGGAACGCAACTATTAAATATGGTCGATAATAACAAAGTATACCGTTGCGAAATGCTAATCTGTGTAAATCGAACAGAATTAGAAGCAACAGCGATCATTTTTAATGTCAACTAGTCGTAGTCATGCAAGCATCATTTCGTAACACATCGGAGAGCTTCGTTCGACTTCGGTGATTGCCTTTTTGGGCGAATGACTGGAACTAGGTTGGAAAAAACAAGTTCGCGGACCGGAAGTCTCTCCCCCAAAATCACCCATCAGGCTCAAAGCCAGACGATCTGTAACCAACGTACTCTATCACATGTTACACACACTCTCTAATATAACAAACACACATCTATTACTCCATGCGGTGTATAATGCAGAGGCGTGTACTCATAAATAGAAAGATAGATAGATAGAAGACAGACCGATCGATGGATGGGTGGATGGATGGATGGATAGATGGATAAATATATAGATAGATGGATGGATGGACGGATGGATGGACGGACGGACGGACAAGCGGAAGGACGGACAGACAGACATATAGATAGATAGATAGATAGATAGATAGATAGATAGATAGATAGATAGATAGATAGATAGATAGATAGATAGATAGATAGATAGATAGATAGATAGATAGATAGATAGATAGATAGATAGATAGATACATACATACATACATACATATTACATTACATTACATTATTATTGCTTTAGGTCCAGCGGACTCTTCCGAGCCAAATCAGGACCGAATACATACATATATACATAGATAAATAAATACATACATAGAATAACTGAACACGATTTTGATTATTTGTACAATGCAGAATGAGGTATACCTTTGAGTCAGTCACCTTTGATCTTTTTCAAAGATCACACAGTCACTAAGGTCAGTTATATTATAAAGACGTTATGCGCTTTTGTCTCAAAATTGGCTCAACCGATTTTGACCATTACTTTTCCTTATTTTATTTCGTCTATTTTCTCCGCCTTCAGATAGTTCAGATAGTGACCTGGCCATTATTGCACGTATTCACTTTGCTTATTTATGTGAACGCTGAGTCACGAAATGGCCACGAAAATTAGAAATTTGTGAAAATCAGATACGTGTGGGAGTAACTGGAAATACATTTGAATGGCTTGCCATCTGGTTTGAAGTATAATTTTTAAATTCAAGGGTTTCAAAAAAAAGGAAGGAAATAAAGAAACCAATGGAAAATGTTCTTGCTTTTTAACAAGTTTTAATGAAGCCTTTTTGTTTCCTCGGGCGTTACAGAGGGATGGATCGTAATATGAGCTCTTGTGATTTCTGCGCCATTGTTCGGCGAGATATGAACGAGATCCATACAAAATCCAGTATTAAAATCCAGGCGTCCTTGATTGTGCCTCGTAGTAAAAAAAAAATAAAGAATGGGAAAAAAAAGCTCGCAACCTGTACCCGGGATCAAATCAGACCTCATCTAACACTGACGTTAATATTTGTCTGTTACCGTCTTTCTGTCTGTAGTCTCTTTCTCCCGCCCTCCCTTTCTCCTTCTCCTTGTCTGTCTGTCTATGTCGTTCTGCGCAGTCAGATATGCTCCTCCTCTCTCTCTCTCTCTCTCTCTCTCTCTCTCTCTCTCTCTCTCTCTCTCTCTCTCTCTCTCTCTCTCTCTCTCTCTCCGTTTCTATTATGGGTTGCCCTAGTCACTGCAAGATGAAATACAAGCAATGACATGTTACCACAGTAAGAGGTGACGCTATCATTGGTTGCATTCGATTGCAGTACTATTCACCACAGCCCTAAGCAATTTACCCTAGGGAGTTACTTTTCCACCACCTACGATTTAAAACAATGGAATCCAAAAACCCTTAACCAGACAAGAAACGACCATGCAAAGTGACCCCACCAACCCACGGTCCTCTTTATTTCAACTTCTGTCCAGTCAAAAACGGGTTCGCTGAGCTCGTTCTAGTGCCCAGCGTTACCGACCTAGTTTAATCCTTCATCCTGCTACATGAACACTCCACTACATTTTATGAGACTAGTGCTTTGCATACATGTGTGATGGAGAGGTCCACGGAATATGTGTGGGTGGGTGAGTACTTCCTAAATAGCTGTCAACATGTATTTTGTACCGCTTTTCAGGGGAAGCAACTCTCTTTGACCTACTTTCGGTTTATTTAGGATAGCTGTCAACGTGTATTGTGTACCGCATTTCAGGGGAAACAACTCTACTTTCGGTTTATTTGGGGATAATGCCTATTGATTGGTTTTTTTTATGTACGTGTGTCAGTTTGTATTAACCGTCGTTGATGTAGCATGCTTTTGTTTTTTGCAAACATGACACAAATGGCCCTGCATTAATAATAATAATAATAATAATAATAATAATAATAATAATAATAACAATAATAATAACAATAATAATAACAATAATAACAACAATAATAATAATAATAATAATAATAATAATAATAATAATAATAATAATAATAATAATAATAATAATAATAATAATAATAACAACAACAATAACAATAATAATAATAATAATAATAATAATAATAATAATAATAATAATAATAATAATAATAACAACAACAATATTAATAATAATATTATAATATAACCCTTTACTAGTTCAAGAGCTGCTCCCTCTCTCCACAGTTCGGGTTCTGACATTCCAGGTTCCTATGACGATGTTGTCTCTCGTGAGGGTCCTGCGAAGTTGTCCATCAGTACCACACTTATCACCTCTGTCCTGGTGGCTAACGGAAGGCGCGGTCCTTGATGACCCGGGCGACGGCCGATCCGGTGTGCAGTGAGTGGTTCTTTTCATCTTCGGCAAGAAAGACCTGGCAGGGCCCAATCCTCTCCAGGGTGTTGGCCACAGCCGAGATTTACGAGTACAGTATGGCCCCGAGCACGTGATCGTTGAATCTGTAGTAACTTAAGGTTCCTCCGTCCTGGCCGGTGACTTCTGTATAGAAGACTCTCGCCCAGGGATGCCGTGCTGACATCACCCCTGTTAGTCGCCTCTTAAGACACGCATGGAAACGTTGGGTCTATTCTAATCAGTGCCCGAACCCACAGGGTTAATGATATTGAATAAAAATGAATTAAGAATGCCAAAACGACGGCAAAAGTCATGATGTAATAATACTTAGTACTAACGTATCAAATAGTACCATGACAGATTTGTTAAAGTGTTGGTTGATTTTCTTTGTTGTTATTTTTGCTGCTGTGTTTATAACTAAAATTATGAATACACACAGTACAAAAAGTGCTGCAATCAATATGTAACACTGGAATTTGAAATGTAAATATCTTTTTTGGAAGTCTTAAAACTAATTCCCATGGCGGTGAAACTTAACACTTTAATTTACGCTGTTAACAAAATAATGTTATAAATATAATAAAATAATTCAAAATAAATAAGCAGGAAACAATTCTTCGGAAACAAGCTAAAAAAATAAGACTATAAAAGCAGCTTTTATATTTTAACCCTATACACATGACTTGAATTCTAGCTATTATATTTCTTAAATTACTTGTTAAAAGCCCCTCACTAATAAAGAAAGATACACACACACGAATCTTTATACAGCGCATTTAAGCCAAAAGGGCTGCTCGTGGCTGTATATATATATATATATATATATATATATATATATATATATATATATATATATATATATATATATATATATATATATAGAGAGAGAGAGAGAGAGAGAGAGAGAGAGAGAGAGAGAGAGTTATATATATGCGCTACATTAACTTGCTTGTATACTTTGTCAAAGTTTTAAATCCCAATTTTAAATGGGACACTTTACAAGTAATAAAAGCGTTGGAAGTAGATCCCTTTTTCAGTTCCAAGACCGCAAAGTATTCAACTTGTAATGGACCTTAAATAACGGGGAAAAGGTGGAAGTAGATCCCCTTTTAGTTCCAAGACTTGAGGGCTTCGATTAGGGCGTTAATCGAGGAGGTCCCTCAGACGAAAATTGTGTAAAATGATCTGCAGAGTACCCCCCAGGGAACGCCGACCAGACCAGGACAACCGTTACTGCGCTCAAACACAAAACGTCATCACGTCCTTCGGCGCTTGTCGGAGTAATTCACAACTTTCCGGCACCTCTCATAAAAACTCGTGGGTATCGTCATTATAAATCAAAACGAGGTTAGAGTGATACCAAGTTCCGGTCTGGCTTGTTTTGCTTTTCTCAAAGCTTGATGCATGACTTTTAAATATGGCAAATTGCCGAAAACGACGATTGTTAGAGCCAGAGAACGAGTGGGATAAGTATAAAAACAGTGGAGGAAGTACATGCTCAGTGAAAGGATGCAAAAAACAATCGTAGAGGCCTGTATTTGTGGCGACTTCGGAGGTGCGTTGATCACTACCCAATGGTTCATGGAGAGTGCGTGTGTCAGGAGCCCTACAAACTGCACACCCCTTCAAATAGTGACCAGATAAGAGAGTGGCTGTCAAATCTACATTTAAAACGTCCACCGAAGACAATTTTTGTCTGTTCCTTTCATTTTACTGACCGAGAGCCCATCATTCAAAAGCCATCTCCCCAGCTATTTCTTGGTTACGACAGCAAAGTGAAGATCGGCAGAAAGCCACCACGAAAACGCCAGTCGTCAGATGGAAGAGCTAGCGATACAACGATTAAAGAACGATCATAGACAGAAAGTGAAACAGGACCTGAAGACTCTTGTTGCCGTCGCAACCTACACAAAACACGAAGTAGTTGACTATGTGAGGGTACGATACCGGTGGCCAGTGACACATGTTGTCTTCCCACTGTAAACTTGACTGTCACATCTGGGACTTCAAATCCATCAGGCATTCTCTGCTACACTTTCTCTTTTATGCTCCCACCAACGCTTTCTCATGTGATTCGACATATTCTTGAGTATTTGGAAATAATTCACTCAAAACACTCGGATAAACAATACGCGGAGAAAGAAACCGGAAGTATGTTTCACGGTAACGGAAAGAATTACCCCTCTTACATGGGGGATTCCCGTTGGTGCATAGGATAGCAGAAAAGTGTGAATAGCTGAGAGAGAGAGAGAGAGATAGAGAGAGAGAGAGAGAGACAGAGAGAGAGAGGCAGAGAGACAGAGGCAGTGAGACAGAGACCAAGACAAACAGAGGACCAGATATAGACTAAAAACCAAAAAGAGAGCGAGACAGAGACAGAACCAGAGACAGAGACTAAGACAAACAGAGGGCCAGATAGAGACTAAAAACCAAAGGAGAGCGAGACAGAGATAGAACCAGAGAGTGAGAGTGAGAAAAAGAGAGAGAGAAAGAGAGAGAGAGGGAGAGAGAAAGAGAGAGCGAGAGAGAGAGAGAGAGAGAGAGCGAGAGAGAGAGAGAGAGAGAGAGAGAGAGAGAGAGAGAGAGAGAGAGAGAGAGAGAGAGAGCTCAGTTTCGGATATTTCATTCACGACAAGGATACAGATTTTAGGCGGAAGCCTATAATCTTATAATCGGTTCTCGTATCATTCACACTTACATTCTCTGATATGCAGTCATACAAGCAAACGGCAAAACAAATAACTATAACAACTACCATGCATCATACCAAACACTTTATATGACAATCACTATTGGTGTTACAATTACAAACAGCCCAATGTATATCAAGCAATCAGGTGTTACAATTACACATACATTTTAAGACGCATCAATTGTAGATCAAATACTCAAGTAGCACCTTGGAAAAACATAGACAGATAAAGAGAGACAGCGAGAAACCGAGAGAGACAGACAGAGAAACACAGAGAGACAGACAGGGACATTGCAGACAGACAGAGAAAGAGAGAGGAGTAGGGTGGAATGTGAGGCATGTGGGCGCCATTGCTATAACCATAGGATAGCGCGGCAACACAAAATAGGTTAACTGCATCTATTTAAGGCTATACCTCTCAAGTGAATAACAACTTTTTTTTCCATAGCTTTAGGAACTTTTCCAATCTTAAAAATCTTTCCAAGTCCATTAAAATATCGCCATCTACAACCTCATCGAAATAATGTGTACCTTGAGTGGCTGAATTTGCTTGTGCTGTGTACTCTCTTCCGGCCTTGCAAAGACCATTCTGCAAGATACGATGCAAGGAGGCAGAAGAAGAGGGAGACAGAAAAAGAGGTGGGAGGATAACATTCTAGAATGGACTGGCTTGACACTGAGCGATGCCATGAGGGTTGCTGAGGACAGAGAAAATGGAGTAGTACTACGCTGGTTAAACGATCATCTGTGGTGCCCCAACGACTTTTGAGTTACGGGATAGGATAGGATACTCCTCTCTCTCTCTCTCTCTCTCTCTCTCTCTCTCTCTCTCTCTCTCTCTCTTCTCTCTCTCTCTCTCTCTCTCTCTCTCTCTCTCTCTCTCTCTCTCTCTCTCTCTCTCTCTCTCTCTCTCTCTGCTCCGTATTGCTGTACATTTGCATAACATTGCTACTAATTAATATTCGCTAAACGTGTTTAATTACCTCATAATGATCGCTAATAACGGGGAACCCAAAACATTATGACATTGCACCGGAGGCTACGCTCCTTCATCGCATTCTAATATACCAATAATAATAAGGCAATTTTGGCAGATAACAACAGCCTCATTATTACTAATAAACAACAACTACTACTACAAGAATAAAATAACATCAACCACCACAATTACAGCCACCACCACCGCAGTACCAACGACGACCACGAAGATGTTGATGATGATTATGTTGAAGAAGAGCAGGATACTACTACTACTACTACTACTACTACTACTACTACTACTACTACTACTACTACTACTACTACTACTACTACTACTACTACTACTACTACTACTACTACTTACTAGTACTACTACTACTACTACTACTATAACTGAACGCGCTGGCATGCTTATTTTAACCTATTATGCTTGAACAGGAACGACCAGGTTTTTTAAACATATCAATGGGGATTACATTACATTACAAGATTATTGCTTTAGGTCCAGCGGACTCTTCCGAGCCAAATCAGGACCGGGCAACTCCTGATCTGCATAACAGATCTGCTGAAACAACCCTAGTGGTAAAACTGAAAGCTCTGCACCAGCCAGTCACTTTACAATAATGACATCCCACGCAGGGGACGCTGAGGCTGTACTCTAATTTATCGAACCCCCCTTTACAAAAACAAAATAGAATACAAACACCATTATAAATTATTAACAAAACACATACATATAAAATGCCTACATTGCTAAATAATAACATAATAGGAAGCCGTAGTGACCACCTGCCAGAAATCGTTCAATATTCCCAAGCTGATCCAAAAAAATACAATACAATACAAGGTTATTGCTTTAGGTCCAGCGGACTCTTCTGAGCCAAATCAGGACCAGAGAGACGTTATCTTAAAATATTATAAAATGATTCAAGTCTTAAAAAACGAGCCTGTTACTCTTAAATACACAAACAAACTTTCACATGACACCTCTTTAAGAGACTTCTTTAAAACTGATGTATTAAAAATATATTCTCTTTCTTCAATCAAATCACTAAATTCAGTCCTAATAAAATCCAAACTAAACAAAACATGTCGATACGATTTATATGCGATAAAACAAACCAACATCATGTAAAAATTGAAACAGATGTTGACCATTAGCTGATCCAAAAGACCTCATACACAAATAAGGAGTCTTGTCCCGGAAGGGTTTTCAAGAAAAAAAAAGGTAGATCACTGGTCTAGCGAAGAAGAAGATAGTATAGCAGATTGATAGAACAGAGCAGGAATGAGAAAGAGCAAATGAGAAAGACAGCGACAGTGGGAATTTAAAGCACTAAATTTCCAGAAAGTGGGGATACTATTTATACTGAAACCCCCGGCACCCCAACGGGGGAATCAATGGGGATACACGAGGGACAAGGGAGAGAGCGTGGGTAATACAACGTTGTGAAACACTCATTGCAGTTTATAGGCAGTCAAATTAAGAAACAAGCACATTTTCAAAAACAACCACCACAAAAAATAAAAAAATAAACAATTTAAGAAGTACATACATAAATACATAAAAGATTACATAACAAAGAACTATGCCTAAAGATAAAATACCATAAAATTGCCACTTTACGAAAGTCAAGCTCGGCTTTACACTTTTATCATTGGTAAATGTAGGTAAAGGTAGTCCCATAGCCTTATGGCCGTAAGGGAGCGTGATGTTGGAGATCACACTTATCTTGGGCCAGCGTAATGAGGGTGATGCCCATCTCTCTCCCTCGCTGCTTTACCCCACCCTTAAGGTACTCAGTCACAGTTGAGTCAACTGGGGGCGTTGTTATTTGTCGCTTCACGTTTTGCGGTCACCCATCCAAGTGCTAACCGCACTGGACGATGCTTAACTTGCGACACAGTAGCGAGTGCTCCAACCACTGCGCTATCCGACACCCCACATAATAGGGATCTTTCGGAACGGGTAAAAGTGAAAGTGATTGTGTGTTCGTTTCGTCCAACGAGAGGCACGCCGGGAGATTCTTACGCCGCGTTACGAAACGAAACGAACGTGTTTCTGTGCGCTTTCGATTCCAGCACCTAGTTTCGTTGTGATTTTATTGAGCACACACAGGGCAGGCCCAGAGGCAGAGCACTATTATGCCTACGTAAGGCTTCTTCTAACAAATCATGATTTGACACGAATGTAACGATTAGGTTGAACTTTAAAGATGGATTAGTGCTCTAACATTGAAGATATTTTACATTCTAGCTTCGAGTTTCATTTTTGTCACATAAAACAGTTTTTGGACTGCTGATTGGTGATACAGAATAGATAGATTCTAAACAGCCATGACGGCTTTTCAGTAGCTCGTTTGAAAATACGTTTTAAGTCTGAGACCGAGTTTAGATCCCCATTATTCCTTCTAAAATGGTTGAGTAATGTACCATATACAAATTCAAATCATTTTTGGACATTTTACAAACGATTTAATAACCAAAATGTACTCACTAACATTAGTTCGTGGAAATCAGGTTTTCCACGAAGTTTTATTCCTTGTGGTAGGCAGACTTCGTGACCTTTCACCACGGGAAGTTAAAGCGTCACATAAATTGCTGACGTCACAACAATAAGTAGTCCCGATTCACATTCACTTTCACTTTCACCCGCTTTCGAAAGATCCCTAATACGGTCTCCGCTTTCATTTCCTGAATCAGAATTTTCATGGTGTGACATAAAAGAGCAAGGAAGGACAAAGCAGAACAATGTGAAAAGGACCCAGGTGCTTGGTTTGACGTCGCCTGTTGGTCAGCCAGCAGGAATGAAAAGGCAGGAAGGGGGGATACAGAGAGTGTAAAATGATCTGCAGAGTACCCCCCAGGGAACGCCGACCAGCTCTGTTCTGCCAAAACTACATTCCATTTTCTCGCAAATATTAGACACACACACACAACCACACACACGCGCACACACACACACCCACACCCACACAGATGTATGTATAAGCAAAACGTAATATATTTGTTCGAATTAGACATTTTATAAGTATGCGTTTTATAATTCATTTTTATGTTGATATAAATGATACCACTTGATGTCTTTTATTGTTATATTTGGCCAGTGTTTTACATTTAACCAGTAAGGCCAGTGACAGTCTGCATTAAATACTGTACCGGTAACTTTTTAACTTCTGGTGGGTGTGCGTGTGTGTGTGTTTGTGTGGGTGTTTGTAGGTGGGTGTTTTGTGTTGGGGGTTAGAAAGTAGGATGCATGACTTTTATTATTTGATAAGCTACATTTATGTTGTGTACAACTGCTTTTCTGTTCTTTGGGGGTGTATTGTTTTAATCCCTGAAGTCTTTTGTGTTTTATTGCTTTTATGCCGTTGTGTTGATGAAGTGTACGCCGCTCACACATTTCCTTGTGTTTTCATGGGGACAATAAAGATTCTGATTCTGATTCTGATTCATTTGAAAAAAGTGTTGTTGTTTGTTTTTCTTTTAAAAAAAACAACGAATATTTGTGCTGTTACCTGGAGAGTTACGAATTTTGTAATTTTTCTCCTAGTATTTTTTTTTTAACCTTTTAGTCCAAGTGTGAAGTAGGCGTCAGGCGCACATGATATGATATGTCTAACGTGTGCCCCGAACTGCGCAATGAGGTGGGAGCCAAAGATCCACGGTGCCGAGAAACAAAGGGACGGAACATCAATCATGTACACTTGCTCTGCTCCAGGACTAGTCTGGTGTTTGCTGGCTGTGCTGTGTTTACTGACTCGTTCCATGTCATCCGTGTGATATCACAATCCACAACCGATTGTATGGGTCGAGCATGCAAGGTGTAAGGGATGGCGAGGACATTTTTCTTCTTCTTCTTCTTCTTCTTCTTCTTCTTCTTCTTCTTCTTCTTCTTCTTCTTCTTCTTCTTCTTCTCCTTCTCCTTCTTCTTCTTCTTCTTCTTCTTCTTCTTCTTCAAAATATTTCTCGACTTATCTGAAAATACTCTGAAATAGACAGAGCGAATCAGAACGAGCCTAATGTATGTCTGTCTGTCTGCCTGTCCGTCGGTCCGTCAAGGTAATTGCGCTTCACTATTTTCCAAAACATTTTTGCGCTGTACCGAAAAAAAAGGCTGATCTGATTTTAATAAATATTTGCTTGCAGATAGTAGTTCGTGGACTATCGTTCTATATTTTTCCTGTTGCTTCTTTAGGACAAAAGCCGAGTCACACCATCCCCAAGACAACTAACACTTTTTGAAAATGCTTATTTTATCGGCTATGTTTGCGAGTGTCTGGAAATACATTTGAATGGTCTGCCTTTTTGTTTGGTCTGACATTGCAGTTATAAAATAGTACACTACAAACACATTGTCCAATAGAAAAAAAGCCACACATAATGGGGGGTGTCGGATAGCGCAGTGGTTGGAGCACTCGCTACTGTGTCGAAAGTAAAGCACCGTCCAGTGCGGTTTGGATGGGTGACAGCAAAACGTGAAGCGACAAATAACAACGCCCCCAGTTGACTCAACTGTGACTGAGTACCTACTCTCTTAAGGGTGGGGAAGGTAAAGCAGCGAGGGAGAGAGCTGGGCATCACCCTCATTACGCTGGCCCAAGATAAGTGTGGTCTCCAAAATCACGCTCCCCTACGGCCACAAGGCTATGGGACTACAATACAATACAATACAAGGTTATTGCTTTAGGTCCAGCGGACTCTTCCGAGCCAAATCAGGACCAGCCTATGGGACTACCTTTACCTTTACCTTTTTACCACACATAATAGTACAACGGTCTGACATTACAGTTATAAAATTGTACACTACAAGCACATTGTACAATAGAAAAAAGCCACACATAATAGTGGAAAGGTGGACAGATGGGGAGGGAGAGTGAAGGGGTGGGGGTTGAGAGGTGATAGTTGATTGACAAATAGCGTAGTACTTTGTATTGATATCTGTGTCAGTCAATACACCTTCAGTGACGTCACCAATGATAAACCTACAGGGCGGTTAAAAAGTCAATCCCTATTGAACATTGTTTATACAGTTTGTAAATAGTACCCCATTGGCATGAACCAAAGCGTGTTGTGATCCTTACAGGCGGGACATTTTGGTCTTCGATTTGATCTTGGAGCGACGAAAGCCGCTCATACTGGCTTGTCGCCTAACCATAAGCGAACGAGCCCAGCTGAGAGAAGTCGTAACTCATCATAAGACGACGTAAAGACGAAATGCCAGGCGACGAGTACTTTGGGTCACTGTATAAAGGCCTATGTCTGCATTTATGTAGATAAATATACATTCACGCGTTTATCAATGTGTGTGAGTGTCTGTGTGTGTATGTGTGTGTGTGTGTCTGTGTGAGTGTGTGTGTATTTCTTTGTGTGGGTGTGGGTGTAGGGGGGTATGTGTGTGTGTGTGTGTGTGTGTGTGTGTGTGCGTGTGTGTGTGTGTGGGTGTGTGTTTGAGTGTGCTGCTTGCCGATCTCTTTCAAACAGCGATCAATTTTGTCGCTGCTGTCGTCAGATTGAAGCCAAAAATCGATATCGAATAAATACAGGCGGATGAATAAAATCAGAAAATGCAATTAAAGGTGCAGTGTTATAAAAAAATGTTTTAAAAAAAAGCTCTCTTCACGATAAATTGCTGCATCGACAGTTCTCTGAAAGATCGATCGTAGCAGGTATTACTTCACGTCAAGCTGAATTCTAAACTGAAATCTGCACGGCATCAAAGTTCAATATAAAGTCTCGCCGCCAACATTCACATTCTATATGCATCTGTATCCTGGGACGTTAAGCACTATTCAAAACAAACAAAAAAATTCACCTGCAGTATGTAAGTTATGCCTGAGCATTTTTTTTAATGTAATAACAACAACAACAACAACAACAATAATAATAATAATAATAATAATAATAATAATAATAATAATAATAATAACGTTACAATGTTTCAATGCGCAAAACATTATCTAAGCATAATAATAGTGTGTGGGGGCGCGCGCGCGCCCTTGCGTACGTGCCTGTGTATGTGTGTAATGGGGCGGGAGAAGATGGGGTGGAGAATGTGGAGAGGGTCGTGCAGGATTGCTCAGTTGTCAGGGGCGTTAGACGGAGCGCATCAAGCAGCAAGTTGGCGTCTTACGCGGCTTGAGGAAGAGTCTGCTCTCAGCTAGCTCTTTAAAGCGCTATATTATTATAAAGAAATAAATCCTAATACTTTTACGAAAGTTTTTAAAAAATTCGCTAAGAAAGAATTATGCGTGTATTCACTGTAGATCTTGTATTTATTGATCTAACTTGACCGAATCTCAAGCTAAAATAGACGGCAATCAAAGAGCAAGACACACAAAGACATTTTACGAGACAGATATTTGCACAGTGGGCTCTTGTCTTTGTTACGTGGAAACATCACGTGTTTCTTCTACGTTCTTTGTCACACAACGCCAACACAAACAAGCCGCACTCTACAATTACAAAGATCGTCGTCACACAAAAACCCAGAGGAAAAAAAACACCGCCCACAAGTAAAAAAAAAAACATTGCCTTATGCTATAACAGGGGAAGCTCTATGTTTCCCGAGGTCCATGTTCGCCCAGACATATGTTCCCCAAGGTCTATAATTATTAAGTTCCCTCACTCTTGAGACAGACCTCAGTGGAACATAGACCTGGCGGGGCGGAACTTAGACCCCAAAGCGAACACTGACCTGAGGATCACATATGTCTGGAGGAACATAAAGCTAGAATTTAGGGAACATCGACATGGGCAAATACACACCTGAGGGAACATAGACCTAGGGGAACGTAGACCTATAAACCTGAAACTACAGGAACACAGACCTTGGGAAACACTAGCCAGACCCAGCCAAAAGCCTCCATCAGTGCCTTCACACAAAGGAATGAACGTGTACTGCACCCCTACGCTTTTCAATGTCTTCTTTATAAACTTGACAGATATCCCACAAACTAGTTTCTTTACCTTTTTTGCAAACTGCTATTTCTTTTCTTCAACAGCTTGTGTTCCGTTCTGTAAAGGCGTACTATCGCTATTGGATGCAGCCTATTTACAATTTCAACACCAAAAAAAAGCATTAGATTTCTTTTCATCTTCTAATAACGGCTTGCCTTTGCATCAAATAGTTTTAGTGAGGAATACGCGTGTTGTGCTTGTAGGAGTGTCTGTATCACATGAACGTGTACGTTGGTTACAGATCGCCGCGCTTTGAGTGTGGGTTAGGAATAAAGCGCTTATAACATTCGGTAATAATAATAATAATAATAATAATAATAATAATAATAATAATAATAATTATTATTATTATTATTATTATTATTATTATTATTATTATTATTATTAATTATTATTATAGTAATAATAATAATAATAATAATAACAATAATAATAATAATAATAATAATAATAATAATAATAATAATAATAATAATAATAATAATAATAACAATAATAATAATAATAATAATAATAATAATAATAATAATAATAATAATAATAATAATAATAATTATTATTATTATTATTATTATTATTATTATTATGTGCGCCCTTAATCAAACAATTTTTGCAGTCATCGTTTCTTCGTAGAAAGTACAAACATACTGAATAAACTGCCAGCCAGTAATGTTAACCATTGCTTTAGATATATCCAGACTTTTTCACTTTCCTTGAACGACTTCAACAATCATTAAAGCATTAAACACGATACCTATTTGTGATCTGAGTTTAAACCACACACACGCACGCACGCACGCATTAAATGCGCGCGCTCGCCCAAGCACGCAGCACACACACACACACACACATACACTAAAATAAATAAATAAATGAATAAATAAATAACTTGGAAACATTGTTCGTTATTACAACAAATAACGACACACGATTTTATCGATCGAAGAAGTAATAATCACCGTGACAACTTTAATAATAATAATAATAATAATAATAATAATAATAATAATAATAATAATAATAATAATAATAATAATAATAATAATGGAAAAAGACAAAGAGCATCCACAACACACACACACACATACACTACACACGCACACACACACACACACCCAACCCAGCCGCTCTCTCTCTCTCTCTCCGATAATTCACTCACACACACACACACACAAACAATCACACACACACACACACACATACTTGTATTCATGTCAAAATGGGGTCCTTTGACGTACTTCGCGCCTCTTAGGCGGCGAATTAGGTCAACTTTCTTCGAAAAACGGCTACTTTTAGCAATTTTCCTCGCCTCTTAGAGACGAAGTAGGTCAAGTTTGTTCAAAAACACAGCTAGGATAAGGAACTTTCCTCGACGATTAGGGTAAGGCAGTGCCTCGACGATTAGGGTAAGGCAGTGCCTCGAAAAGGGTTAGGGTCAGGGCTAGTTGCAGCGCTGCAACTAGCCCTGACCCTAACCCTTTTCGAGGCACTGCCTTACCCTAATCGTCGAGGCACTGCCTTACCCTAATCGTCGAGGCACTGCCTTACCCTAATCGTCGAGGAAAGTTCCTTATCCTACCCGTCTGGAAGATGCACTACAACTACACCAGGTCAAGTGTACTTGTAGTGCATGTGCACTACAACTACACTTGACCTGGTGTAGTTGTAGTGCACATGCACTACAACTACACTTGGCCAAGTGAACTTTAAGTGCACATGCACTACAACTGCACTTCGCGAAGTGAACTTTAAGTGCACATGCACTACAACTGCACTTCCATGCACTACAACTGCACTTGCATGCACTTAAAGAGCACTTCAGCGCATTTCAATGGAAAACAAAATGGGTTTACAAATTGGTACCCCATTTTGTTTGTGAACCCATTGTATACTAAGTGTGCAAGGTTTATAAACCCAAAACTTTGACATGAATACACGTGCACACACACACACACACACACACACACACACTCACAAACCTTGTTTTCACGGCGTTATTATGATTTTCTGATACGCCACATACTTTGACAAAGGGTCAGATTTTGTCCCCTTTTTAAAGGGTTAAGTGTTCTAACGATAACCCTAGCTCTAAATTTGAACCCTAACCCTTACCTTAACAGACCTAACCCTAACGGAACACTGTTTTGACGTCAAAATAACGGAGCCGTCAAAAGAACGCAGGTGGAGTGTGTAACATAACGGTGTTTCTACATCGCCATCACACACACACACACACACACCAACACATACACACATACACACGAACGCACGCACCCACACATTTTGACAATTTATTCAGAAGTTTCGACAAAGCATTATTAAACAACACTTCGCCTTCTGATCATTATGCGATGTAAACATTGAAACCCGCAGGCGCATGAAAAAACGAACTCGCAATGCACACAACACCCACCCCAATAGGCCTATCGTGAACTCACACCCTAAACACATTTTTTTTTTACATTAAACATCGGCAAATCAATTCTAAATTTATCTACCCATTTTTAATAATTAACTCATTCACCTTTACATACACACACACGCACACACACACAAACGCTCTTACGCACGTACACATTTATGCTCTCCACAAACAGAGGGCAAGACCTATATACAAAATACAGCGTAACATTATACCAATTTATAGCACAAATAATATTAAATATTAATACATTTTATACAACCAAACTCATTCCTCAGCCAAAAATACAAAATACATGAAACATGTCACAGGGCAGACTGTGGTGAAACCGAGTAGAAAGTGTGGGTGGAGAGTTAATGAGTTGGGGTAGTTACTGCGCGCTATCGTATGCATGGGTATGCGTGGAAATCGTGGAAACAGCATAAGGGCGGTCAGCCAGTGGGGAAGTGTACTCACTGTAGGTCAGAACACGTTGGGCAGAGCGACAACAAGGTGTGCGGTCTTGTTTTCTCTGAGGTGGTAATGTGCTGGAAAGTAAGGGGGGACGGGTATTAACGTAAATAATATCTGGTTCCAAAAAGGAAACTTAGGTGGAGGTGTTACATTGTGGTAGCAAGCTCGAGGAAAAGTGTGAGCTAGTATCTAAGTTGTGAGTTTTGTGGTAGGTTAGTGTAAGGTGTAATTCACTAACGGAGACTACTACGCCCGGGATACCTTACTTGGAGTACTTTGTAGGCGAGCAGTGGAGAGTGGCCAGCTACAGGTACCTTTACAATCGAGCCGTTGGGTAGGTGTGATGAGTCTTCCTTTACTGTGCTATTGACCAAAGGCCGGCTGTTGGGGTGTTGAACGATAGTTGTGCGTGAGGCTGGGAGAGGAAGTATGGTTGCACTGAGGAGAGGAAGGGTGCGACTGAAGGAGGGAGAATGAGGGAGGAGAATGGGGGTGAAGTGTGATGAAGGTAGGATGGAAGTGGTTGCTGTTGTTGAGGTTGCGGTTGCTCAAGATGGATAATGTGTTGATGATTTCATGTATTCATTTTCAGCATTGTTCATTTCATGCTTTCATAATGTCATTTAGTTTTTGAATTATGTGTTGGATTACTAGAGACAGTGAAAGTAGCCAAGGGAAGTGAAATGAACAGCGTGGCGCTTCCTCAAGATACAGGAAATAGTTAGTTAGTAGGGGGGGAGAGTGTGAGGAGGTAGGGGGACAGAATCAGGTGGACATGACATTAACAATACGGCAAGCATGTTGCAGGTTCGTAAGCTTTTCGTAAGCTTTTCATAAGCCTTTCGAAAGCTCTTCGGAAGTCCACCATCGGAAGCGACATCTGGTCGTTTGGACCCGCATCATCGACATCACCTGTTTGTCAGCATCCTCATCGTCCCACAACCCCACCTTTTCCACGGTGAGCGCGACGTCTGCGTACGGGACTGGGCCTCATCGTCGACAGTGTAGCCGACTGGAGGAGTCCGGCTGTGAGGGTGTCGACGGTGTCAGGGCCGCCGCAACTACAGCGTCGTCTTCATCATCATCATCATCGTCAGCGGCGGGGGAAAGTGACGACACTACCACGTTGGATTTAACAGCGACAGCCGGTGACAACTACGAGGAGGGACGGATACGTCTACAGGAATATCAACGGGGACACCCTACGATCAGGTCGGCTCTTTCTTTTTTTTGTCCCCCTTCTGATACTCGACCCCCTCTGTGCTCGGACTTTTGCAGCGCACAGTCGTTAGTTAGACGTGGTTGATCAGCAACCCCCGTTCATCTGACATTTCGTTTCATTGCTCATTTACCCATTGATTGTCCCATCACCATTTTTCTCGTTCATGTGTAAATGTTGTATGTGTATGAGTGTGTGGTATGAATGAATAAATAGCTTGAAAGTTGTATATATATTCGTTGTGTTATCATCCACTTCACGTCTGCGGGAAACTGCCATTCTGTCTGGGTTGTCTGCGTGTGTAAGGTGTTTGTTTGTGGCGTCTGCCCGGATAGAGTCGTGGCGGTGACATTTGGTGGAGATGCAGGGTAGGTGTGAGTGTGCCCAGACGTGAAGTTGTCTCGTAATTGTCTTGTGGTGTCCGAGTGTGTGAGGCGTGACTCGGTGAGAGTGTGCACCCCAGCGGGTGGTTGGAGGGAGTCGGGTCGCTGTTCAGCGGAGGCTCACAGCCGGCCTAGGTTCGACCACACGTGAGGGAAGGGGCCATCGCACTCTTTAACCGGTTCGCTACCTTGCAGGCCAGTTTCCACTGTTTGAGTGGGAGGAGGTGGGTGATAGATAGGTAGGGAGATAGCTTAGTTAGGTAGTTAGTATCTAGGGCTAGGCTAGGTTAGGTTAGGGTACGTAGGGTTTTGACTTGTTGTTGTTGGTTGTTTTTGCTTTCCTTAAGCAGGATGGCATCGATCGAGGAGACTGAAGGAGTGTCACCGATCGCGGCTCGTACGCGTTCTCGCGTGGGTGTCACGATGGACGAGCGCACGGCGGCAGCAGCTGATACGGGAGTCACCGATCTACCTTCTGCGGACGAGCGACGGAGATCGCCGGTTAGGTCATCGCGTCGTGGGTCAGTGGACGAGGAGTTGACGACGATCGAGGCCAGAGACACAGTGAGTGATCCTTTTGGGGCGGGATTTGGCGCGACTGGCGGAATGTCAGCAGGCACCGACTTCTATGGAGACCAGGATCGCCTGGATGATGCAACGAGGCCGAAGAGGTTCGAGACCAACCCTTACCGTTCGGTCTACAAGGTCGAGGCGGCACCGACGCCGAGGACAGGACTGTTCCCGGACGAGACGCCGATGGAGCGGATCTTGAGACTCGCCAAGCGCGAAGGACTGAAGGGTCAGGCAGCGTTAGACTACGCGATAGACCAAGCGGCTAGGGAGGAAGACGCAGACCGGAGAGTGAGGGAGAGGGAGATAGAGCTGCAGGCGAGCCGGCAAGATGCAGACCGGAGAGAGAGAGAGATAGCGTTGAGAGACAGAGAGATGGCACACGAACTAGCGATGGCGCAGCTGACGTTGCAAGGCGCCGGGAACCGCAGGGACCGTCAACCCGAGTTCGAGACGGTTAAGCTTAGGTTGCCATTCTTCGAGGATAAGGACGACCTAGAAACCTACTTGTGTCAGTTCGAGCGATTCGCCAAGGCTCAAGACTGGAAGAAGGACACGTGGGCTATTCGCCTGGGGACCTTGCTGAAGGGGAAGGCGAGGGAAGTTTACGTTGGCTTGAACGAGGACGACTCTGCCGACTACGAGATCCTGAAGGCAGCGTTGTTGGTGCGTTTCAACCTGACGGCCGAGACGTATCGGAAGAAGTTTCGCCAGCTACGAAGGGAGCCACCAGAGACTTTCAAACAGTATCTGCGGAAGTCAGAGTTGTTCCTGGAACGCTGGATGGGACTAGCGAACAAGAAGGCCACGTATGGAGACTTACTGGACCTAGTGCTGATGGAGCAGATGATCAACGGTATGACGCCAGAACTGGTCACGTTCGTGCGCGAGCGCAACCCAGCAACGGTGGAGGAGGCCGCGACGTTAGCGCAGCAGTACGTCGACGCCAGGGCGGGGACCAACTTACGTTTTCCACCCCGTCAACCCTTTACACCCAGGGACAAGAGCGAGGGTCGCCAGCCAGTGGGACCACGACCCAACTCGCCTGACAAGCGGGTGTGCTACACTTGCGGACAGAAAGGGCATCTGAAGCGAGATTGTCCGAAACGCAGCGAGCGGAGTGGAGGAGCGTTGCGCATCTTGAAGGAGGCAGGCAAGGAGGGAGATCCTCGGTTCCAGAGCCAGGTGATAGTGGAAGGTGTTCCGCTGACGGCTGTGAGGGACACGGGGGCCGACTTGATTTGCCTGCGGAAGGGAGAGGTGGCCAACCTTATCTACACAGGACGCACGCGGCGCGTCGGATTCGCCGTTCGCCAGTTATCCAAGTCACTGCCGACAGCATGGGTACAGCTGGAATCACCGTTCTACGCCGGGAGAGTGGAGGTGGTGGTGGTGCCGGACTTGATCTACCCAGTGGTGATCGGCAACTGGGCGAAGACGGAGCAGCAACATGATACAGCACTGCCGGTATTTGCTGAGGGGAGTGCTGAGTGTCGCGCAGTACAGACTCGAGCGCAAGCAGCCAAGGAGACGGACACTGCAGAACCATTGGTAGACAGACCAAGCAAGAACGTCGTCGCCACGCCGAAGGAGATTCGTCAACTGCAGTTGGGGGACGACGATCTTGCAAAGGTGCGACAGCTAGCGGACCGGAAGGCAGGAAAGGAGCAACGAGGCAAAGGGCAAGTGGCATTTGTCTGGAAGCGGGGCCTGTTGTACCGCGAGTATACAGGACAGGACAAAGTGGATCACAGCCAGTTGGTGGTACCCGCCAAGCTTCGATCGGAGGTACTGCGCATGGGACACGACACACCCATGGCTGGACATCTGGGAGCCAAACGGACCCAAGATCGAGTGTGGGCTGAGTTCTACTGGCCCGGGATGTGCCGCGACGTCAGGAGGTACTGTGCGTCGTGCGACGCGTGCCAGCGGACGACGCCGAAGGGGAGAGTCAGGAAGGTGCCACTAGGGCGGATGCCAGTGATGGAGGTACCATTTCAGAGAGTGGGCATCGACCTGATTGGACCCATTCGACCAGCGTCGGAAAGGGGGCACCAGTACGTCTTGGTTACAGTGGACTTTGCTACACGGTACCCGGAGGCAATACCACTGAAGAGGATCGACACGCCACACGTAGCAGAAGCGTTGTGGGAAACCTGGACACGGGTGGGCATTCCCGAAGAAGTGTTGTCGGACAACGGGACTCAGTTCGTCAGTGACGTGATGAAGCAAGTGCACCACCTGCTATCCGTCAAGGGAATTCGGACGACGCCGTTTCACGCCCAGTGCAACGGGTTAGTCGAACGGTTCAACGGGACGCTGAAATCGATGCTACGACGACTATGCCAGGAGCAGCCGCGCGAGTGGGACAGGTACATCCCTGCACTGCTGTTCGCATACCGGGAGGTACCGCAGGAGTCTCTTGGTTTCTCACCCTTCGAGTTGCTATACGGACGAACGGTACGGGGACCGATGCAAGTGTTGCGCCAACTGTGGACGAAGGAAGGTCAGGACCCAGAGATACGTACAACAGCAGAGTACGTCGTCGATCTGAGGAACCGGTTGGAGGATACCTGCCAACTAGCCCAGGAGCATTTGCGCAAGGCGACAACTAGGTACGCGGCGCAGTTCAACAGGAAGGCCGTGGACAGAACGTTCAAGGCGGGAGACAAAGTACTGGTACTGCTTTCCAGTAAGGCCAACAAGCTCGAGGTGGCGTGGAGAGGACCGTATGCGGTGCTGGAGCGCGTGGGCTCTTGCGACTACCGCGTCCAAGTCGGCAGGAACAGGAAGTTGTACCACGCCAACTTGCTGAAACGGTACGTAGCACGCGGAACGGAACCAGAAACGACTGTGGCCGTAGTGATCGACCAGGCGGAGACAGAGGGGGCGACAGAGATCAGCTACCAGGGTACTGTACCACTGATACCACTACGTGCAAGCGAGGGACCAGGAGACGTACAGATAGACCCGACACTGTCTGCACTTCACCGGAGTCAACTACGGGAAGTGTGTCAACAGTATGCCAGTCAGCTGACGGATCTACCCCAGCGCACCAACCTGGACGAGTGCGAAGTGGTGTTGACCGACGACAGCCCTGTGCGTATACGACAGCATCCGCTACCATTTTCACAGATGGAAGTCGTCAAGAGTGAAGTGGAATCGATGCTGGAGTTGGGGGTTATCGAACCCTGTACATCACCGTACAGCGCACCAATCGTGTTGGTGAAGAAGAAGAGTGGAGAGGTACGCTTCTGCATCGACTACCGGGGGTTGAACAAGGTGGTCAAGTTCGATGCTGAACCACTACCGGACATCGAGTACTTGTTCGCCAAGCTAGGGAAGGCCAAGTACCTAAGCAAGCTGGACCTCACAAAGGGATATTGGCAGATACCTGTCAAGCAGGAAGACCGGGACAAGACGGCGTTTACGACGCCGCAGGGCCAATTCAGATGGACCACGATGCCGTTCGGTCTGAAGACTGCAGGGGCGACTTTCTCACGCATGATGCGGAAACTGCTACGACCACTGCACCGAGCTGACGTCGACAATTTCATGGACGACGTCATGATCGCGACCGAGACGTGGGAGCAGCATCTGCAAGCGTTGAGAGCCGTGTTTCAGAGGCTGCAGGAAGTGCATCTCGCCGCTAGACCCGGCAAGTGTTTCCTGGGATACAAGGAACTGAGCTACCTGGGCCATCAGGTGGGAGATGGAGCGATGAAGCCAGAAAGGGACAAGTTGGACAAGGTACGACGAACGTGTCCACCAACCACCAAGAAGCAAGTCCGAGCGTTCTTGGGGTTGTGCGGATACTACAGACGATTCGTGCCACATTTCGCTGAGAGGGCGTTGCCACTGACCAACTTGACGAAAGGAGGGAAGAAGGGAGAGATCAACTGGACGGATGACTGCCAGAAAGCTTTCGAAGACTTGAAGAGGGCGCTGACCAGTGAGCCAGTGGTCAAGTTACCGAACCTGGACAAGGAGTTCATCCTGAGGACAGATGCATCTGAGCAAGGGCTAGGAGCTGCACTGATGCAAGAAACCGGTGAGGGTGTGCAACCGGTGGGGTTTGCCAGCAAGAAGCTGTTGCCAGCAGAGCGGAATTACTCCACCATCGAGAAGGAGTGTTTGGCAGTCGTGTGGGCGGTACAACGGTTTGAACCGTACTTGTTTGGACGGCACTTTTGGCTGGAGACAGACCATCGACCGCTGCAGTACCTGCAGAGAACGCACCTCAACAGTGCCAGACTCACCCGATGGGCTATGCAGCTGCAGGCCTATGTCTTCACGGTTCGACCGATTCCAGGGAGAGACAACATCGAAGCGGATTTCCTCAGCAGATCTGACCCTGTGGAAGATTAGGTTTTGAACTCTCCGTAGTTTCGTCTTGGGAGGGGGGTGTGTCACAGGGCAGACTGTGGTGAAACCGAGTAGAAAGTGTGGGTGGAGAGTTAATGAGTTGGGGTAGTTACTGCGCGCTATCGTATGCATGGGTATGCGTGGAAATCGTGGAAACAGCATAAGGGCGGTCAGCCAGTGGGGAAGTGTACTCACTGTAGGTCAGAACACGTTGGGCAGAGCGACAACAAGGTGTGCGGTCTTGTTTTCTCTGAGGTGGTAATGTGCTGGAAAGTAAGGGGGGACGGGTATTAACGTAAATAATATCTGGTTCCAAAAAGGAAACTTAGGTGGAGGTGTTACATTGTGGTAGCAAACTCGAGGAAAAGTGTGAGCTAGTATCTAAGTTGTGAGTTTTGTGGTAGGTTAGTGTAAGGTGTAATTCACTAACGGAGACTACTACGCCCGGGATACCTTACTTGGAGTACTTTGTAGGCGAGCAGTGGAGAGTGGCCAGCTACAGGTACCTTTACAATCGAGCCGTTGGGTAGGTGTGATGAGTCTTCCTTTACTGTGCTATTGACCAAAGGCCGGCTGTTGGGGTGTTGAACGATAGTTGTGCGTGAGGCTGGGAGAGGAAGTATGGTTGCACTGAGGAGAGGAAGGGTGCGACTGAAGGAGGGAGAATGAGGGAGGAGAATGGGGGTGAAGTGTGATGAAGGTAGGATGGAAGTGGTTGCTGTTGTTGAGGTTGCGGTTGCTCAAGATGGATAATGTGTTGATGATTTCATGTATTCATTTTCAGCATTGTTCATTTCATGCTTTCATAATGTCATTTAGTTTTTGAATTATGTGTTGGATTACTAGAGACAGTGAAAGTAGCCAAGGGAAGTGAAATGAACAGCGTGGCGCTTCCTCAAGATACAGGAAATAGTTAGTTAGTAGGGGGGGAGAGTGTGAGGAGGTAGGGGGACAGAATCAGGTGGACATGACATTAACAATACGGCAAGCATGTTGCAGGTTCGTAAGCTTTTCGTAAGCTTTTCATAAGCCTTTCGAAAGCTCTTCGGAAGTCCACCATCGGAAGCGACATCTGGTCGTTTGGACCCGCATCATCGACATCACCTGTTTGTCAGCATCCTCATCGTCCCACAACCCCACCTTTTCCACGGTGAGCGCGACGTCTGCGTACGGGACTGGGCCTCATCGTCGACAGTGTAGCCGACTGGAGGAGTCCGGCTGTGAGGTGTCGACGGTGTCAGGGCCGCCGCAACTACAGCGTCGTCTTCATCATCATCATCATCGTCAGCGGCGGGGGAAAGTGACGACACTACCACGTTGGATTTAACAGCGACAGCCGGTGACAACTACGAGGAGGGACGGATACGTCTACAGGAATATCAACGGGGACACCCTACGATCAGGTCGGCTCTTTCTTTTTTTTGTCCCCCTTCTGATACTCGACCCCCTCTGTGCTCGGACTTTTGCAGCGCACAGTCGTTAGTTAGACGTGGTTGATCAGCAACCCCCGTTCATCTGACATTTCGTTTCATTGCTCATTTACCCATTGATTGTCCCATCACCATTTTTCTCGTTCATGTGTAAATGTTGTATGTGTATGAGTGTGTGGTATGAATGAATAAATAGCTTGAAAGTTGTATATATATTCGTTGTGTTATCATCCACTTCACGTCTGCGGGAAACTGCCATTCTGTCTGGGTTGTCTGCGTGTGTAAGGTGTTTGTTTGTGGCGTCTGCCCGGATAGAGTCGTGGCGGTGACAAAACATCACAATGATATTGTGACAGTATAAGAAACTGTTTAAATTACCATCGTAAAAATCAAAAACAATTTAAATAAACGTTTACTAACAATAACTATCTATCGCTGTCTCTGTTTGTCATTCCGTTTCTCGCTCACCCACACACACATCATACTTCTTTATCACACACAGTATGTGTCTGTCTGTTTGCCTGTCTTTCTTTCTCTCTCATCCACTCAATCTCTTACTTACACACACCATACTTCTTTCTCCAACACACACTATCACATCTATCACATCCATGCATATAAGACCTACATATAAACACTCATACACAAAGGTTAACCAACAACAGCATATATCACACACACACACACACACACACCTTCATAAACATATACACACAATATGACATCCCCCATACACATATACACATAGAGTCCTCTTCATAACAAGCATCTAAACACAATGAACCATGATGTCGAACTTTTATACTTTCATGTCATTACACCTTCTCTGCCACACACGGTGGGAACCAATCATGACACCCACACTGAGGTATTTCGCAAGCCATTTAACACTGTAGGCACGAATAACTATCATTTTCAGGCCCGACGTCACTCTATAATGGACACTGCCAAGACTACCAATGGTCAGCACTACTGTTCTGCATGAATAACCTAAGGCATTTATTTCTAGGCATAGCTGCATGTATTTGTCAAACTTTGAATTGTAACATATATCGACAAAGGCATCAAATGGCACGGCAACTTCTACCAAGAAAACCTCACGGCTATTATGATTTATGAGAGTGACATCAGGCCTAGTTGCAGTGGTGCGAAACAGGTCAGTGTCAAAGCCAAAAGTGCGTGGTGATAAGCACGTGTCTTTGATGACAACGATGGAATCCCCTTGTGGTATGCATGACGTCACCATATCAACCACTCTGTTGTGTCTCGCAGTATACATGTTTTGGTACTTAGTGCACCCGTTAAGTACATGAGACACCGTTTCTGTAGGGTGGTTGCACAGCGTGCACCGTCGACTGCACTCGTTCGGGTACCACAGTGCCATCATGCTGTTGCACTGGAGGAGCTGTAGTCTACCTCTTACAACAAAGCTAACAAGGCTGTCTTTCAACTTGGTGTTACTGAGGTACGCACTAGACAGCCTGTGGTCAACTTGCGTCGCCTCTCTGACTATTCTACCCTGCCAGTCTTTCTGTTTCCACTGACTGCGAAAAACGGTGAGTTTGGCCTGCTTGCACAAACCGTACGCAGCCTTAGCATCAGGTGTAGACACGGACACTTCGTCGTCGACTTTAAAGGTAAGGATGTAGTTGTCGTTCACAGGGTGGCGTTCCAGCAATACACCATCTCGCCCGCACAGCTCGTTGAGGTGTACCCAGTCTGACCTCGCCCAGGTTACTTTGGAATGCTTCAGGAGGTTACCCCCTTCCCTCCTCTGGTAACCGGCGAACGCGTCGCTGTCGTCTGCTGAAGCCTCTGGCACTTTCCTTTTTTGCATGTGTAAGGCGAGAGAGGAACACACACACACACACACACACACACACACACACACACACACACACACACTCACACTACTTATTTTTTTTTTTTTTGGGGGGGGGGGGGGGGGGATTAAAATTAACGTCCCCGGACACAATAAGCGTATAGGGGACGATTATTGTACACACTACTTCTATAACTAACCTATAAATATTAGAGGGTCTAATATGGCAACGCCATAAAACCTTAGTTTGCTCGGATGACGCACAAGCAGTGGCCTTCGGTCACTTTCATCTTCTGTTTTGGGAAGAAAAAAAAAAGACTCCCACCCCCTTTTAAAAAAAAGAAAAAAAAAGGAAAGAAAAACAAACAAACAAACAAACAAAAAACATACAAAAAAGAATCATAGTGTTGCAATATTTCTTTTCTTTTTTTTAAAACTACAAACAAAACTTGCATCACGGCGTGTCAAAAAATAGCTTAACCAATCGCTTCAAATCGCGCAGTCTTTTAACAAAAACAACAACAACGAAAAACAAGAAAAAGAAGAAGAAGAACAACAACAACAACAACAAGAAAGAGAGAAAGAAGGAAAGAAAGAAATACCATACATAGGATACATCTTTTTGAGATTAAAAAAGTGTTATATAAAAACGATTAAATACAATAAATAAATACAAAAATAAATAAACAACAACAACAGCAACAACAACAATAATAATAATAATAATAATAATAATAATAATAATAATAATAATAAGAAGAAGAAGAAGAAGAAGAAGAAGAAGAAGAAGAAGAAGAAGAAGAAGAAAAAACATAGTACTGATAACAATAATAATAATAATAATAATAATAATAATAATAATAATAATAATAATAATAATAATAACAATAATATTAATAATAAAGAAAAAAGAACGAAAGAATGGAAGAAAAAAGAAAGAAAGATCATAAATAGAAAATATATTTTTTTACATTGAAAAAGCAGGCACTATATAAGAACAACTAAATACATTAAATAAATAAATATATAAAAATCAATGTAAATATACTACTACTACTACTACTACTACTACTACTACTACTACTACTACTACTACTACTACTACTACTACTGCTACTACTAATAGAGTTATATAGCGCACATATCTCGCACCAAAAAAAGTGATTCAAAGTGCTTTCGCACGCATTCGCACACATAATAGAATAATGGTACATAAACAACGGCGAAACGGTGAATATGTACATATGATGGAGGACAAATAACCCACCCTTACACAAAACTCACACACACACACACACACACACACACACACACACCCACACACACACCCACAAAACACCCTGTGCTTAGTCCGTGTCATGAACTGGCTAGTTTTAACTCTGCTCATTGACTATTCAGCCTTGTGCAGTCTTTGTAACAGTAGAGAGTCAGTATAGGACACAGCCAGCAATTATGGTACACAGCAGTACACACCGCGAGCCCGACCCACACTGCGTAGTTAGTCAGCACTTGAGCTTTGAATCTGAACATTTTACCCAATGAGAGCTTAGACAAAGCGGTTCGAGCCAGTTTGACTGGGTCCGAGCCTAACACAGCTTTGGTCAGTTGGGAGGAATACACCGAAGTGTTAACAGCTAGAAAGCTGGCAGAGAAATCTCTCCACACTTAGACCAGGAAGCAGGACTTAGAATCTTAGAATTCTATCAAGTCACAACGGGCCTGAACTTGTCAGACAGGTAAATGAACACCCTTCTGTTTCATCGTGATATATTTATATTATTGTTGAAATTATGTTTGAAGAATTTGCTATGCATAAATGTGAATTGTTACTCCGAATTTGCCGTACCACGTGAAAGAGCCGACCACGAGGCGAAACACGACCGGTTGCGCCGCCATGTCGCATGCCGTACGGAACCACTGTTGTTTAACTTATATGTATGTTTGCAGGCCAGTGGCTGTACCACTGAATGTTTATAATATTATTAATTCTGTATGTGTATAGTTAGCCACGATTGATATTTATGTATGTATAGGAATTTAGAGTTGAGATTCCAGTGGAACCCGGAAGTAGCAGAATGTTCGTCGCTTATGTATAGAGATGTGGAGCTATCACTGAGGGCTACTTGGCTTTCAGTGAGACGCTCTGCACAAACCGATTATTCAGGGTTGTGCAGAATTTCGTCTCTTATATTACAGACGAGCAGGCGAGCTATCCCGAGCTATCCCGAGCTATCCTGTGAACCCCACTCCACAGAAACAAGTTGGCGGAGTATCCTCTACCGCACAAGACGGAAAGAGCTACCCGGAAAACTCCCTGTCAGACCCCACAGCGTGGCAAGGGAACCCAACTACACAAAGACAAAGGTGGACCAGAAGCTACCTCACAGAAGGACTTCGCACGCACCATCTAGCAGTTAAGTGAACACGCCAAGGTGCACTTAAACTGATCATAGCAGGACCACAGTAGTCCAACTCTTCAGAAACTGTAAAACGGACCACAGTAGTCCAAATCTACATGAGATATAATAGCAAGTGCCCGAGGAAGAAAAAACAGCTGCCTAGACTATCAGCGATCGAACTATTAGCAGTAACTGAGACATTTTAAGTTAGAGTAGTACTTAGAGAATCTTGTATAGAGTAGAAGAAATAAATGTGTGATTTTAACTGTTATCAAGTGGCTGGACTACATATGATTCATAGCCGTGTGAAAGCTAGTGTGACAGTATTCTTTTACCATTTTTCTATCTATTTCTGTACCCCAACCTTAACACAGAACGAGCTAAACAAATAAATTTATTAAAGTAATTCATAGGGTGACTTACTAGCAGTTCCCACCGAATAAACGTGAGGGTCCATAATTCCATTGTGCAGAGTCCATAAACCCCACGTGACAGTCCGTAGGCCGGTCAGCGCAAGTGAGATCAAGTTAGCAACAATTGGGGTGTAAATAAATGGGTTTTGAGAGCAGTTTTGACAGAGGGTACAGACTGTTTTTGACGCAGAGTGAATGAAGGGGTAGTGAATTCGAGTTGACGGAAGAAGCCTTATACAGTGAACTTCGGATATAGTAAAGTGCCCTGGGACCAAATAAATCTTTAGTATAACCGAATATTTAATATAACCGAAAATCCGTTTACAGTAAAGTTTTTAAAGTTTACTTTACTATAACCGAAACTTCGTTTATAATACAGTTTTAGAGGTTTACTTGACTATAACCGACTTCGTTTATAATAACGATTTTAGAGGGTTAATTTAGCATAACCGAAACTTTGTTTTTGTTTTAATTTAACGTTTACTAATCCGACACTCTCATTATAAAGAGATAGAAAACGCTGGTCTAAAGTGTATGTGGGTGCACAGGGCTGGATCAATCCATTTTCGAGGGAGGGGGTGGGGTGGGGTGCTAGTCTAGTTCTTTTTAAAATGTATGGTACAGAGTGGTGAAACACCACAAGTAAAACTCGTGGCGCAGTGGATAAGTCGCCGGTTTCCTATGCCGAAGGTCGCGGGTTCGATTGCCGCAAGGGGCGAACGTATGTGACTTAGGTACGACTATTGAGGTCACCGAGGGTTTTCTCCGGGCACTCCGGTTTCCTCCCTCCCTTCAATAATGGTACAGGATGCAGTCAATATAAAAATTTCAAAAATAAAAATTCGATTTTCTTCCATCTTCTAATAACGATCTCCCTGCCTGTACACCACCTGTTTGAGTGATGTATGTGTATTTGGTGTGTGTGAGGGTAAAATGAGACAGGTGAGCGTGTATGTTGGTATAGATCGCCGCGCTTTGAGCCTTGGGGGAAAGGCGCGTACATAGCATAGCATCCTGTCCTGTCCTGTAACTAACTGCCTTACATAACGTATTTCCAGTTGAACAAAAACTTCCATCTTCTACTTTCTTTATTTTATTTATTTATTTTTTTGTTGTTGCCAAGGGGTGGGGGTGGGGGTGGGGGTGAGGGATGCCGCAGCACTCCTAGCACCCCCCCCTCCTTACCCCCTGGATCCGGCCCTGGTGCAAGTAAAGAAGAAGAAAAGCAAAACAAATCAGTGAACAAAATAATGACTTCTCGAATTTCCACATTTTACCAGGATTTCTGCAGACTGTAATCGTCTGTGTGTCTATTTGTCTGTGTGTTCACGTAACTCAACATCGTTCTAAATTGAGCTGACATTTGGCGCGTTATATACATGTACATTGGAATTGGATCCCATTAATTGATTAGATTCACATAGTTGAACAGTTAAAATAAGACAGTGCAAATCGAACGAATCGCTTTCGTTATTACATATTTTAATTTAGATTAATATTTCTGTGTTGGTTTGTTGTCCCTTGCTGAATTCCACACGAAAACTATGTTTTCCCATTTTTAAAAACACCCCCACCCTCCCTAGCTCCAGCCTCACACCCCCGGACAGCCGTCTATAAGTCGTCGTGGAGACGTTTGTCTTACCAGAGTTGCCAAGAACAAAATTCAAAGTATTTATTTGAGTGGTTGGACAAGCAAGCTCTCTCTCTCTCTCTCTCTCTTCTCTCTCTCTCTCTCTCGAACATGGCCTTTTCAAAATTTAGATTTTCTTCTTTGTGTTTCCCTTCCCCCCCATCCCCCAATGGGTATTACCTATTGGTATCGTAATTACAGGTAAATAGCAATTACGTTACTTGAGTGAACATTATGAATAGAGAAATCCACGGGAAATAGCTGAAAAAGATACTTTTTTTATGAACACTTGCAGTAGGTCCATTGTCCCTTATTGGATTCCATTACGCTCACATATTATGTTGATTGATTATTTTTGTTTATTAACTCGGGTATTATAAACTCTTCAAGAATACCTCTCTTATAACCCAGTTTGTGTATATTGATTGAAATGTTACAGTATTATTTGTTTATGTCCGTGTGTGTAAGTTCACGTGTGTGTGTGAGCGAGTGAGAGAGAGAGAGAGAGAGAGAGAGAGAGAGAGGGTAAGAGAAAGAGAGAGAGAGAGAGAGAGAGAGAGAGAGAGTCCATTACCGATAAGAGATAACATGTGAGCCTTCGTGTCCTAATTATTTCAAACCAACCCTTTAATCGGAAGGATAAATCATAAAAGTAGATTATGAATTGTACATGTTGTACTATCGTCATTGTGGAAAAACAAAAAGCTCACAAAATTAAAGCAAACAAAGACATGAACAAAACCTAAACAATATGGTGGATTTAAAAAAAGATGGTTTGTCTTGCAAAGCCATGCAACAGCTTAGGAATAAATCTCTTCTTTACTTCTCATTTGAAAGTGCAGTCCAGTCAAAACGTTGGTTTCCCAGTTCTCCATTGATTCGGATTCATCTCAGTACAAAAGGTATAATGTGTTCAACTTATAACACCCTTATTTAGTCATAAACGCATTTCATCATGTATAGCGAAAGTGAAGTCTAATTTGCTTTGTAAGTTTCTAAGCTAGGTACTCTTTTTCTGCCAAACAGTTAAATCTCTCCTTCAGTTTTTCACTCTCCTTCATAATCACTGTTACTGTTGATGCGGAAATTCCAAATTGTTCAGCAATTTCTTTCTTTTTTCTTTTTTTCATCTTTTCATCTTCAAGTGCGTGAATTAGATCTATTTTAGGCTTCAGGGTAAGCGTGATGTGACGATGTTGCGTCATTATGAACGTCAGTAACTCTCATGAAACTTTAATACAGTAATCTCCCTTGAAACTTTATTATAAGCGGCAGCAAAACTCGCCAGGGGCCTTAGAAAACACTTTATTATAAGCGGACTTTACTATATTTTTTTATTATATCCGATTTTTAAAAACAGAGACAAAGAAGAGTTTTGGTCGGGACCAAGACTGGACTTTACTAAAACCGAATATTTACTTTATCCGGCCTTTATTATATCCGGAGTTCACTGTATAAGAAAGAGCGCTGACCGGCGGACACAAATCTGGTTCGAGGCACTTTGAATCTGAGGCGGTCGACAGAAGAACGAAGATGTCTTGATGGACTGTACAGAGCGATTAAGTCAGAGAGATAAACAGGGGTATTCACAACTTTCCGGCACCTCTCATAAAAACTCGTGGGTATCGCCATTATAAATTAAAACGAGGTTATATGAAACCAAGTTCCGGTATGGCTTGTTTTGCTTTTATCAAAGCTTGATGCGTGACTTTTAAATATGGCAAATTGCCGAAAACGACGATTGTTAGAGCCAGAAAACGAGTGGGATAAGTATAAAAACGGTGGAGGAAGTACATGCTCAGTGAAAGAATGCAAAAAACAATCGTAGAGGCCTGTATTTGTGGCGACTTCGGAGGTGCGTCGATCATCGACAGAAAGTGAAACAACATAGCTTCGCCGTCGCAACCTTCACAAAACACGAAGTAACTGACTATTTTAGGCGAGCGTTGTGGCCAAGTGGGCTAAGGCGGGACTAACTTGCCTTGTCCACAAGCTGTGCGCCTGACAGGTGTGGGTTCGAGCCAGCATCTGGGCGTTATGTTTTTCCGAATATTTTTCAAAAATTCACAAATAATGTTAGGTAGGTAGGGTTTAGGCGCGCCACTGGCGATAGAAAGGGATAATAAACTGCAGCAAAAAAAATAAAAATATGTGAGGGTACGATACAGGTGGCCAGTGACATATGTTATTATTCTTGAATATTTGGAAATAACTCACTAAAACACGCGTAGAAAAAAAACCGGAAGTATTTTTCATAGAGGGGATTCCCGTTGGTGCATAGGATAGCAGAAAAGTGTGAATAATTCCGTGAATGCATTTGTATCATATGTAAGACGGTGGATCGTGTATTCAAAGCCGTCTGCAACAGGCAACCAGTGTGATTGTTTTAAGACGTCTCGTCTTTTCTTTCGAAGAACAAGGCGAGCTGAACTGTTCTGAATTCGTTGGAATTTAGAGATGGATGTGGAGCAGTACAAGGAGTGAGTTGTAGTAGTCAATAGGAGAGAGTATGGTTGAGATGACGAGGTTGCATCTGTAGTAAGGAAGTTTCTAATAAGTTACAGAGCTTTCATGCTAATTAGGAATGAAATATCATTTTGAATTGAGTGAAATATTATCAATCTTATATCGTGTAATATTTCATGTTGCCTTATTCTAGACATAGTTTCAGATTCGACCGAGTTGGAGGTACAGGTATGGCAGATAGAAGAAATGTTTTTGCTCATGCTTTGTGAACTATCAATTGCCAAGATTGTTAACTTTAGAGTTGAGCTGAAGATAGTTTGAAGAGGAAGCTGCCAGTTTTGTGGAGTGAAAAGATCCAGTAAGGATTGCGTTAGTTTTGATGAGTTGCAGTTTGTTTTCTGTCATCCAGTCTTGGACGTCGTCTATGCAGAGGTACTGTAGACAATCGTGAGTGAGCTGTCAGTCTGGTCAGGAGAGGAGCTTTTATGTTTTTTAGTGGAGAGTCATCGGCGAAAGAATGGTGGGGCAATTCCTGTCTGTCAAAGATGTGGTCAAGTGGTTGAGTGTAAAGAGAGAAAGGGTTTCCATATTAAATATCCTACTTACTACACAGACATACCGGAAACAGCAGATTCATATTTTGTACGGCAAACCTAATCACGAAAAATAGGTTCAACACGTCCAATCCACATTTTTGTGTGAAACGAAAATCTGACAAATTAAAATGGGTAATGATTGAAATTCGGTCTTTCAAAAGTATCGCTAACTTCCATTTTCATCCCCCAAATCTGTCTTTCCCCCCCCCCCCCCCCCCCCCCCCAAAAAAAAAAAGAACTAATTTGGAGGTACACGAAATTGTGTGGTGAGTGAGAATTAGTATAGTTTTTTTCTCATCTTTCTTCTTCTTTTCTCCCTCCTTTTTTTTGACCGCTAGGTGGGGATGGGGGGGGGGGGGATGTGCACGTGCACAAGTGCACACCCCCCCCCAAATCCGCCCCTGATACAAAAAGTATAGTACTAAATAAAACTAATATAGTATAATTATGTAGATCTCAATAAATCTAAGTTTATAGTAAATATATCAAACTCATAGAGAATATAGATCTCAGTAAATACAGAAAAAGCATATAGATGTCTAAGTAGAATTAAGAGTAAGAAAAAGAAAGAGATTTCTCTTATATAATGCACTTCAAAGCATTTCAAAGCGCTAGCCTATAATATTCAGCAATCACACAATATTTCGCTGAAGTCAGGATTCGAACGCACGTTGCCCAAGACGCACTCTGAAAGCAAATTAATAGTATAAGTGTGTAGATCTAAATAAAACTAAAAACGCCCACACTCATATAGTATGTAGATCTAAATAAAGCTCAATAAAGTGTATATGCTATGCAGATCTAAATATCAACCTCATTTCCACCCCAACCCCACCCCCAACCCCACCCACCCCAAAAAAGAAAGAAAATTTAAATATAATAGTCTATGTAGGTCTCAATAGAACTAAAGCAAACTTATATAGTAGTAGATCTGAATACTTACACAAAACTCGATTAAAGAAAAAAAATTCAGACTGTCTTCGGGTTCTCTTTTCACATTTCTCTACACAAGTCACTCTTCCAGACCGGTAGGAATCTTGGGAATCATGGGAAATGGCAAACGGAGACTGGGTCGCTTAGCGCGCTTGGAGAAAACGTTAACCGAGACTTCCGGTAGTCGCTCCGGGTGAGAATTAGTCTGTTTTGGAACCCAGTTCCCTTAGTACCGGGGTCACAGTAATTGTGTCTAGGTCTGGCAGTTCAAAGCGACCCGCACACACACTGTATGCAAGGCAATCTCTTTCTCTTGGGAGATTAAGCTAAAATCTGCTTAAATGTTATTCCAGGTTTAAACTAGAAGGATACAACCCATATGACTCACATGCTCCTTATGGAACTCGAAATACTTAACATGAAAATCAGCACCCAGAAGAAAATAATGATGCACGTTGTAAAATCTCTCTCAGAAAGACTAAAGCAGGTGACGGGTGAAAATCATTTCTTGCAGTATAGCCAGAGCCTGACATTGTCAAGAAGGTAAATGATCAATCGTTTGTTTCATCGCGATTCATTGATATTATTGCTGTATTATGTTTGTGAAGTTTTGCCATGTTTTAAAATTGTGAATGTTAGTCAAACTTTGCTTGACCACGTGGCGGACGCGAGACCGGTTTCGGCACCACGAAGTAACCTCTACTGTCCAACTGTTGTTTCTCCTATGTGTATCATTGCAGACCAGTGGCTGTACCGGAGGTGGTGTATCTTATTAATTACTTCTCCATGTGTGTAGTTTAGCGCTATATTTATATATGTATATAAATGAATTGTGTTGGAGATTCCAATGGACCACAGACTTAGAAGATTTGGTCGTCCCTTATTTGTTTAAGTGGATGCGAACTCACTGAGGGCTGTTTCTGCCATCAGTGAGGCGCTCTGCACAACCTTTGTATACAAGGCGTTGCAGAAATTCGTCTCATATTTTGCAGATGAGCAGGCATCTTGGTCCACAGCAGGGAATAAACCCCACAGAGAGGCAGCCCTGACACGTGGCCTGCAACCTTGAGCAGCGAGAGCATTGGGCTCCACTAGCTCCGTAGTCAACTACCAAAACGAAGAGACAACAACAACGCACATCGACTACACAGTTAATCCACAGAAGAAGTGCACGAACACTACTCTAAAAGGACTTTGTGATAGTCTACACTTCCATAAAAACGAATAATAGGACAGACATACATTACATGATTATTGCTTTAGGTCCAGCGGACTCTTCCGAGCCAAATCAGGACCGGACAACCCCCGATCCGCATAAAAGATCTGCTGAAACAACCCTAGTGGTAAAACTGAATGCTCTCCCCCAGCCAGTCACTTTACAATAAAGACATCCCACGCAGGGGACGCTGAGGCTATGAGGCTATGCTCTAATTTATCGAACCCCCGTTTGCAAAAACAAAATAGAATACAAACATTTTGTTTTGTATAAAAGGGTTCGATAAATTAGAGTATAGCCTCAGCGTCCTCTGCGTGGGATGTCTTTATAATTGTAAAGTGACTGGCATCATCGTTGTCGCAGTCGTCGTCATAATACACATGATTTTTTTATATATATTTTGTTTGTGTATTTTTGAAATTCTACAGAACATTCGATCTACATATCATTTCACATCATGTGTGTGTGTGTCTGTGTGTACATATGTGCCTGTATGTTCGTGCGCGTATTTTTTTGTGCGTGTGTGTGTGTTTATGTGGTTGTGTGTGTGTGCATCTCTGAGTGGATGGGAATTTCTAGTGTGTGTTGTATGTGTGGGTGTGTGTGTGTGGGTGTGCGTACGTGCATGCACGCGCGCGTTTTTTGTGATTTTGTGTATGCACACATGTATTTCTTTATGTGTGTAGTATGTGTTTGTGTGTGTAAGGGGGGAGGGGAGGAGGTGTTCTCGCTCGCTTTGAAAGCCCACATATTCCGTCATACGGAGTCAGCTAATGCAAGTTCACAGTCATGGACATCTTAGCTCTAAAATTCTGAGACTGTGATTCCATCTTCAAAGTGATAATGATCGGGATGATGTTATGATTGTTGCTCCTGCATGCATCATGAAACTATATTTAAAGAGCGCCTTGAGTTCTTCTGCCCCAAAAGCAAAGATTATGTTTGTTTAGTTGTTGCTAGCATTTGTTTGTTAGGTTTTCTGTTGGTATCTCATTGTTACTGTTGTTGTTGTGGTTGTAAAATTGTATTTGTATAATAAGACAAAACATCTGGAAATACTTTGAAACTAGTCAGCAATCAGAACGAGCCAACAGTCTGTCCTGTTAGTGAATGACCATCAGTCTGTCTGTGTGTTGTTGTCTGTGAGTACGTGCGTGTGCGTGAAGGGGGAGGGAGGGAGGAGGAAGGAGGGAACGAGAGAGAGAGAGCGAAAATGAGCAAGTGAGACTGGAAATAAACTATTACCTCCCTTTGCGGAAGGCGTCTCGGAAGCAAAGCCGAGGAACCCAACTAGGGTTAGTGTGTAATATGTAATAGGTTTACACCGTCCTCCAAGGATATTATAACAAACCGTGTAAGGAAAATGGGATTGAAAGTTCCAACGAAACTTGTATGTTTGACGCTAAAAGGGGCAAAAGATAACACTGTGCATGTACAACAGTCACAATATCAATATACACAAATGGAGTCCAAAGACACTTCAACACATGAAACCCTCTACCCCCACCCCCACCCACATCAAACAAAATAACATAAAATAAGTAAATTAATAAATGTAAATAAAAGAAAACAAATAAAATAAATACAGATTTTTTTAAAGGGATGAAAAGCACCACGAGTTCAAAATGGAAAAGTAAACTTGGAAAAAGAATATTGAGGGTCGCCAGAACGCATTTAGAAAATGAACGAAAAGTAGCAAAAAACCTTCCACCTTCCCCCCCCCCCCCCCCCCCCCCCGTCCAAAAAAAAAGAAAAAAAAAGAAAAAGATAGAGAAAAAAAGGCAAGGCCGTTGTCGGATACCATATTTTTCTGCTCTCCTGTTAGCAAGCAAAGTGCGAATACTACAGGGAGGCAACTTTCTTCCTCCATTTCTTACAGTCTACAGGGAGCAGGGCAGAATGCAAAATGATCAAAAGCGACTTATTATTCTCTAAACCTCACTGGTAGGCTTTGATTTTCCAGATTTTTTTCCCTTCTTGATGTTATTTCCTTCTAGGATTTTTGGCGAAACGTCTGAAGAACATGGAAATCGTTTTATCTAATTACACACACACGCATACACAGATCCTGAGAGACTCTCTCAAAGAGGTTGTACTATAATATTATAGGCTCTTTGACTCTCTCTCAGCGTCGATTCTCATGAGCCTAGACAAACGCACTAAATTTGCTGGCTGGTACAAACTGAGTACCTCGAGGAGGGTTTGGTTGTAAAAGCCAGTCTGGGAGTGAGTGAAGAATGTTGATAATTAAAAGCTTCAACGTCTCACACACTAGCCCATTGCCATGTTGGTTTTACTGCGGTGAATACTAAAACCATTGAAAACACCCCCCCCCCCCCCCCCCGCTAGACCAAGGGGGATGAATCGACCACCACGATTGAAAGACGGAATTGTTTTTTAAATTTGCAAATGAAATTGCTCGAGTACAGAAGGCAAATGGATCTAGCCTTCCCTTACCAAAGGAAGGTCTCCAATGGCTTTAATTAATGGCTCTTGGTGAAGAAACATCAGGCAAAGAATAACATTAAAAGCTTAGAGGTGATCAACTGTTCAAATCGCGTTAAAAGCCTATGACTACTAGAGAAAAAGGAATGATGGAAATGAATGAAAGAGAGAAGAGAACAGAGAGTGTGGAAGGAGGGAAGGAAAGGAGAGAGAGACAGAGACACTAGAGAGAGAGAGAGAGAGAGAGAGAGAGAGAGAGAGAGAGAGAGAGAGAGAGAGAGAGAGAGAGAGAGAGAGAGAGAGAGAGAGAGAGAGAGAGAGAGTGACAGACCAAGATGAAAGAGAGAGAGAGCGAGAAAGAGAGAAAGAGAGAGACCTAGACTCACTCAGACATTTTAATCACAACAAGGATACAGATTTTAGGGGGGAACCTAATCTTGCAATCGTCCCTCGTATTCGCACACGCTCACATTCTGCGATTTCAGTAAAATATGCCAATGACAAGACAAATAACAATAATAACATGACAAAACAACTATAAGAACTATTATGTAGCATACAAAAAATATAAATGACAATCAATAGTGGTGCTGCAATTACACAATACATAGCAAACAACCTGTTACACTCGATGTTGGTTTTGTTTCTATCAGTAATTGATTCAGCCCCAATGCTTGAATCCTGATAGGTGTAACTCAGATTCGTTTATCTACGCAGCCTGCTCACTCAGCAACAAGGCAGAAGTCGTCGTATGTAGTTTTCCAACTTTATTCAGCGAACATCAACAACTGCATACAATCGCTTTTTCCAAAATCAACTTTTCACTTTTTTAACTCAAACAGTGCGGTACATATATAGTCTCTCTATACTCCAGAGAAAGAAAGAACATTCGGGCAAGACACAATTATAAGCAATCAGAACAAATTTCTTCATCACTGTCTCACGTCATACAACCATATGTAGGACGGAAGCGTCTCTAGTTACCACTAGAATTATCCACACGCTTCGATCGATAGTAAACAACCAATCCTAGAAAATTCTCAAATAATATCGACCAACTAAAATTATCAACGTTATACAAAGCTTCTTATAACAACAAACGCAAAATCAAATCAGAGGTAAGCCTAAATACACTCTATTAATGCATGCTTTGCAAAATAAAACGATCACATCTATCGCGCGCGTCCCACTCGCACCATCGCGCGCGTCTCAGACGTAACACAACCCAATGCATATCAAATAATCAGATGGTACACTTACACATGCATTCTAAGGTGCATCAAATGTATATCAAATAATCAAGTAGCACAATGCGAAACGGTTGACAAAATCAGTGGTTAGGTTGTATAAAGGTAATGTTGTCTTATTGTTCGTTTGAATGAAGGGAGAGTGGTAAAAAGAGTAGAAAAGAGAGAGAGAGAGAGAGAGAGAGAGAGAGAGAGAGAGAGAGAGAGAGAGAGAAAGAGAGAGAGAGAGAGAGTGAGATGGGGGGAAAGAGAGGGAGAGAGAAAAAAAAATTGAGAGAATCTAGAAAAATCATGGGATACAATAATTTAATCAACGCATTTGGAATGCCGGAAATTTCAGGCCGTGTGTGCTGAAATAGGCCGTAAATGAAAGCTTGGACTTTTAAAACTGGAGACTTCATTCTGATTACGGGTTTAGCCCGATTCTGATATTAACCTGTAGCAATAACATTATTTTAAAAATATTTTAAGTAATAAATTATTTAAACTTAATATTAATTAATTAACAATAATAATATGAAAATTAATTAATAACATAGAGAAAACATATTTGCATATTATGAACATAATACCTTAAGATAGAGAGAAAGACAGAAAGGGAGAGAGAGAGAGAGAGAGAGAGAGAGAGAGAAGGGGGGGGGCAGAGACAAAGACAGACAAGCAGAGACACAACCGCAGCCGATATTGAAATAACTAGCGACTCATTAGAATCTGATGCGCACACAGGACGCCATGCAACAGCACCAAAGAACCCGTACTCCCACTATGGAGAAACCGGTGAACAACACTTTCAACGAAGTCCGCAAATTAGCGAGCGTGGTCTAAGCAGACGGGACTAACTTTCCTTGTCCACAGGTTAGGACCCAATGGCGTCTGACCGGTGTGGGATCGATCACGCCTCTTGGCGTTATGTTGCTCCGAATATGATTTACTTTCGGCTCGGGCAACGTCCCGGGGGTTTTCTCCGGGTATTCCAGTTTGCTACCCCAGCAAAATTTTCAAAAACACAATTAATTTTAGGTAGATTGGGTTTGGGCGCGCCAGAGATTGCGACTACGCCTTCTTTGGGGGAGGCGGCCAAATAGTTCTTGATTAAAAGGACACTAAAGTTCCATCCCCTCCTACCCCCCCCCCCCCAAAAAAAAAAAGAAAAAAAAAAAAGAAAAGAAAATAATAAATAAAAAAATTATATATAATTCAAATTAAGAAAGTAGTCAAATTTTACAGCGTCGAAAAAGCGTTCATCGTGAGTCTTAACTAGCCAAGGCAACCCGCTTTCATTAATCATAACACAGAATTTCGTGTGGAGTTGATAGGCAGACATGCGCAGCTCTGGTGCCAGCCCATTACAGTAAGGGAAAAGCAGTGATGTCCCGAGGCCTCGGACATCGGTCATGGTCCGATTCGTTTGGAAAATGACCGAATGCAAACACCTGTGTCCCGTCAAATGTCCGATTCTATTGCGAAATTAGCGGTCATTGTCCGATAGTATTATGACAAGAGCGGTCACTGCAAGAAACATCTGTACAAACTGGAGTGTCAAAGCCGTTAAAACGAGTTTGAATAGTGGACAATGCTAGA
>CM072524.1:27912946-27935254 GCA_036898135.1 Oncomelania hupensis
AACACGCTCCTTAGTGGCATCAACGTCAGCCCCAAATACCCAGTTTTTTAATTTCCTCTTTGTTATCATCGTCCTTCTCTTCTTCGTTATTCTTCAATCTCATCGTCATCTTTGTCATTCCCTCGCTTCTTTATTAGTCTTCGATGTTATCTCCGCCCTCTTTCCCCTCTTCATCGTTATTCGCGGTCATCGTCATCGACCATTCTCCTTCTATCACTCAAATTGTTCATTCAAATGTCGTCTTTTTCTTTTCTGCCTTTCTCGCTTCTTGTCCATATCCATTCTTCCTCATCCCCTGTACTGTATCTCCTTCTTCCGCCAATCCTAGTTCTCAATGTCTTCACTCACCTCTTAATCTTCTTCTTCGTCGTCATCCTTCTCCTCCTCCTTCTCCTCCTCTCCTCCTCCTCCTCATCATCATCATAATTATCATCATCATAATCATCATCATCATCATCATCATCATCATCATCATCATCATCATCATCATCATCATCATCACTAACTTCCCGTAGGGGTGCCGGGGGTTTCTGTATAAGTAGTATCCACACTTTCTGGAAATTTAGTGCTTTAAATTCCCACTTTCGCTGTCTTTCTCATTCTTTCTCATTCCTACTCTGTTCTGTCAATCCACTACATAATCTTCTTCTTCGCTAGACCAGTCACCTACCTTTTTTTCTTGAAAACTCTTCCGGGACAAAACTCTTCATTTGTATGTGAAGTCTGTTGGATCAGCTTGTGAATATTGGACGCTTTCTGCCAAATGGTCACTAGAATTCCCTATGATGTTTGTATTGTATTTTGTTTTTGTTAACGGGGGTTCCACAAATTAGAGTATAGCCTCAGCGTCCCCTGCGTGGGATGCCTTTATGGTACAGTGGTTGGCTGATGTAGTGCCTTCAGTGTTACCACTGGGGTTGTTTCAACAGATCTTTTATGCGGATCAGGGGTGAGCAGTGTTCCCTCCACTGTCACGTGGGGTTTATGGGCTCTGCACAATGGAATTATGGACCCTCACGTTTATTCGGTGGGAACTGCTAGTAGGTCACCCTATGAATTACTTTAATAAATTTATTTGTTTAGCTCGTTCTGTGTTAAGGTTGGGGTACAGAAATAGATAGAAAAATGGTAAAAGAATACTGTCACACTAGCTTTCACACGGCTATGAATCATATGTAGTCCAGCCACTTGACAACAGTTAAAATCACACATTTATTTCTTCTACTCTATACAAGATTCTCTAAGTACTAATCTAACTTAAAAAGTCTCAGTCACTGCTAATAGTTCGATCGCTGATAGTCTAGGCAGCTGTTATTTCTTCCTCGGGCACTTGCTATTATATCTCATGTAGATTTGGACTACTGTGGTCCGTTTTACAGTTTCTGAAGAGTTGGACTACTGTGGTCCTGTTATGATCAGTTTAAGTGAACCTTCGGAGAGTACACTTAACTTTCTGATGGTGCGGTCGAGGTCCTTCTGTGAGGTAGCTTCTGGTACACCTTTGTCGTTGTGTAGTTGGGTTCCCTTGCCACGCTGTGGGGTCTGACAGGGTGTTTCTTCAGGGTAGCTCTTTCCGTCTTGTGCGGTAGAGGTTCCTCAACCAACTAGTCGTTTCTGTGGAGTAGGGTGCACAGGATAGCTCGGGATAGCTCGGGATAGCTCGCCTGCTCGTCTGTAATATAAGAGACGAAATTCTGCACAACCCTGAATAATCGGTTTGTGCAGAGCGTCTCACTGAAAGCCAAGTAGCCCTCAGTGATAGCTCCACATCTCTATACATAAGCGACGAACATTCTGCTACTTCCGGGGTCCACTGGAATCTCACTCTAAATTCCTATACATACATAAATATCAATCGTGTCTAACTATACACATACAGAATTAATAATAATATAAACATTCAGTGGTACAGCCACTGGTCTGCAAACATACATATAAGTTAAACAACCGTGGTTCCGTACGGGATACAACATGGCGGCGCAACCGGTCGTGTTTCGCCTCGTGGTAGGCTCTTCCACGTGGTCCCGCAAATTCGGATTAACAATTCACATTTATGCATAGCAAATTCCACAAACATAATTTCAACAATAATATAAATATATCACGATGAAACAGAAGGGTGTTCATTTACCTGTTTGACAAGTTCAGGCCCGTGATGACTTGAGAGAATTCTAAGATTTCTAAGTCCTGCTTCCTGGTCTATGAGTGTAGAGATTTCTCTAGCTGTGGAGATGTTGACTCTACCTCGTCTCACACACGACTGATTCAAACTGTCTTAGGTTTTGACACATTCAAAACTGCTCTACCCACTGAGCCTGCTCTGTTGGGTAAAACGGTCCGATTCAAAGCTCAAGTGCTGACTCACTGCGATGTGGGTCGGGCTCGCGGTGTGTGGTCTGCTGTGTAATTTAATTGCTGCTGTGTAATAGTCTAACTTCTCTACTGTTACAAATACTACACATGGCTAAATGGTCAACAAGCAGCGTTAAAACTAGCCAATTCATGACAGGCTCCCTCAACTGAAAAAAGGCGATGACTACTGGATTCGACCTTTTTCTACTACAGAGCCTAGTTTAACACTGCACTATCCTAGGGTCCTATTTACAAACTAATTAAGTTGCTCTACCTGAGCTGCAATGCTGTGCCAGGTAGCTATGGACACTAGTGACAGGGTATTACTGGGCGGGGACGAATTCTGGTGCTGTGGCCCTTAGTTGTGTTGGGTGGGCGACAGCTGCTGTGTCCTCCACGAGATGGCGACTGAGGTAGTCGGCTCCGTGGTTCTCTTTGCCGGGGATGTACTCGATTTGGAATGAGTATGCCTGAAGGGTGAGTGCCCATCTCATCAGGCGAGAGTTCAAGGATTTGGAGGCTGCCAGGAACGATAGTGGTTGGTGGTCCACCTGAACTGTGAAGTGGGTCCCATACAGGTAGAGTTGGAACTTCTGTATGGCCCAGACTAGTCCAAGGCATTCCTTCTCCGACGTGGCGTAGTGGGTCTCGGCGGGTCTCAATTTTCTGCTGGCGTAGGCGACAGGGAATAGCGTCTCCGCATTCTTGGGGTCGCGCTGTAGCAGTACTGCTCCGAGGCCTAAGTCGCTTGCGTCGGTGCGAAGAACGAATGGCTGAGTCAAATCGGGTAGGTGGAGTACTGGCGCCGATGTCATTCTGTCCTTGAGTGTTTGGAATGCTGTCTCGCATTCCGCTGTCCATACGACTTTGTCCGGGGCGATTTTCCGGGTTCCATTTGTCAGAGGTACGGCGATGCTGTTGTAGTTGGGGATGAACTTCTGGTAGAAGCCGCAGAGTCCTAGAAACGACTGCACTTCCTTCTTTGTCTTGGGCCTAGGAGCGTCGAGTAGGCGTTTCACTGTCTTTTCTACCGGTCGCAGGCTTCCTTGGCTGATGGTGTGTCCCAGAAATTCTAGTTCTGTGAATCCAATCTGACATTTGGTGGGTCTTGCCGTCAATCCGTGTCTCTGAGGCGGGCGAGTAGTTGCTGTAGGAGCGTGACATGTTCCTCCCACGTAGGTGTGGCGATGAGGATGTCGTCCATAAACGAATGTAGGTGCTCGCTGCTCAGGGGTGCCAGGAGTTTTCGCATCATGGCGCTGAAGATGCTGGGTGCGTTGTGGAGTCCGAATGGAAGTACGTTGAATTCGAAGTGTCCTTCCATAGTGCTGAAAGCTAGGTACTTTCGGACTTGTGGTTGTACTGGTATCTGGTAGTATCCTTTGCTGAGGTCGATGCGTGAGAAGTACTTCGCTCGCTGTAGCTTGGCAAATAGGTCTGTCTGGTCCGGGAGTGGCTCTGGCTGGAACTGCGTTACCGCATTCAGGAGTCTGAAGTCGATGCACAGTCGATGCTCTCCGTTGGGTTTTCGCAACAATACCGTGCCTGCGCTGTAGGGTGAAGTAGACTCTGAGATGATTCCGGCTGCCAGTAAGGTGTCTATCTCTTCCTTGATGGCTCGCTGCTGTGACAGTGGCATCGGGTAGAGCTTCTGGCGGACGGGTGTTGGGTCGGTCACCGTTAAGGTTACTTCGACGAGGTCTGTCCTCCCTGGTCGGTCTGTGAGCACAGTCTGATGTTGTCGAATGACCTGTAGTACTTGCTGTCGCTGGGTAGCGGCTAGGTCTCCGTTCAGTATCACGTCTTTGTAGGTTTCTTTGGAGTGCAGGGGATACTCTACTGCATTGGTCTCCATGCTTTCTCCTTCTTCCGCGATGGCGATGGCTAGCAAGTTGTGCGTGCTGGGGGGTCGCTGGTCGGTCCGTGTATTTCTTGAGGAGATTGATGTGGTGGTATCGGGCTCTCCCGTTCACCTCTACTTGGTAGACTGTCTTGGATTTCTTGGCAGTCACCCGGTACGGTCCTCTCCAAGCGATGTCCAGCTTGTTGGTTCCCCTTGGAAGTAAGAGTAGCACTTGATCGCCGACTTGCAGTTCTCGGTCCTTAGCGTGGCGGTTGTAGTACTTCGCCTGACGGGCTCTTGCCTTCTTCAGTGCTTCACCAGCTTTCTTCCACGTTGCTTTGAGGGTTTCCTGCAGGTCTGCGACGTACTTGGTGGCACCTCTTGGTGTGTCGTCTATCTTGGCTTCCGTCCAACTTCTGCGGAGGGCTTCTAGCGGTCCTGCTAGAGGTCTGCCGAATAGCAATGTTGACGGGGTGTAGCCTGTGGCTGCATGGGGCGTTTCTCGGTATGCGAACAGTGCCGCATTCACGTAGGTGTCCCACGCTTCTGGATTGTCGTCGGCGACTTTCCTGAGGATGGTGAGAAGGGTTCCATTCAGTCTTTCTACTTGTCCGTTGCTGGCGGGGTGGTATGGTGGTGTGCGAATGTGATGAACTTGTATCAACTCGAACACGTCTTGCATCAGGCGGCCGGTGAACTGAGATCCGTTGTCCGTTCTAATGCTGTCCGGGAATCCGACTCTGGTAAAGATGGCGATGAGTGCATCTGCAATCTTCTTGGTGTCGATCGCTGGCAACGGGACTGCTTCGCACCACATCGTACATGCGTCGACGAGTGTGAGTAGAAATCTGTTCCGCTTCTTGGTCATGGGCAGTGGTCCTACTATGTCTACTGAGACTTGCTGGAATGGTACGCCGACTACTACCGATGGTCCTAAGGTAACTGGTACGGTGTGATGTCGCGGGGAATATCGTTGACATTGATGGCAAGATTTCACGTAGCGCTTGACATCCTCCGTGATTCCTGGCCAATAGTAGTGTGCGCTGATTCTCTGCACTGTGGCTCCAATTCCCATGTGTCCGCTGAGTGGCATGCTGTGGCCTAATTCTAGTACTTGGGCTCGAAGGGTGGCTGGTAGTACTAGTTGGGTGTGATCTCCATCTCCTTGTCGATGTAGAACTCCCTCTTCCATGTAGAAGTCTCCCTTGTGCGGGGTGTGTGCGCCTTGGGTAGCTTCTGGAAGCACTTCGCTATCGAGGTGTCTTCTTTCTGTGCTGTTTTGATCTCTTCGAGTCCTGGATTCGGAGCGAACTCGGGCTGGGGTGGTTGGGTTTTAGCTTGGGCCCTGGTTTGCACTGCAGCTATCTCTACAGTTTTAGGGGCGTGCCTAAGAACACATACCTACAACCTAGCACTAGATCATACAGGGGTTTCTGTAAAACAGCTGCTTGGATTCGTCCTGTGACGTACCTACTCTCTACTTCGATCCAAGCTATTGGGCAAGTAGTCGTCGGTTTCGTCAAGTCTGCTCCTTGTAAGTCGACTGTCTTGTCCGTCAAGTCCGCGCGCGATACAAGAGATTCGCTAACTATCGCGTCGTATGATAGACCTGTGTCATACAGACAGTTCGCTTCTTTTCCGTTGACCTTGACCGTGTCTGTCACCGATGGGTGATCTCCGATCGTGTGTGGCTTGTTACCGCTGCTTTGAGTTAGAACTCTGTGCGCTGGCCGGCTTTCGCGCTCCTCCCTACGTTGTGCGGCCAACTTGAAACATTCTGCGGTGGAGTGATTGTTTCTGTTGCAGAACGAACAATACCGTCTCTGTTCTGCGGGACCTCTTTTCCCGAATTCCGTGTTGGGTCCTTTATTTTGCCCAGGTCTGGGGTTATTCGGCTTATTCGCGGTGCGCTCTTCCCGGTTATACCCAATTCCTATTATCCACAGATCCTGGTAGGCTCGCCAATTAAAGTGTCACGTGGGGTTTATGGGCTCTGCACAATGGAATTATGGACCCTCACGTTTATTCGGTGGGAACTGCTAGTAGGTCACCCTATGAATTACTTTAATAAATTTATTTGTTTAGCTCGTTCTGTGTTAAGGTTGGGGTACAGAAATAGATAGAAAAATGGTAAAAGAATACTGTCACACTAGCTTTCACACGGCTATGAATCATATGTAGTCCAGCCACTTGACAACAGTTAAAATCACACATTTATTTCTTCTACTCTATACAAGATTCTCTAAGTACTAATCTAACTTAAAAAGTCTCAGTCACTGCTAATAGTTCGATCGCTGATAGTCTAGGCAGCTGTTATTTCTTCCTCGGGCACTTGCTATTATATCTCATGTAGATTTGGACTACTGTGGTCCGTTTTACAGTTTCTGAAGAGTTGGACTACTGTGGTCCTGTTATGATCAGTTTAAGTGCACCTTCGGAGAGTACACTTAACTTTCTGATGGTGCGGTCGAAGTCCTTCTGTGAGGTAGCTTCTGGTACACCTTTGTCGTTGTGTAGTTGGGTTCCCTTGCCACGCTGTGGGGTCTGACAGGGTGTTTCTTCAGGGTAGCTCTTTCCGTCTTGTGCGGTAGAGGTTCCTCAACCAACTAGTCGTTTCTGTGGAGTAGGGTGCACAGGATAGCTCGGGATAGCTCGGGATAGCTCGCCTGCTCGTCTGTAATATAAGAGACGAAATTCTGCACAACCCTGAATAATCGGTTTGTGCAGAGCGTCTCACTGAAAGCCAAGTAGCCCTCAGTGATAGCTCCACATCTCTATACATAAGCGACGAACATTCTGCTACTTCCGGGGTCCACTGGAATCTCACTCTAAATTCCTATACATACATAAATATCAATCGTGTCTAACTATACACATACAGAATTAATAATAATATAAACATTCAGTGGTACAGCCACTGGTCTGCAAACATACATATAAGTTAAACAACCGTGGTTCCGTACGGGATACAACATGGCGGCGCAACCGGTCGTGTTTCGCCTCGTGGTAGGCTCTTCCACGTGGTCCCGCAAATTCGGATTAACAATTCACATTTATGCATAGCAAATTCCACAAACATAATTTTAACAATAATATAAATATATCACGATGAAACAGAAGGGTGTTCATTTACCTGTTTGACAAGTTCAGGCCCGTGATGACTTAAGAGAATTCTAAGATTTCTAAGTCCTGCTTCCTGGTCTATGAGTGTAGAGATTTCTCTAGCTGTGGAGATGTTGACTCTACCTCGTCTCACACACGACTGATTCAAACTGTCTTAGGTTTTGACACATTCAAAACTGCTCTACCCACTGAGCCTGCTCTGATTGGTTAAAACGGTCCGATTCAAAGCTCAAGTGCTGACTCACTGCGATGTGGGTCGCGCTCGCGGTGTGTGGTCTGCTGTGTAATTTAATTGCTGCTGTGTAATAGTCTAACTTCTCTACTGTTACAAATACTACACATGGCTAAATGGTCAACAAGCAGCGTTAAAACTAGCCAATTCATTACATCCACACACAAAAAATGAGAGTCCTTGGGACTCCCAGGTATAAAATTTTAAGAGTCCTTGTGCAAATTTTGAGTCCCCCAATCGGAAAAAGAAATGTAAAAACAAGTCCAAGCCTAACTTTTTTTTAAAACTCTGTTAAAGCGTCCCATTAGTTATCATAATCATATAAAACCAAAATATTAAAACATGTATTAAATGACAACTCCCGACACAATCTTCAATCGTCTGCAATGGCAGTCTCAGTTGGGTTCTGATTCTGATTATGCCGTGAATTAGTTCGCCACTCGTTGGTCGTATTTTTGACTTCAGCGATTTGAAAAAAATGTGTGCGTCCACAGGACGCACACATGCAACTTTTTCTGCGTCCTTTTTCATATTTTGTGCGTAATTGACGCACTACTGTGCGTAATCGGGAACACTGGGGGTGAGTTCTCTTTCAGCCAAGTTGTGGTCTTGATTTTGGGGTCCTGATTCGACTCTTTGCAGTCCGCTGGACCCCTGTAAGCAATGAATAACTAACTAAATTATTATCACCGTCATCATCATCGATATCATCATCATCATCATCATCATCATCCTCATCATCATCATCATCATCATCATCAATTCTTTTTCCTTCTCTTCTACGTCTTCTTCTTCTTTTTCTTCTCCTCCTCCTCTTCCTCCTCGCTCCTCCTTCTCATGTTTGGCATTCTGAAGACCGTGAGTGCTAGTGCAGAGAACGTGTAAAACGACTGGTCCCAATCGTAAAGCCAAACAACGGTAAACAAGTGTAGAAGAGTTCTACTGCTACTGTATGCCACAGCACTTGGCAGAGGTTCGATGAATGTCTTCACAAGGCCAACGACGAACTAGCTGCGAAAGTGCATCTGGGTAAAAGTAGAAAAAGCCCAGTTAAGTTTCATAAAGGAACGTCCTCGCGGCAATCAAAACTAGAACCTGGATACAGTGAGCGGCGCGCGTATCTGAGACTCGCAGGGACTTACGTTTGCCTCTTTTTGAGAGGCATTTGTCGAGTCTCAGCTACACCGGGCGGAGGCGGCGCTTCCGGTCTTAGACTCTTCAAAGACCAAGGACCAGGGGCACAAGTACAGGGTGTTCCAAAAGTCTTGGGCACATTTTGACATTGAATATTTCCGAAACTATTAAGGATATAAAAACACATCTGGTAAATTCAGAAAGCTTGTAATCTCAATTTTCACAAGGAATGTTCAAAGATGTTCAATGTGAGCACCATTGGTCACACGACACACATCAAGCCGATAGTCAAATTCTTGCCAAACGCGTCCCAGCATTTTCTGGTTGAGTGAACGCCATTAATGGGTCTGAAAAAAAATTAAAAAAATTAACAGCTTTACAAAAAACTTAATGTAATTAGCTTTAAAATGGCACAACTTTTATCTTACTACCATTCATAGTAATTGAGATATGGGGACTTCATATGTGCCCAAGACTTTTGGAACACCCTGTATATCAACTAACAAGTTAGTATCTCGTATTGCCCCAAGTCGACGTGCGGTGGTCCCGTTGCCATTGGTTTTAGCCACAAGCTGAGACGGGAATATCCCAAACCTAAAAATAGAATAGAGAATTCTGGGAAATCTGTTCTCGCTGAAATGAAACGAAAGTTGGGAGAGGAACTGCATATTTCTGGTAGTGAACAAAGGCAGAAACTTGTCAGCAGTATTATTAGCGATGGAGTTATAATGGACGAAGTGCTTCATACCTATGAGATTGCCTTTGCTCGAGCAAAGAAACTAAAGAAGGATTTGGCCGACGTCATTTCAGAAAAGCATTTCCCTACCCATAATTCCCCTGGGTTTTGAAGTTTCTAAAAAGTTATTTCAGGCCGATGACGCTCTATGGAGCGAAAAGCATGTAAAGGGAAGCAACCGGTTGTACGCGCACGTCGATAGAGACATAGAAGAGAGATACTAACTTGTTAGTTGATATACTTGTGCCAGGGGCAATTTCGTAGATGAGTTTAGTAGTGTGCTGCTGTCGGGCAAAGACCGTCACCGTATAAAATTAGTTTGTTAGATAAATCGTGCAGCGTTCATCAAAGAATCAACAGCTAAGATTGAAGTAGTTTCATGTTAAGATTGAAGTAGTTTTGTAAAAAAAAAAAAAAGTGTGCAGCGTTCTTCAAATGAGTCAACAGCTAGGATTGAAATAGTTTCGTAGACAAATTGTGCAACGTTCATCAAAGGAATCAACAGCTATGACTAAAGTAGGCTACTTTTGTAGCCAAATTGTGCAGCGTTCTTCAAACAAGCAACAGTAGCTAAGATTGATGTAGTTTCGTAGACGACGATTGCAGTGCTCTATTAAAGGGCCGCAAGATTACAAATGTCAGCGTAACAGATCATTTTCAAATCCACAGTGTTGATGCGCACTTGGAAAAAAAAATTCAGTTGAAGTCAAAATATAACTGCAGTGAAAAGACGCTTTTGATATGAATCGATACATTCGTATGTTTATGTATACATGTATGCCTACATGTAATTAAAAGCATTAAAGTTGAATCGAAAAATAGCACCGATGTGAAAGAGTGTATAGTAATCATTAAGTATGTGCCTATTAAAAGCATTAAGAGTGATTATAAAAATAGCACCGCTTAGAAAAATGTGTAAATATAATAGGCCCATGAGTTGGGATTTACTCACCAAAGGATTAGAGACGCCTAATAAAACTTCAAAGATAGAAAGATAGATATTCAATATTTATAGGGTTCAGCGGACTGCCAAGAGACGAATCAGGACCACAATATAAATTCAAAGCTTAGCGGTCGGTTTTACCCACAACTGCTGACTCATTATATATTTTTTGATTGTGTCAATAATTAATGCAATTTCTTAAATAAGCTCAACGTCATACACACACACACACATACACACACACACATTATTTTTTGGTAAAAACGACGTTGTGATGACTGTTGTAAAAATAAACAGAAATTATTTTGACACACTTTACATTTCTTTGACATTATTTTGACATTTTCAATGTTTTGAAGCTATCCCTAACCCCTAACCCTAACCCAAACCCTAACCCTTAACCTAACCCTAATCCTAAAACAGCTGTAACTCTACGGAACACTATTTTGACGTCAAAATAGTGCGGCCGTCAAAAAAATGTCAACAGAAACCATGTAGAGTTTCATGTGTGTGTCATAGTAACGTCGCTTCTACATGCCCACCCGCACACACACACACACACACACAAACACGCACATATACAAACACACATCCTTAGAATTACTTTGGCCCCATTAAAGACAACAGATAGATGGAAAGTAGTTTCACAGACGAACGGTGCAGAGCTCTTTTAAAGCCAACTCTTTCTACAAAAGCAGTTTCGTAGACGCCTTGTGCAGTACGAGCGTTGTCGCGATAGAAACGTTATGAAAATGCCAGCTATTGACACGGCGATTGCCACGTAAGCAACGTTCACTCTCCTCACCGTTGTGGCCCATTTTGTCTGTACCTCGTGCTGTTATTTGCATTGTTCCGCTCGCTTTCCTTTCTGCCATATATTTTACGACACGGCGTGTTTACGATCAGCCTTAAAGCCCTTTATGCGCTGATCTGACACTGTTTGCATAGGGTTCTTTGGAAGAAAAGAGAGAGGAATAAAATATGCGTGTACACCTACACACTCACTCACTCACACACACACACGTACACACGCACGCAACACATGCCCTTCTCTCCTCCTCCCACCCACACACACACATACACCCCCACCACACCTCTTCCAACCCTATCCTTAGCTCCCCCTCCGCCCCCATATATACACACAGGCGCGCGTCCGCACTCACTAAAAGCATATGGAATGCTCTCAACGCAGAGGGAAGACTACTTATTTCTGTATTTCCACTGTAACAGACACGAATCAGACCCGCAGACGGTTTAATGGTGTTATGCTCCGCGGCATAGAATTTCATTGATTACACATAACAAGGTGGCAGCAACAATACTCATTCGTTAAAGAAAAAACAAAAAAATGAATTTGTGTTAATGAATTGATCTGTGCTCTACAGCGCATGTACGAAGAGCTGCTCAATGCACTGGCCGCAAAAGAACAGGATATAAGACAAGCCAACCATCCAACTTGGTTACCGAGCTAGATGATGTTGGCCCAAACAATCCTAAACCCAACTACAGTTTGGTGGATTGGGAGTTTTGGGCGCTGCTTGCCTTTAAATTAGGGAAGATTATGTATTTATTCCTTGTATAGGTCAGTGGTTGCATCCCCGGTCTCAACGATGATCAGTTTGTCCACTAACCACCAAACTAGCCCGCCACCCAAACTATAGGCACGGGAAAGAGGAAGGTCAAGATTAGGCTGTCATATAATATACAAACAACTGCCTTTGGCCCATCGTCAATTCCAGTGGCCACTGTCTGCCTCAGAGACACGAAATAACCAGTAAGGTTGAGGGAAGGTTGGTGACCGACAGCAAGCAGATGGCTGAGGTTCTTAATGAACAGTTTAAGTCTGCTTTCAGCCCCAAGGTGTCGCTGACCCCAGAGCAGTTTGACGCTAGGTGTCCCATGCCTCCACCTGATCCGCTCCGACCGCTCTGCGATGAGATCGTGATAACAACTCCAGGTATTGAGAACCTGCTGAGGAACCTGGACCCAGCCAAGGCCAGCGGACCTGACGGCATTTCTTCAAGGGTTCTGAAAGAAGTGGCGACGGAGCTTGCTCCTGCTTTAAACAGCCCTAAACCAGACCTCCCTGGACACTGGTGTTGTCCCAGCCGATTGGAGAACTGCCACTGTCACCCAGGTCTTCAAGAAAGGGGAGCGCTACAAACCAGAAAGCTACAGACCTATTTCCCTTACGTGCATCCTGTGCAAACTACTAGAGCACATCCTAATTAGCCGCATCATGGACTACGCCGAAGATCAGGGAATTCTATGCCCTGAGCAGCACAGCTTTAGAAAAGGCCGATCCTGCGAGTCCCAGTTGATTGGACTGGTGGACGAGTCTTCAGAAGTGCTGTAGAGAGGTCGCCAGGTTGACTTGCTCGTCCTGGACTTCTCCAAGGCCTTTGACAAGGTGAGCCACTGCCTTCTCCTCCGCAAGCTCAGCCACCTTGGCATCTGCGGAAAAATCAACAGGTGGATCTGCAGCTTCCTGACTGACAGGAAACAGTCAGTTGTGGTGAACGGCGCAGGGTCGGAGCTTGCAGCAGTGGAGTCAGGAGTTCCCCAAGGTTCCGTCCTAGGGCCTAGCCTATTCCTGCTGTACATCAATGACTTGCCAGCCGGTCTGTCATCCACTACCCGACTATTCGCCGATGACACTGCCTGCCACAAAGATGTCAAGATTCCGCTAGACCAGCAGACTCTCCAGGACGACCTTGACAAGCTAGCAGACTGGGAAAACAAATGGATGATGTCTTTCCATCCCCAGAAGTGCTCGGCAGTCCACATGACCAGGTGCCGTAAGAAGCTGAAATATGACTACTCCCTTCATGGCCACAAGTTGCAGGAAGAGACACATGTCAAGTATCTTGGCGTCACTCTTACCAATGACCTGAAGTGGGGACCCCACATCACCAGCGCCACCAGCAAGGCTAACAGAACCCTGGGGTTCCTGAGAAGGAACTTGAAGACGTCCAGCATCAAACTGAAACAGGCAGCCTTCCAAGCGCTAGTCAGACCCATCTTGGAATACGCAAGCCCCGTGTGGGATCCCTACACAGCGGACAAGATCAACACCATAGAACGGGTCTTACGCCGAGCTGCTAGGTGGGTGTCAAACCGCTACCGCGAAACCGCCAGTGTGGACATGATGTTAGAAGAGCTGAAGTGGCCGTCGCTTCAAATAAGAAGAAAACGAGCAAGATTGAAAACGTTCTATAAATACCACCATGGACTCGCCCACATCAACAGCAGGTGCTCTCCGAAACCAAGTGCCCGCCCTAAGAGAAGCGCCCGCCTGTACAACCAACACTCATATGACACCCTCTCTAACAGAACTGATTACCGACAAAAGTCTTTCTTCCCCCGCACTATCCCTGAGTGGAATTCCTTGCCTGAAGAGGTTGTCTCCGCAACGACCCTGACCTCATTTCAGGCTAGCGTTGTGCAGCTCCTCCAGTAAAACCCAACTGCACCTCCAACCCCCTCCCCCCCTGCTCCCTCCCTCCCCTTCTATTCCTCAGAACCCATTATACATTTATAAGCAAGACAAACATCTTTAAATACCACTATCTATGATTATAGTCGTAGAACAGCATTTCCGGATAGCAGCCCCCAATCCAGCGCAGCAAGTTTCTTCAATATATTGAAGTTGGCTGCCCATATCAAAGAAGAAGAAGAGATACATGTTTGCACAATCACCTTATTACAGAAGTTTCTCAAAGAACGCTGAATTTTACAATCTACACCCACCATTGACGACATAGCAGATAACCATCCCAGGGAAAGAGGGGCAGGGACCTAATTCAACACTGAACCAACAGAGCAAACGGTGCAGAGAAAAATAATGGGCTACTTTTATCTTGCATACCGCGGGATCGGAATGTGGGTTATCTCTTTACCACCCAGAGGTTTTTCCTTCAATATAAACGAAACAACGGACAACACAGCAAACACATTCACCCAATCTGGCTAGCTCGCTGTGGGGGCAGCTCTCTCCCAGTATGATTTCCATCCATCATGATTCTGAAGAAACAAACACAGATGCCAGAACCTTTAAGAAAGTAGCACCATGGCTTTGGAATTCCTTTCCGGGGGACTGCTTAAAAATTCAGAGATTGACTGAGTTTTTAGGAACAGACTGAAATTCTAGCTGTTGAAAACAGAGTGATCCATTTTCAATTGACCTTTATTAAGCATCACTGTGGTTGTGTTCAGCTAGCCTCCCTCCTCCTCCACCTTTCTCCCTTGTGGCCCTAGCGCGTCTCTTTTCCGTCCTTATCCACTCACCATTTTGCATGGATCGCATAGTAGTAGTAGTAGTAGTTGTTGTTGTAGTTGTAGTAGTAGTAGTAGTAGTAGTAGTAGTAGAAGACGAAAAAAAGAAGAAGACGAAGAAGAAGAAGAAGAATTTATAGAGCGGGCGACTCGGTTTCTGCACGCGACTGCAAAAAGCAGGCTGACTGCACAGGTGAACTTAAAAGTAACCAGAGAGAAAGGAAGAAGAGAGAAATCACTTAGCAATATCGCCTCTGTGAGAAGTGATGTACGGTGGAGGAGTTATGTCCCTTCAACGTGACATGGGCTTGCTTTCGGTTCTTAGTCTCTTGTCTATAATATGGGTTTTTTTTAATTATATTTAAAAAAAATGTTTTAGGCGGCGATTTTCACATTTTGCTGTTGAAAATGTTTGAAATAAGGCTTTTCAAATTGGAGAATTTTTTTTTAATGCACATCTGTTAATTTTTTCATGACTTGCTGCCTCTTGACCGTAAGGGTGTTATCAGCGCTTCCTAAACTGTAACCCGTGATATAGGTGGCTTTTGCATTGTTTTGTTGCTTGAAATAAACAGTATGTGTAAGATAAATTGAGTTAAAATAAAAAAAATAATAATATTTAAAAAAAAAAACTTTAGTCTAGAATATGTGTCATACATGTGTAATTTATTTTTTGTTCCGTATGGGGTCACACAGCATACGGATTGATTGGCAGTTTTAGTGTGTATAATTTATGTGTGTGTGGGTGTGTGTGTGTGTGTGTGTGTGTGTGTGTGTGATATAGAAAGAGAAATATAAATAAAGATATTGACTAATTCGAAACGTAAATCTAGTTGTGCACACGGAAATTCATTTATTTACAAAAATATGCTTCGATTGATTTCAACATAATAATTAGGGTACGTAGCCTAATAATTATACTCTCTCTCTCAGTCAGTCTTCTCTCTCTCTCTCTCTCTCGCTCTCTCTCTCCCTCTCTCTCTCTCTCTCTCTCTCTCTCTCTCTCTCTCTCTCTCTCGTATTTAAAAAAAGGTGAACAAGGCAACTTTCTGTGATCACAAATGAAACCATCCTGCAATCAACCATATATATTTCATTCAAATTGACAATACATTCAGTGAGTCTTGTGACAAAATAAAGGTTTGGCATCTGTATTTTATATTAGAATATTCTGCCACAACCTAATTTAATTATAACAGGATACGAAGTTGAGGAATTACAGACACAGTTTGGTGGACAGCAAATAACAAGCCGCTGAAATTTTACTTTTCTCATACTGGGTGCACAGAGATCAGCAGAAACGGTGTATAAATTCAACTCAAATAGTTTCAAAATAAACTTTGTTTAATATATGTTTGCAGAGAACATGACAATAGTGAGCTAATTAGTGCGGCAAATCAAGTTGGGTTACTTAACAAACATAACATTAATCACGTTTATACCAAGACTTTGCAGTGCACCAGAATCGTTTTAAATCTAGATCTAGACAGAGGATGACACATGACAGCAAACGGCCAGAGAACACCCCTTTTTAGTTCTACTGTGGCTTAATTGACACTGACAATGACAGTAGTGAGTAGGCGTACTTTTTATTGACCCTACACACAACCTTTATTAATTCCTTGGGCTAATCCAAACCGTTTCTTACACGAAACATCACCTTAGTTCCAATCTGTCTTGTATCATTGACAACCATTCATTGACCGGTCTTGGTCATTATAATTCATTCATATCATGATTCTTGTCTGTCAGAATATATCTACAATTTCTTCAAGAACTTACCGTTCTTCTTCCTTTGGGAAACGAAAAAAAAACTCTTCCCCTTGCATGCAGCCTTTAATCGTGTGTTTGTGCAGTTCAAAGCTGCACAGTGGTCACCGTAACTGCTCCTGCGATTCCCCCCCCCCCCCCCTCTCCATCAGATCTTCGCTCTGTGAAGCAGCCATTTTCACACATGCCACAATCAAGTCGCATAACTCTTGACGCGTCATCACACCAATGGCGTCACTGCGCGGTCTAAATATTCTGGTCTATGAAGTAACTCAAGCTACAGACACTGTTATAGGATATGCATCACTACACCAAGATAGCGTCCTCCACCCACCCACCCATCCACACACACACACACACACACACACACACACACACACATACGCACCTAACATGCTGGTCAGCTGCAAGGATGGTCAGAACTTTGAGATTTAGGCCTATTCTCATATTATTGCCGGAAATACAACACACCATCCAAGTAGACAAAGAACTATGTACCCTCGAACCGCGTGCCGTGGGGGCTGCGTGATCAAGGTCATTTGTGAGAGAGAGAGAGAGAGAGAGAGAGAGAGAGAGAGAGAGAGAGAGAGAGAGAGAGAGAGAGAGAGGATGTGGAGGGGGAGAGAGAGAGCGACATGGGCAGAGCATAAGGGGACTGCATGCGGGTTGTATGCTGCGTCAAGAAAACGCAACATTTGATCTTCCATTAGATTAATTACCCCCCTTTTTTCGAGTTCATGTTTTTGTACTTCCATACTTATCTGGAAATACTTTCAAATGGTCGGGAATCAGAACGAGCCAAATGTCTGTCGGTCTGTGAGTGTGTCGGTCAGTCGGTCTGTGTTTTTGTCCGTTGGAAGCCATATCTCAAGAACCACTGAACGGATTTTGACCAAACTTTATAAAGAACACTACCTTACGATAGTGGTCTGCCTCGCGACATAGGTCAAGGTCACCAGAGTCATTTTGTTGCTAAACACGTTTTGCTCAACAGCTCAAAAAGGGATAACGCGATTTTGTAGAATTTTAGTAAAAATGTACTTAAAATAATGGGCCATCCTTCATCCTGGTTGTCGAAACTTCAATCAGTCCGTCGCTCCGAATGTCTTCTTTTTCCCGTCAAAAAACCACTGTTGGCGTTATCTCATCCTCGCTCTCGTCATTGGCGGTGCTACAATAGAGAGGGTCACAGAATACAAGTACCTTGGCACCATCATTGACGAGAAGCTGAACTTCTCTTCTAACGTCAATGTTATTCACAAGAAATACCAATCTAGAATGTATTGCCTCCAGAAACTCCGACGCTTGCAATGTTCAAAACCGTATCCTCCAAACCTTTCATGACTGGTTCATCTCTTCTATTCTCACTTTCTCCGTTGTATGTTGTATGGAAGTTTGTCTTTGGGCAGCAGGAATGTGTTGGACAGAGTGGTGAGAGTGTGTGGGAAGGTTGTGGGAGTGCAACAAGTGAGTATGATAGCGATGTATAAAAGGCGATTCGCTATATGTGACATGGGACTTTAATCTATCTACCACCAGGCCCGTCGCATACTTCAAGACAGCAGTCACGTGCTTGCGCACCGCTACAATCTCCTGCCCTCAGGTAGGCGTTACAGGACACCAAAGTTCAAAACTGTACGCCCAAAAATAAGGTTTATACCCACCGCAATCTCTTTATTAAATGATTAAGAATCTGAATGTATGCCTGATGATGCTTCTATTATGACAGTGTGCTTGGCATGATATTTACAATGTGCAATCCGCACGAGATTGGTGGGTATGTGCCCTCTTGATATACTTTTATCACGTTTTACTGTCTACTGTTTACTGTTGTTATACTGTCCCCCTTTATCGTCTTTTATATGTGGCACCACGTGTGAATTTATCTGTGATTGAGATAATAAAGTTATCGTATTCGTATTCGAATCTCCAGAAATATTCATCGTTTTTAGTTTGTGCCTACTTTATTTATTGCTAAACATATTGGATTTGTACTTTCTCAAAGGTCAAGTTATTGTTCATCGCCATGTTCTAAACATATTTTGCGCTGCATCTAAAAATTGGCTGATCCGATCTTAATAATCTATTGCTTGCAAAAAGCCGAAATCGTGATCATACCATGTTTACCTTTTGCTTCTTTAGATGAAGGTGAGTCATAACGCCACCAAAAATGTTACACCTTTGAAAATGCTTATTTTATCGTCTTTGTTCGTGAGTGTCTGGAAATACATTTGAATGGATTACAATCTTGATTTTGTACATTTCAATATCATGTCATTCTGCTTTTATTTCACTCCATCCTACAGCTTTTCTAAGGATCTATTTTTCAATCTTAGTTCTTGTATTTTAGTTTAGTTTTACCATATTAAAAAAACTAAATCCTTAGTTTCATCCCCTTGCCAAGTAAAGTTGAAATTTCGAACTTTACTTTCCTAAATCTTTACAAGAAATTTAAGTCAGATGTGTCAGATCTTGAAGACTCTTTGCTCAGAGTCAATTGCATGCCAAGTTATATAAGCCGGTGTTTTTGATCCATGTTACACGTTGCCTGTAAAATATTTTTGCGGATTTCAACAGATGCAAATAATGTTTCCGGATCTTAATCACACGACACTTGTCCATCAAACATCAATCTGGTCAATGTGGTAATTTTTCCTGTTAATATTTAGAGCTTAAGCCGATAGTCACGGCGATGAATATAATGTAGTATTATAATGTTCTCTTCGTGGCCGGCCCCCCCCCCCCCCCCTCCCCATCCTATCCCGTCACATATACCAAACCCCAAAGCCCAATCAATTCAATAATGTATTTTTAATGTCTCATGTTCAGGAGCATGTGGTTTTACACTACACACTCTTTCTCACACTTAGACATATGTGCACACATACAAGCAAATATCAACTCCCTTATCATCGGAGTTGAGGTTGAACGGTCGGTATAAAGGACGCTGTGGGTTCGGGCACTGATTACAATAGACCCAACGTTTCCTGAAATGTCGTAAGAGGCGACTAAAAGGGGTGATTTCAGCACGGCATCACTGGGCGAAAGTCTTCTATACAGAAGTCACCGGCCAGGACGGAGAAACCTCATGTTACTACAGGTTCAAAGACCACGTGCTCGGGGCCAAGGCGAGCCACACTGTATTCGTGGATATCGGCTGTGGCCAACAGCCTAGAGAGGATTGGGCCCTGCTAGGTCTTTCTTGCCCAAGACACACTGCATGATGAATAAAACCATTTACTCCATACCGGATCGGTCGTCGCCCGGATCAACAAGGACAGCGCCTTCCGTTGGCCACCAGGACGGAGGCGATAAGTGTGCTACTGATGGACAACTTAGCAAGATACGCGCCAGAAATAACATCGTCATAGGAACCTGGAATGTCAGGACCCTAAATATGGAGGGGAAATTAGAAGAACTGGCCCACGAGATGGACCACTATCGATGGAACGTTTTAGAGATCAGTGAACTGCGCTGGAAAGGCATAGGTGAAACAACGACCACCAAAGGACACAAGCTTTATTTCAGCGGTAGAGATGACAGGCACGAACACGGCGTTGGATTCATGGTCCACAAGAACATTCTAGACCTGTCATGTGTTGCCGCCCAGTCTCCAGTAGACTCATTACCATCCGTCTGAGAGCAGCCCCTTTCAACATCACCATCATCCAGGCCTATGCCCCAACATCAGACTATTACGACAGCGAAGTGGATTCTATGAAAATCTACATGCTGTCCTTGACCAAGTGCCGAAGAAGGACATAGTCATAGTGGAAGGCGACTGGAATGCCAAGGTTGGCCAAGATGCGCACCACAACTGGGGAGACATATGTGGACCCCACTACAACAACAAGACAAATGACAGGGGTCTGAGACTGTTGGAGTTTGCCAGATACAACAATCTAATACTGGCAAACACGCTTGGCCGCCACAAAAACTCCAGACGATGGACATGGCACAGTCCCGGCGGGGAGCATCACAACCAGATCGACTACATCATAGTCAAGGAACAGATCAAGCATCAACATTGGCAGGACACGCACCTTTCCAGGAGCAAATATCGGAAGTGACCACGATCTTGTGATAATATCTTTCAGGCTTCACGTGAAGAGAGTAAACACAGCAAAGTGCACCAGACTGAAGTAGGACCTGGACAAACTGCAAGAACCGGAGGTGGCAGAAATATTTCAGGCCACAATTGGAGGGAAATTTGCACCACTGCTTATTTTGGGAGCTGGTGAAGTAGATGTCAACACCATGACCACCACCTTCAACTAAGCTGTGACAAATTCCGCCACGGAGATCCTTAAAAAGCACCGGCCAAAGAAGAAGCTGTGGATCACACCTGAACTTTTGAACCTGTGTGATAAACGAAGAGAGATGAAAAAGAAAAAGAACACCTCACAGGGAGCTGATGCCTCACGAAAAATCAATAATGACATCCAAAAAGGCATGCGCATAGCAAAGGAGAAATGGACAGAAGATCAGTGCCAGGAAATATAGAACAGTCTGAACAAGAACAACAGCAAGAAGGCTTACCAGACTGTGAAGCGGCTGACAAGTGTTAAACTGCCCAAAAGTCTCCACGATCCAAAGGAAGTCTGGCATATGCCTTACAGAAGAACAAGAAGTCTTGGACAGATGGACAGAGTACTGCTCTGACCTTTACAACCACACACCAAACGGAGACCCATCAGTTCAAGCATGTCCAGAGAACAGAGAAGAAGAAGAAATACTCCCAAATCTCCGAGAAGAAGTTGAGGCAGCAGTGCGATCGCTGAAGAAGGGGAAGTCAGCTGAGCGGGAGTAGACAACATACCCGCGGAACTCCTTCAAGCAGGAGGAGAAGCGATGATTGACGCACTCACCATTATCTGTAATAAGATCTGGCAGAGTGGGGAGTGGCCTACACCATGGACCCAGTCGCTTTTCATCACTCTTCCCCAAAAAGGTAACCTTCATCAATGTGAAAATTACCACACCATCAGGCTCATCAGCCATCCCAGCAAGGTCCTCCGGAAATTAATACTCAACAGGTTGAAACCCCAAGCTGAACAAATCATAGCCGAAGAGCAAGCAGACTTTAGGGAAGGGCAAAGTACCAATGAACAGATTTTCAACCTCAGAATAATCTGCGAGAAATACCTACAGCTCCAACATCATCTATATCATGTGTTCGTAGACTTCAAAAAGGCGTTTGACCGAGTCTGACATGCAGCTCTGTGGGCAACCATGAGAGTGTACACCATCAGCCCTAAAATTATGGAAGTCATCAAAAGCCTGTATGACAAGGCTATCAGTGCAGTCCTCCACAACAGCGCCATCGGAAACTGGTTCAGAACAACAATCGGTGTGCGTCAGGGATGCCTACTCTCTCCAACACTCTTCAACATCTTCCTAGAGCGCATCATGTCAGATGCCCTTGCAGATCACGAAGGCACAGTCAGCATAAGGGGAAGAGCAATCTCCAACCTTCGTTTTGCGGATGACATTGATTGATTGGCTGGAGAGGATCAAGCTTCAAATATTTAGGAGCCATTATATCAGACAATGGGTTCCGACAGGATGTCCTCTCCAGGATCGCACAAACAACTGCTGCCCTGGCGATGTTGAAGCCAATTTGGAAAGACAGAACCATCAGTCTACATTCCAAGGTAAGGCTGCTGCGCTCTCTTGTAATCTCCATCTTCCTATATGCTTGCGAAACATGGGCTCTCACAGCAGATCTCCAACGAAGAATACATAGCATGGAGATGAGGTGTTACAGAAGACTTCTGGGCATTTCAAGGCTGTATACCTCAAGCTAAATACGGTATACCTCAAGAGGAGTGAGTACACGTCAAGTGCAGTATACCTCCAGTGGAATATCATCAAATGGAGCATACCTGAAGTGCAGCATA